>OY730485.1:25799517-26399517 GCA_963422695.1 Xylophagus ater | reverse complement strand
AAACTCTCAATAGCCCAGCTTACTCTCTGCTCAGGGAAGATGATTGAGGCCTGCTTCCAGTCAGCCGAGGTTGGTCTTGTGATGTTCTCACTTTTATCTTGTTCCGTCATTGGATGGCTACCAGGAAAGTGAGTTTCTAAAAGGAGAAGAGTTCTCTCCTCTTCACTTTTGGTATAACTGCCATCCGGTCTTATCAGCGTACACTGCATATCGGTACTGTTCTTAGCCAGTGTTTTATGCAGTCTCGCCGCGGTCGGTGTGTTCGAGATGCTTTCACAGAATGCCTTAAAGCTATTCCGTTTCGCTTCTCTTATTTCGAGGTTATAGTTGGTGAGCTTCCTTTTATAAACCTTCTACTGACCTGTTCTTTTGGCCTTATTAAATTTAATAGAAAATGTTTGGGGATGGCTATCGCGTAAAATTTATGCGGAAGGAAGGCAGTATGACACCAAATTAAAACTTATTGAAGCCATTGAAGCTGCGTTTGAAGAAATTCCAAAAAATTATCGTCATTCATTGTACAACTCTTTACAAAATAGAATTTTTGATGTAATTAGTAATTATGGCGGCAGCAGTAAATATTAGTAAAAAATAAATGATTAAAATCTGGAAAGTATATCCTTTATCCTTTATCCTTTCACACGTAAGTTTGATATATTTTGTATTAAAATGGGCGAATTTTCATTATTGCTGTACAAAGAAAAGTTTTTATAGGCTTTATTCAATTATAATTAATCAAACAGAAATGATGTTAATTCATAATTTAGTAAAAAATTTGTTTTTTTGAATCAAGTTTGAATCAGAAATCCTAGCACAAAATCCCACTTTCTTTTTATTTAAATTAAAAGGAAAACTACCAGTGAAAGTCATTTTTTGCTCAAAATGGGGACAATTCTTAAAATTCGCCGATGTTTTTGAAAATTCAGCATTTTCAGTTGTAAATTTTTTTTTTTTGTTTTAATGTTTCAATAAAATACGTATGAAATGGCTTTCGGCTATGGGTTTACAAAATGTTACGGCAATTAGTACAGATATATGGTAATTTGCTCGTTACATTTCAATAAAGAGGATCTAAAGCGAATAATTTAATTTGGTACGCTTAAGAGAAACTTGTTTTTTGGAATAAATAACGCAAACATTTTTCGCAATTCTTATGTTCCAGAAAACATGAGCATTAAGCCCATTTACAGTGTTGCCCCTCCGAATTGATATTTTTAACGCCGCCACTACGCCCATCTGTATTTTCTATAATCTAAGCTTACTATATTATTTTGTATTATACTTTATTGATGTATGCGCGTGTGACTAAGAGTAATCACGATATACTATAGTAGTGTATACATGGATATTGTCGATGGAAATCAATGAATTTCTAGGTGCTTGTGGCTTTGTGTTAGTAAGTTATTTTATTAAATCAATTTTTACCTGGCTCAGGTGTGACGTATGTTTAAAAAAAAAGTACATAAAAACCTGCTCGTAGTCGAAAGTAAAATTCAGTCAAAATTTCAACCCAATCGGTCAAGAATTTTCGGAGATTATCGATTTTGTACAAACGTACAGATACGATTTTATTTATAAAGATTTTCAAGATCCAGGAAACGCTAGGAATTAAAGGCAAACTAAGGCTTACTATAAAGCTTTTATCAGACACAAGGTGGGAAAGTAGAATCCAGGCAGTGAAGGCCGTATTATTACAATTTGATGATGTTCTTGAATGCATAGAAAGCTTAAAAAATTACACGGAAGAATCAGACACACTCAGTGATTGTGATTCAGTTTCGAATAAAATGTTCAGCGTAGAATTTATTATGTCACTATACAGGGGTCCCACTCGCAGAATCTGCAGATGCTATCTCTTTCAAGTCCTAGTTTTTTAAGGTGTGCTTTGAGTCTGCAGTGTTCTGTTAGGATTCCTGTCAGTACTCTTATATTCTTCTTATTAGTACTGATAAAGGCTTTGAATCTCTGGGGGTTGTATTCCCCAAGAAGGTCCTTGGCCTGCCTTAGTCCTAGTTGTATTTCCCAATGTTCTGGTTCTTTCTGCCGCCTTTTCTTTCATTAAAATTTCTCGGATTATATATGGTCCGATTCCACAGAAGGGTTCTGGACCTATTAAGAGTGTTCCTGCCCCTTGTTTCGCCAGATTGTCGGCTTCTTCGTTGCCCTCGTTACCCACATGCCCTGGTACGCAGTACAGTGTAACTTTGTTGTTTGTGCCTAATTCATTTAATTTGGCCACACATTCTTCTACCATCTTGGAGCATATTGTATGCGAGCTTAGTGCTCTGATGGTCGCCTGACTATCTGTCATTATCGCTATGTTCTTATTGCGATAGTTTCTTTTAAGATTGACTTCCGTGCACCTTGCAATAGTGTGCACTTCTGCTTGGAAGATAATGGTATGTATTCCCATAGGTTCGGAATATTTGGTTTTGGGTCCATATACTCCGATCCCTGTACCTTCGGCTGTCCTGGAACCATCTGTATACCATTTGATGGCGTGGTTTTCTATGTGGTAGTTGGTGTTTTCCTCTCGCCATTCCTATTTGCTGCTTAACTCTGAAGTGAAGTTCCTTCTGAAGTTGAGTCTTCTGCCAACGTCATCTCGTGGGGCTAACAGCCATTGGCTGTCCTTCGCTAAGGAGCTAAGATGTTTAGTACCTATCATTGATCCTGTCTCTGCTGTTTCTTTTCCAAGTCTGATTAATGTAGCCTTGGAAACCTTTTGTATCTTTAGGTGTAGTGGAGTTAGTTCCAGAAGCACCTCTAATGCTGCAGTGAGGCAGGTTCTCATGGCACCCGTAATGCATACGCATGCCAATCTTTGTACCTTCCCCAGCTTCTTTTTCACCGTGGTGAGCTGTGTTCTACCAGCCCAAGAAATTGCCCCATAGGTGATGATAGGTCTTATCATCATGGTATACATCCATCTCAGTGTGTCTGGTCTACATCCCCAGCTCTTTCCTGAAATACGTTTGCATACCATTATGGCCCTTGTCGCCTTGCTTGCCACGTTGTCTAAGTGTTTGTTCGACAGGAGCTTACTGTCAATGGTGAGTCCCAGGTATTTTACCTCTTGTTTCACATCTATTAATGGCCCATTTAACCAGATTGGATGCATATGTTCTAATTTTCTCCTATTGGGGAATGGTACCACTGTGGTTTTTCCCAGGTTGAGCCTGAGTCCCACAGACAAGCACCACTCATGGGTGATTCTTAAACCCCTTTGTAGTATATCACAGAGGGTTTCCTCAAATTTGCCTCTTACTATGAGGACAATGTCGTCCGCATACCCTTGGCATTTTATGACCTTGCTGCTTAGTATTTCTAAGAGTTCGTCTACAACAAGGGTCCACATAAGAGGTGATAATACCCCTACCTGTGGGCAGGCCCTCGTTGTTTTGATCGTGATGGTGTTACTTCCCGCCACGGTCTCCGCACTCCTAGTTCTAAGCATCTCGCACATCCAGTTTGCGGTTGTGCGATCTACCTCTCTTCTTTCTAGTGCCTTTCTTACCGCCTCATGTGAGGTGTTGTCGAAACCACCTTCGGTGTCTAAGAAGGCGCATAGAGCTATTTCTTTATAGTCTAGTTCTTCTTCAATGTTACTTTACAGTTCATATAGAGCGGTTTCTGTCGATCTGCCTGCTCTATATGCATGCTGATTCCGGTGCAGAGGTATTCTCTTTAGAACTGCATTTCTTATGTTGTTTTCTACTAACTTCTCCATTGTTTTCAACAAGAAGGATGTTAAGCTAATAGGTCTGAGGGCTTTAGGCTGCGTGTGGTCAGTTTTACCCACCTTTGGTATAAATACCGCCTTGGCCCTTCTCCATGCTCTCGATATATACATGGGTGCTAGGCTGCTTCTAAATATTCTTATTAGGTGCGGTAAGATGCCCTTTTTCCTTTTTTGCAACAAAGCTGGGATAATCTTGTCAACCCCGGCTGATTTATATGGTTGGAAACTCTCAATAGCCCAGCTTATTCTCTGCTCAGGGAAGATGATTGAGGCCTGCTTCCAGTCAGCCGAGGTTGGTCTTGTGATGTTCTCACTTTTATCTTGTTCCGTCATTGGATGGCTACCAGGAAAGTGAGTTTCTAAAAGGAGAAGAGTTCTCTCCTCTTCACTTTTTGTATAACTGCCATCCGGTCTTATCAGCGTACACTGCATATCGGTACTGTTCTTAGCCAGTGCTTTATGCAGTCTCGCCGCGGTCGGTGTGTTCGAGATGCTTTCACAGAATGCCCTGAAGCTATTCCGTTTCGCTTCTCTTATTTCGAGGTTATAGTTGGTGAGCTCCCTTTTATAAACCTCCTACTGACCTGTTCTTTTGGCCTTATTAAATTTAATAGAAAATGTTTGGGGATGGCTATCGCGTAAAATTTATGCGGAAGGAAGGCAGTATGACACCAAATTAAAACTTATTGAAGCCATTGAAGCTGCGTTTGAAGAAATTCCAAAAAATTATCGTCATTCATTGTAAAACTCTTTACAAAATAGAATTTTGATGTAATTCGTAATAATGGCGGCAGCAGTAAATATTAGTAAAAAATAAATGATTAAAATCGATAAAGTATATCCTTTATCCTTTATTCTTTCACACGTAAGTTTGATATATTTTGTATTAAAATGGGCGAATTTTCATTATTGCTGTACAAAGAAAAGTTTTTATAGGCTTTATTCAATTATAATTAATCAAACAGAAATGATGTTAATTCATAATTTAGTAAAAAATTTGTTTTTTTGAATCAAGTTTGAATCAGAAATCCTAGCACAAAATCCCACTTTCTTTTTATTTAAATTAAAAGGAAAACTACCAGTGAAAGTCATTTGTTGCTCAAAATGGGGACAATTCTTAAAATTCGCCGATGTTTTTGAAAATTCAGCATTTTCAGTTTTAAATTTTTTTTTTTTTTTAATGTATGAAATGGCTTTCGGCTATGGGTTTACAAAATGTTACGGCAATTAGTACAGATATATGGTAATTTGCTCGTTACATTTCAATAAAGAGGATCTAAAGCGAATAATTTAATTTGGTACGCTTAAGAGAAACTTGTTTTTTGGAATAAATAACGCAAGCATTTTTCGCAATTCTGATGTTCCAGAAAACATGAGCATTAAGCCCATTTACAGTGTTGCCCCTCCGAATTGATATTTTTAACGCCGCCACTACGCCCATATGTATTTTCTATAATCTAAACTTACTATATTATTTTGTATTATACTTTATTGATGTATGCTCGTATGACTAAGAGTAATCACGACATACTATACTATAATGTATATATGGATATTGTCGATGGAAATCAATGAATTTCTAGGTGCTTGTGGCTTTGTGTTAGTAAGTTATTTTATTAAATCAATTTTTACCTGGCTCAGGTGTGACGTATGTTTAAAAAAAAGTACATAAAAACCTGCTCGTAGTCGAAAGTAAAATTCAGTCAAAATTTCAACCCAATCGGTCAAGAATTTTCGGAGATTATCGATTTTGTACAAACGTACAGATACGATTTTATTTATAAAGATTTTCAAGATCCAGGAAACGCTAGGAATTAAAGGCAAACTAAGGCTTACTATAAAGCTTTTATCAGACACAAGGTGGGAAAGTAGAATCGAGGCAGTGAAGGCCGTATTATTACAATTTGATGATGTTCTTGAATGCATAGAAAGCTTATAAAATTACACGGAAGAATCAGACACACTCAGTGATTGTGATTCGGTTTTGAATGAAATGTTCAGCTTAGAATTTATTTTGTCATTATACAGGGGTCCCACTCGCAGAATCTGCAGATGCTATCTCTTTCAAGTCCTAGTTTTTTAAGGTGTGCTTTGAATCTGCAGTGTTCTGTTAAGATTCCTGTCAGTACTCTTATATTCTTCTTATTAGTACTGATAAAGGCTTTGAATCTCTGGGGGTTGTATTCCCCAAGGAGATCCTTGGCCTGCCTTAGTCCTGGTTGTATTTCCCAATGTCTGGTTCTTTCTGCCGCCTTTTCTTTCATTAAAATTTCTCGGATTATATATGGTCCGATTCCACAGAAGGGTTCTGGACCTATTAAGAGTGTTCCTGCCCCTTGTTTCGCCAGATTGTCGGCTTCTTCGTTGCCCTCGATACCTACATGCCCTAGTACGCAGTACAGTGTAACTTTGTTGTTTGTGCCTAATTCATTTAATTTGGCCACACATTCTTCTACCATCTTGTAGCATATTGTATGCGAGCTTAGTGCTCTGATGGTCGCCTGACTATCTGTCATTATCGCTATGTTCTTATTGCGATAGTTTCTTTTAAGATTGACTTCCGTGCACCTTGCAATAGTGTGCACTTCTGCTTGGAAGATAATTGTATGTATGAATATTTGGTTTTGGGCCCATATACTCCGATCCCTGTACCTTCGGCTGTCCTGGAACCATCTGTATACCATTTGATGGCGTGGTTTTCTATGTGGTAGTTGGTGTTTTCCCCTCGCCATTCCTATTTGCTGCTTAACTCTGAAGTGAAGTTCCTTCTGAAGTTGAGTCTTCTGTCAACGTCATCTCGTGGGGCTAACAGCCATTGGCTGTCCTTCGCTAAGGAGCTAAGATGTTTAGTACCTATCATTGATCCTGTCTCTGCTGTTTCTTTTCCAAGTCTGATTAATGTAGCCTTGGAAACCTTTTGTATCTTTAGGTGTAGTGGAGTTAGTTCCAGAAGCACCTCTAATGCTGCAGTGAGGCAGGTTCTCATGGCACCCGTAATGCATACGCATGCCAATCTTTGTACCTTCCCCAGCTTCTTTTTCACCGTGGTGAGCTGTGTTCTACCAGCCCAAGAAATTGCCCCATAGGTGATGATAGGTCTTATCATCATGGTATACATCCATCTCAGTGTGTCTGGTCTACATCCCCAGCTCTTTCCTGAAATACGTTTGCATACCATTATGGCCCTTGTCGCCTTGCTTGCCACGTTGTCTAAGTGTTTGTTCGACAGGAGCTTACTGTCAATGGTGAGTCCCAGGTATTTTACCTCTTGTTTCACATCTATTAATGGCCCATTTAACCAGATAGGATGTATATGTTCTAATTTTCTCCTATTGGGGAATGGTACCACTGTGGTTTTTCCCAGGTTGAGCCTGAGTCCCACAGACAAGCACCACTCATGGGTGATTCTTAAACCCCTTTGTAGTATATCACAGAGGGTTTCCTCAAATTTGCCTCTTACTATGAGGACAATGTCGTCCGCATACCCTTGGCATTTTATGACCTTGCTGCTTAGTATTTCTAAGAGTTCGTCTACAACAAGGGTCCACATAAGAGGTGATAATACCCCTACCTGTGGGCAGGCCCTCGTTGTTTTGATCGTGATGGTGTTACTTCCCACCACGGTCTCCGTACTCCTAGTTCTAAGCATCTCGCACATCCACTTTGAGGTTGTGCGATCTACCTCTCTTCTTTCTAGTGCCTTTCTTACCGCCTCATGTGAGGAGTTGTCGAAAGCACCTTCGATGTCTAAGAAGGCGCATAGAGCTATTTCTTTATAGTCTAGTTCTTCTTCAATGTTACTTTACAGTTCATATAGAGCGGTTTCTGTCGATCTGCCCACTCTATATGCATGCTGATTCCGGTGCAGAGTTATTCTCTTTAGAACTGCATTTCTTATGTTGTTTTCTACTAACTTCTCCATTGTTTTCAACAAGAAGGATGTTAAGCTAATAGGTCTGATTGCTTTAGGCTGCGTGTGGTCAGTTTCACCCACCTTTGGTATAAATACCGTCCTGGCCCTTCTCCATGCTCTCGGTATATACACGAGTGCTAGGCTGCTTCTAAATATTCTTATTAGGTGCGGTAAGATGCCCTTTTTCCCTTTTTGCAACAAAGCTGGGATAATCTTGTCAACCCCGGCTGATTTATATGGTTGGAAACTCTCAATAGCCCAGCTTACTCTCTGCTCAGGGAAGATGATTGAGGCCTGCTACCAGTCAGCCGAGGTTGGTCTTATGATGTTCTCACTTTTATCTTGTTCCGTCATTGGATGGCTACCAGGAAAGTGAGTTTCTAAAAGGAGAAGAGTTCTCTCCTCTTCACTTTTTGTATAACTGCCATCCGGTCTTATCAGCGTACACTGCATATCGGTACTGTTCTTAGCCAGTGCTTTATGCAGTCTCGCGGCGGTCGGTGTGTTCGAGATGCTTTCACAGAATGCCCTGAAGCTATTCCGTTTCGCTTCTCTTATTTCGAGGTTATAGTTGGTGAGCTCCCTTTTATAAACCTCCTACTGACCTGTTCTTTTGGCCTTATTAAATTTAATAGAAAATGTTTGGGGATGGCTATCGCGTAAAATTTATGCGGAAGGAAGGCAGTATGACACCAAATTAAAACTTATTGAAGCCATTGAAGCTGCGTTTGAAGAAATTCCAAAAAATTATCGTCATTCATTGTACAACTCTTTACAAAATAGAATTTTGATGTAATTCGTAATAATGGCGGCAGCAGTAAATATTAGTAAAAAATAAATGATTAAAATCGGGAAAGTATATCCTTTATCCTTTATTCTTTCACACGTAAGTTTGATATATTTTGTATTAAAATGGGCGAATTTTCATTATTGCTGTACAAAAAAAAATTTTTATAGGCTTTATTCAATTATAATTAATCAAACAGAAATGATGTTAATTCATAATTTAGTAAAAAATTTGTTTTTTTGAATCAAGTTTGAATCAGAAATCCTAGCACAAAATCCCACTTTCTTTTTATTTAAATTAAAAGGAAAACTACCAGTGAAAGTCATTTGTTGCTCAAAATGGGGACAATTCTTAAAATTCGCCGATGTTTTTGAAAATTCAGCATTTTCAGTTTTAAATTTTTTTTTTTTTTTTAATGTATGAAATGGCTTTCGGCTATGGGTTTACAAAATGTTACGGCAATTAGTACAGATATATGGTAATTTGCTCGTTACATTTCAATAAAGAGGATCTAAAGCGAATAATTTAATTTGGTACGCTTAAGAGAAACTTGTTTTTTGGAATAAATAACGCAAACATTTTTCGCAATTCTGATGTTCCAGAAAACATGAGCATTAAGCCCATTTACAGTGTTGCCCCTCCGAATTGATATTTTTAACGCCGCCACTACGCCCATATGTATTTTCTATAATCTAAGCTTACTATATTATTTTGTATTATACTTTATTGATGTATGCTCGTGTGACTAAGAGTAATCACGACATACTATACTATAATGTATATATGGATATTGTCGATGGAAATCAATGAATTTCTAGGTGCTTGTGGCTTTGTGTTAGTAAGCTATTTTATTAAATCAATTTTTACCTGGCTCAGGTGTGACGTATGTTTAAAAAAAAGTACATAAAAACCTGCTCGTAGTCGAAAGTAAAATTCAGTCAAAATTTCAACCCAATCGGTCAAGAATTTTCGGAGATTATCGATTTTGTACAAACGTACAGATACGATTTTATTTATAAAGATTTTCAAGATCCAGGAAACGCTAGGAATTAAAGGCAAACTAAGGCTTACTATAAAGCTTTTATCAGACACAAGGTGGGAAAGTAGAATCGAGGCAGTGAAGGCCGTATTATTACAATTTGATGATGTTCTTGAATGCATAGAAAGCTTAAAAAATTACACGGAAGAATCAGACACACTCAGTGATTGTGATTCGGTTTTGAATGAAATGTTCAGCTTAGAATTTATTTTGTCATTATACAGGGGTCCCACTCGCAGAATCTGCAGATGCTATCTCTTTCAAGTCCTAGTTTTTTAAGATGTGCTTTGAGTCTGCAGTGTTCTGTTAGGATTCCTGTCAGTACTCTTACATTCTTCTTATTAGTACTGATAAAGGCTTTGAATCTCTGGGGGTTGTATTCCCCAAGGAGATCCTTGGCCTGCCTTAGTCCTGGTTGTATTTCCCAATGTCTGGTTCTTTCTGCCGCCTTTTCTTTCATTAAAATTTCTCGGATTATATATGGTCCGATTCCACAGAAGGGTTCTGGACCTATTAAGAGTGTTCCTGCCCCTTGTTTCGCCAGATTGTCGGCTTCTTCGTTGCCCTCGATACCCACATGCCCTGGTACGCAGTACAGTGTAACTTTGTTGTTTGTGCCTAATTCATTTAATTTGGCCACACATTCTTCTACCATCTTGTAGCATATTGTATGCGAGCTTAGTGCTCTGATGGTCGCCTGACTATCTGTCATTATCGCTATGTTCTTATTGCGATAGTTTCTTTTAAGATTGACTTCCGTGCACCTTGCAATAGTGTGCACTTCTGCTTGGAAGATAATGGTATGTATTCCCATAGGTTCGGAATATTTGGTTTTGGGCCCATATACTCCGATCCCTGTACCTTCGGCTGTCCTGGAACCATCTGTATACCATTTGATGGCGTGGTTTTCTATGTGGTAGTTGGTGTTTTCCCCTCGCCATTCCTATTTGCTGCTTAACTCTGAAGTGAAGTTCCTTCTGAAGTTGAGTCTTCTGCCAACGTCATCTCGTGGGGCTAACAGCCATTGGCTGTCCTTCGCTAAGGAGCTAAGATGTTTAGTACCTATCATTGATCCTGTCTCTGCTGTTTCTTTTCCAAGTCTGATTAATGTAGCCTTGGAAACCTTTTGTATCTTTAGGTGTAGTGGAGTTAGTTCCAGAAGCACCTCTAATGCTGCAGTGAGGCAGGTTCTCATGGCACCCGTAATGCATACGCATGCCAATCTTTATACCTTCCCCAGCTTCTTTTTCACCGTGGTGAGCTGTGTTCTACCAGCCCAAGAAATTGCCCCATAGGTGATGATAGGTCTTATCATCATGGTATACATCCATCTCAGTGTGTCTGGTCTACATCCCCAGCTCTTTCCTGAAATACGTTTGCATACCATTATGGCCCTTGTCGCCTTGCTTGCCACGTTGTCTAAGTGTTTGTTCGACAGGAGCTTACTGTCAATGGTGAGTCCCAGGTATTTTACCTCTTGTTTCACATCTATTAATGGCCCATTTAACCAGATAGGATGCATATGTTCTAATTTTCTCCTATTGGGGAATGGTATCACTGTGGTTTTTCCCAGGTTGAGCCTGAGTCCCACAGACAAGCACCACTCATGGGTGATTCTTAAACCCCTTTTTAGTATATCACAGAGGGTTTCCTCAAATTTGCCTCTTACTATGAGGACAATGTCGTCCGCATACCCTTGGCATTTTATGACCTTGCTGCTTAGTATTTCTAAGAGTTCGTCTACAACAAGGGTCCACATAAGAGGTGATAATACCCCTACCTGTGGGCATGCCCTCGTTGTTTTGATCGTGATGGTGTTACTTCCCACCACGGTCTCCGTACTCCTAGTTCCAAGCATCTCGCACATCCACTTTGAGGTTGTGCGATCTACCTCTCTTTTTTCTAGTGCCTTTCTTACCGCCTCATGTGAGGAGTTGTCGAAAGCACCTTCGATGTCTAAGAAGGCGCATAGAGGTATTTCTTTATAGTCTAGTTCTTCTTCAATGTTATTTTACAGTTCATATAGAGCGGTTTCTGTCGATCTGCCCGCTCTATATGCATGCTGATTCCGGTGCAGAGGTATTCTCTTTAGAACTGCATTTCTTATGTTGTTTTCTACTAACTTCTCCATTGTTTTCAACAAGAAGGATGTTAAGCTAATAGGTCTGAGGGCTTTAGGCTGCGTGTGGTCAGTTTCACCCACCTTTGGTATAAATACCGCCCTGGCCCTTCTCCATGCTCTCGGTATATACACGAGTGCTAGGCTGCTTCTAAATATTCTTATTAGGTGCGGTAAGATGCCCTTTTTCCCTTTTTGCAACAAAGCTGGGATAATCTTGTCAACCCCGGCTGATTTATATGGTTGGAAACTCTCAAAAGCCCAGCTTACTCTCTGCTCAGAGAAGATGATTGAGGCCTGCTACCAGTCAGCCGAGGTTGGTCTTATGATGTTCTCACTTTTATCTTGTTCCGTCATTGGATGGCTACCAGGAAAGTGAGTTTCTAAAAGGAGAAGAGTTCTCTCCTCTTCACTTTTGGTATAACTGCCATCCGGTCTTATCAGCGTACACTGCATATCGGTACTGTTTTTAGCCAGTGCTTTATGCAGTCTCGCCGCGGTCGGTGTGTTCGAGATGCTTTCACAGAATGCCCTGAAGCTATTCCTTTTCGCTTCTCTTATTTCGAGGTTATAAATGGTGAGCTCCCTTTTATAAACCTCCTACTGACCTGTTCTTTTGGCCTTATTAAATTTAATAGAAAATGTTTGGGGATGGCTATTGCGTAAAATTTATGCGGAAGGAAGGCAGTATGACACCAAATTAAAATTTATTGAAGCCATTGAAGCTGCGTTTGAAGAAATTCCAAAAAATTATCGTCATTCATTGTACAACTCTTTACAAAATAGAATTTTGATGTAATTCGTAATAATGGCGGCAGCAGTAAATATTAGTAAAAAATAAATGATTAAAATCGGGAAAGTATATCCTTTATTCTTTATTCTTTCACACGTAAGTTTGATATATTTTGTATTAAAATGGGCGAATTTTCATTATTGCTGTACAAAAAAAAATTTTTATAGGCTTTATTCAATTATAATTAATCAAACAGAAATGATGTTAATTCATAATTTAGTAAAAAATTTGTTTTTTTGAATCAAGTTTGAATCAGAAATCCTAGCACAAAATCCCACTTTCTTTTTATTTAAATTAAAAGGAAAACTAGCAGTGAAAGTCATTTCTTGCTCAAAATGGGGACAATTCTTAAAATTCGCCGATGTTTTTGAAAATTCAGCATTTTCAGTTTTAAATTTTTTTTTTTTTAATGTATGAAATGGCTTTCGGCTATGGGTTTACAAAATGTTACGGCAATTAGTACAGATATATGGTAATTTGCTCGTTACATTTCAATAAAGAGGATCTAAAGCGAATAATTTAATTTGGTACGCTTAAGAGAAACTTGTTTTTTGGAATAAATAACGCAAACATTTTTCGCAATTCTGATGTTCCAGAAAACATGAGCATTACGCCCATTTACAGTGTTGCCCCTCCGAATTGATATTTTTAACGCCGCCAATACGCCCATATGTATTTTCTATAATCTAAGCTTACTATATTATTTTGTATTATACTTTATTGGTGTATGCGCGTGTGAGTAAGAGTAATCACGATATATGTTACTATATAAATGGATATTGTCGATGGAAATCAATGAATTTCTAGGTGCTTGTGGCTTTGTGTTAGTAAGTTATTTTATTAAATCAATTATTACCTGGCTCAGGTATGACATATGTTTAAAAAAGTATATAAAAATCTGCTCGTAGTCGAAGGTAAAATTCAGTAAAAATTTCATGCCAATCGGTCAAAAATTTTCGGAGATTATCGATTTTGTACAAACGTACAGATACGATTTTATTTATATAGATGGATTTTCAAGATCCAGAAAACGCTGGGAATTAAAGGCAAATTAAGGCTTACAGAATGGCAGCAAGTAATTTTTTCCGACGAGAAAAAATTTAATATGGATGGTCCGGATGGTTTTCGACATTATTTCCACGATTAGAGAAAATCCAAGTTGTTTTTGTCCCGTCGTCACACATCTGTTGGTTCCGTCATGGTATGGGCTGCGATTGCATTTCATGAAGCAATCAATTTGGTCATTTTGGAAGGAAGATAAAAGTCGGCGGATTACATCGGCCTTCTGGAAATGGAATGGAAAAGACCTTTGTTGCCAAAATGTTCGAGCATCAACCATTCGTTTTCCAGCAAGACAACGCATCCATCCCTACAACGAAACGTGTTCATCAAACGTGGTTTTCGGACAACAATATGAATGTTTTGAACTGACCGCCTCTGTCACCGGACTTAAATTTAATAGAAAATGTTTGGAGATGGCTATCGCGTAAAATTTATGCGGAAGGAAGGCAGTATGACACCAAATTAAAACTCATTGAAGCCATTGAAGCTGCGTTTGAAGAAATTCCAAAAAATTATCGTCATTCATTGTACGTTGCCACGTTGTCTAAGTGTTTGTTCGACAGGAGCTTACTGTCAATGGTGAGTCCCAGGTATTTTACCTCTTGTTTCACATCTACTAATGGCCCATTTAACCAGATAGGATGCATATGTTCTAATTTTCTCCTATTGGTGAATGGTACCACTGTGATTTTTCCCAGGTTGAGCCTGAGTCCCACAGACAAGCACCACTCATGGGTGATTCTTAAACCCCTTTGTAGTATATCACAGAGGGTTTCCTCAAATTTGCCTCTTACTATGAGGACAATGTCGTCCGAATACCCTTGGCATTTTATGACCTTGCTGCTTAGTATTTCTAAGAGGTGATAATACCCCTCCCCGTTGTTTTGATCGTGATGGTGTTACTTCCCACCACGGTCTCCGCACTCTTAGTTCTAAGCATCTCGCACATCCACTTTGATGTTGTGCGATCTACCTCTCTGCCTTCTAGTGCCTTTCTTACCGCCTCATGTGAGGTGTTGTCGAAAGCACCTTCGATGTCTAAGAAGGCGCATAGAGCTATTTCTTTATAGTCTAGTTCTTCTTCAATGTTACTTTACAGTTCATATAAATAGGTTTCTGTCGATCTGCCCACTCCACATGCATGCTGATTCCGGTGCAGAGGTATTCTCTTTAGAACCGCATTTCTTATGTTGTTTTCTACTAACTTCTCCATTGTTTTCAACAAGAAAGATGTTAAGCTAATAGGTCTGATTGCTTTAGGCTGCGTGGGGTCAGTTTTACCCACCTTTGGTATAAATACCGCCCTGGCCCTTCTCCATGCTCTCGGTATATACACGAGTGCTAGGCTGCTTCTAAATATTCTTATTAGGTGCGGTAAGATTCCCTTTTTCCCTTTTTGCAACAAAGCTGGGATAATCTTGTCAACCCCGGCTGATTTATATAGTTGGAAACCCTCAATAGCCCAGCTTATTCTCTGCTCAGAGAAGATGATTGAGACCTGCTTCCAGTCAGCCGAGGTTGGTCTTGTGATGTTCTCACTTTTATCTTGTTCCGTCATTGGATGGCTACCAGGAAAGTGAGTTTCTAAAAGGAGAAGAGTTCTCTCCTCTTCACTTTTGGTATAACTGCCATCCGGTCTTATCAGCGTACACTGCATATCGGTACTGTTCTTAGCCAGTGCTTTATGGAGTCTCGCCGCGGTCGGTGTGTTCGAGATGCTTTCACAGAATGCCCTAAAGCTATTCCGTTTCGCTTCTATTATTTCGAGGTTATAGTTGGTGAGCTCCCTTTTATAAACCTCACACTGACCTATTCTTTTGGCCTTATTAAATTTAATAGAAAATGTTTGGGGATGGCTATCGCGTAAAATATATGCGGAAGGAAGGCAGTATGACACCAAATTAAAACTTATTGAAGCCATTGAAGCTGCGTTTGAAGAAATTCCAACCAACTCTTTACAAAATAGAATTTTTGATGTCATTCTTAATAATGGCGGCAGCAGTAAATATTAGTAAAAAATAAATGATTAAAATCTGGAAACTATATCCTTTATCCTTTATCCTTTCACACGTAAGTTTGATATATTTTGTATTAAAATGGGCGAATTTTCATTATTGCTGTACAAAAAAAAGTTTTTACAGGCTTTATTTATTTATTTATAATTAATCAAACAGAAATGAAGTTAATTCATAATTTAGTAAAAAATTTGTTTTTTTGAATCAAGTTTGAATCAGAAATCCTAGCACAAAATCCCACTTTCTTTTTATTTAAATTAAAAGGAAAACTACCAGTGAAAGTCATTTTTTGCTCAAAATGGGGACAATTCTTAAAATTCGCCGATGTTTTTGAAAATTCAGCATTTTCAGTTTTAAATTTTTTTTTTTGTTTTAATGTTTCCATAAAATACGTATGAAATGGCTTTCGGCTATGGGTTTACAAAATGTTACGGCAATTAGTACAGATATATGGTAATTTGCTCGTTACATTTCAATAAAGAGGATCTAAAGCGAATAATTTAATTTGGTACGCTTAAGAGAAACTTGTTTTTTGGAATAAATAACGCAAACATTTTTCGCAATTCTGATGTTCCAGAAAACATGAGCATTAAGCCCATTTACAGTGTTGCCCCTCCGAATTGATATTTTTAACGCCGCCACTACGCCCATATGTATTTTCTATAATCTGAGCTTACCAAATTTTTTTTGTATTATACTTTATTGGTGTATGCGCGTGTGAGTAAGAGTAATTACGATATACTATACTATAATGTATATATGGATATTGTCGATGGAAATCAATGAATTTCTAGGTGCTTGTGGCTTTGTGTTAGTAAGTTATTTTATTAAATCAATTTTTACCTGGCTCAGGTGTGACGTATGTTTAAAAAAAGTACATAAAAACCTGCTCGTAGTCGAATGTAAAATTCAGTCAAAATTTCAACCCAATCGGTCAAGAATTTTCGGAGATTATCGATTTTGTACAAACGTACAGATACGATTTTGTTTATAAAGATTTTCAAGATCCAGGAAACGCTGGGAATTAAAGACAAATTAAGGCTTACTATAAAGCTTTTATCAGACACAAGGTGGGAAAGTAGAATCGAGGCAGTGAAGGCCGTATTATTACAATTTGAAGATGTTCTTGAATGCATAGAAAGCTTAAAAAATTACACGGAAGAATCAGACACACTCAGTGATTGTGATTCGGTTTTGAATGAAATGTTCAGCTTAGAATTTATTATGTCATTATACAGGGGTCCCACTCGCAGAATCTGCAGATGCTATCTCTTTCAAGTCCTAGTTTTTTAAGGTGTGCTTTGAGTCTGCAGTGTTCTGTTAGGATTCCTGTCAGTACTCTTATATTCTTCTTATTAGTACTGATAAAGGCTTTGAATCTCTGGGGGTTGTATTCCCCAAGAAGATCCTTGGCCTGCCTTAGTCCTGGTTGTATTTCCCAATGTCTGGTTCTTTCTGCCGCCTTTTCTTTCATTAAAATTTCTCGGATTATATATGGTCCGATTATACAGAAGGGTTCTGGACCTCCTTGCAATAGTGTGCACCTCTGCTTGGAAGATAATGGTATGTATTCCCATATGTTCGGTTTTGGGCCCATATACTCCGATCCCTGTACCTTCGGCTGTCCTGGAACCATCTGTATACCATTTGATGGCGTGGTTTTCTATGTGGCAGTTGGTGTTTTCCCTTCGCCATTTCTCTTTGCTGCTCAACTCTGAAGTGAAGTTCCTTCTGAAGTTGAGTCTTCCGCCAACGTCATCCCGTGGTGCTAACAGCCATGGGTTGTCCTTCGCTAAGGAGCTAAGGTGTTTAGTACCTATCATTGCTCCTGTCTCTGCTGTTTCTTTTCCAAGTCTGATTAATGTAGCCTTGGAAACCATTTGTATCTTTAGGTGTAGTGGAGTTAGTTCCAGAAGCACCTCTAATGCTGCAGTGAGGCAGGTTCTCATGGCACCCGTAATGCGTACGCATGCCAATCTTTGTACCTTCCCCAGCTTCTTTTTCACCGTGGTGAGCTGTGTTCAACCAGCCCAAGCAATTGTCCCATAGGTGATGATAGGTCTTATCATCATGGTATACATCCATCTCAGTGTGTCTGGTCTACATCCCCAGCTCTTTCCTGAAATACGTTTGCATACCATTATGGCCCTTGTCGCCTTGCTTGCCACGTTGTCTAAGTGTTTGTTCGACAGGAGCTTACTCTCAATGGTGAGTCCCAGGTATTTTACCTCTTGTTTCACATCTACTAATGGCCCATTTAACCAGATAGGATGCATATGTTCTAATTTTCTCCTATTGGTGAATGGTACCACTGTGATTTTTCCCAGGTTGAGCCTGAGTCCCACAGACAAGCACCACTCATGGGTGATTCTTAAACCCCTTTGTGGTATATCACAGAGGGTTTCCTCAAATTTGCCTCTTACTATGAGGACAATGTCGTCCGAATACCCTTGGCATTTTATGACCTTGCTGCTTAGTATTTCTAAGAGTTCGTCTACAACAAGGCTTCACATAAGAGGTGATAATACCCCTCCCCGTTGTTTTGATCGTGATGGTGTTACTTCCCACCACGGTCTCCGCACTCTTAGTTCTAAGCATCTCGCACATCCACTTTGAGGTTGTGCGATCTACCTCTCTTCTTTCTAGTGCCTTTCTTACCGCCTCATGTGAGGTGTTGTCGAAAGCACCTTCGATGTCTAAGAAGGCGCATAGAGCTATTTCTTTATAGTCTAGTTCTTCTTCATTGTTACTTTACAGTTCATGTAGAGCGGTTTCTGTCGATCTGCCCACTCTATATGCATGCTGATTCCGGTGCAGAGGTATTCTCTTTAGAACTGCATTTCTTATGTTGTTTTCTACTAACTTCTCCATTGTTTTCAACAAGAAAGATGTTAAGCTAATAGGTCTGAGGGCTTTAGGCTGCGTGGGGTCAGTTTTACCCACCTTTGGTATAAATACCGCCCTGGCCCTTCTCCATGCTCTCGGTATATACACGAGTGCTAGGCTGCTTCTAAATATTCGTATTAGGTGCGGTAAGATGCCCTTTTTCCCTTTTTGCAACAAAGCTGGGATAATCTTGTCAACCCCGGCTGATTTATATAGTTGGAAACCCTCAATAGCCCAGCTTATTCTCTGCTCAGAGAAGATGATTGAGACCTGCTTCCAGTCAGCCGAGGTTGGTCTTGTGATGTTCTCACTTTTATCTTGTTCCGTCATTGGATGGCTACCAGGAAAGTGAGTTTCTAAAAGGAGAAGAGTTCTCTCCTCTTCACTTTTGGTATAACTGCCATCCGGTCTTATCAGCGTACACTGCATATCGGTACTGTTCTTAGCCAGTGCTTTATGCAGTCTCGCCGCGGTCGGTGTGTTCGAGATGCTTTCACAGAATGCCCTAAAGCTATTCCGTTTCGCTTCTCTTATTTCGAGGTTATAGTTGGTGAGCTCCCTTTTATAAACCTCACACTGACCTGTTCTTTTGGCCTTATTAAATTTAATAGAAAATGTTTGGGGATGGCTATCGCGTAAAATATATGCGGAAGGAAGGCAGTATGACACCAAATTAAAACTTATTGAAGCCATTGAAGCTGCGTTTGAAGAAATTCCAACCAACTCTTTACAAAATGGAATTTTTGATGTCATTCTTAATAATGGCGGCAGCAGTAAATATTAGTAAAAAATAAATGATTAAAATCTGGAAACTATATCCTTTATCCTTTATCCTTTCACACGTAAGTTTGATATATTTTGTATTAAAATGGGCGAATTTTCATTATTGCTGTACAAAAGTTTTTATAGGCTTTATTTAATTATAATTAATCAAACAGAAATGATGTTAATTCATAATTTAGTAAAAAATTTGTTTTTTTGAATCAAGTTTGAATCAGAAATCGTAGCACAAAATCCCACTTTCTTTTTATTTAAATTAAAACGAAAACTACCAGTGAAAGTCATTTTTTGCTCAAAATGGGGACAATTCTTAAAATTCGCCGATGTTTTTGAAAATTCAGCATTTTCAGTTTTAACTATTTTTTTTTTGTTTTAAAGTTTCCATAAAATACGTATGAAATGGCTTTCGGCTATGGGTTTACAAAATGTTACGGCAATTAGTAGAAATATAATTTACTCGTTACATTTCCATAAAGAGGATCTAAAGCGAATAATTCACTTTGGTACGCTTAAGAGAATAAATATCGCAAACATTTTTCGCAATTCTGATGTTCCAGAAAACATGAGCATTAAGCCCATTTACAGTATTGCCCCTCCGAATTGATATGTTTAACGCCGCCACTACGCCCCCATATGTATTTTCTATAATCTAAGCTTACTATATTATTTTGTATTATACTTTATTGATGTATGCGCGTGTGACTAGGAGTAATCACGATATACTATAGTGTATACATGGATATTGTCGATGGAAATCAATGAATTTCTAGGTGCTTGTGGCTTTGTGTTAGTAAGTTATTTTATTAAATCAATTTTTACCTGGCTCAGGTGTGACGTATGTTTAAAAAAAAGTACATAAAAACCTGCTCGTAGTCGAAAGTAAAATTCAGTAAAAATTTCAAGCCAATCGGTCAAGAATTTTCGGAGATTATCGATTTTGTACAAACGTACAGATACGATTTTATTTATATAGATGGATTTTCAAGATCCAGGAAACGCTGGGAATTAAAGACAAATTAAGGCTTACTATAAAGCTTTTATCAGACACAAGGTGGGAAAGTAGAAGCGAGGCAGTGAGGCCGTATTATTACAATTTGATGATGTTCTTGAATGCATAGAAAGCTTAGAAAATTACACGGAAGAATCAGACACACTCAGTGATTGTGATTCAGTTTTGAATGAAATGTTCAGCTTATAATTTATTATGTCATTATTCAGGGGTGGGCATAATTATTTTTACACTTGAAATTTTTTGGAAAGCGGTTCTTTACATGCCGATTTTACTGGGTTGTAATTTATGGCTAATCAAGTGCTCCTGTGCAAAAAGGCGGAAAAGACAAATCTGGAAATTTCCACTTAACCATGAGTCATTCCTTCATCTGCGTTATCAGGTAGAACAGAATACTGGTCAACGAATATTATGGAAACAGTTTCCAAGACATTGCGCCATTATGGTATTAGCAACGGCGTTTAAAATTTTTAATGAGGGTAATGTATATGTTACTAGATTCCTCGAAGCAATAAATTCTTTCAGGAGCAAATGGCAAATTTTCGGACTTCTCTTTCACACATCGGCCACTAGTTTCGCCATACTAAACACTATGCGACTATAACGAAAAAGCCTGATAGTTGTAAAATTTGGATCTAACCAGGGATGGTCAAAAGGAAAAAAAATTAATAATTTTTTGGTTTTTATGATTTATTTTGCATTTTTATTAATAATTCATATACAAAAAACTTAAAATAATTTTTAATTTTAATTTTTCGGTGTTTAAAAATGAATGTGAATTTTATTTGGTGTTTTTATAATTTATGGTAAAAAAAGGTTTTGGCACCCTGAGGAACACTTTTAGCCATGAGTGAATAAGCGAATCCTAGTCCAGTAGTATTTAAGTAATTGGCTATAACTTAGGCTTTACAAGGGCGCAATTAATCTTAGACTGAGAATTTTCCAAAACGGAATTTTGCAAATTAATTCGGGCATATGCGTTTTGTTAGTGCATCAATACCATTCACAGCACATCTCTGTGTGCTTCTGCAGTTTTTTTGAATCTTTCCTTTTTATAATGGCGCTAAATGAATACAACACAATTGAAATTCTTACTCAATCTAAACATTAGTCTATTTATATTATCAAAAAATAATATACATTTTACATTTATAAGTCACACCTACATAAATTACTAATGCCATGTGTTGGTCAAAACCCAAAATACTTTCCGGACTATGCAGTAGATAATAGTTTCCTCTTTATACGTAGGGTGCTATTTATATTTCGGGAATGGGCAACCCTAGTGTTGCCACGTCAAATCTGACATCTGCCACTTTGACGTTTTTTGACGTAAACGTTTTCACGTAAGAGCAATATTTGTGTTGCTTAAAGTGACTTGAAAATTTCATCTGAACAAAAAAATGGAATTAATACGTGAAAATTTGCGTGCGATTATTTTTTACGACTTTCGACGTGGATTATCTCAACAACGCATCGATGAAGTTAATTCGACTTTTGGTGATAAAGCACCATCAAAGACCAGCATTTATCGATGGTTTACCAAAATAAATCGTAGCCGTCGTTCGCTCAACGACGAGTTTCGTGAAGGTTGTCCAAAATCGCGGTGTATCAAATGCTACACATGTGACGAATCTTGTATCTATGCATATGAGCCCGAAACAAAACAGCAATCTACTGTATGGGTCTACCAAGACGAGGCTAATCCTACAAAAGTTGTTCGCTCATGAAGCGAAGCGCTTCGAAGCAATTGGTCGCCTGTTTCTTCGGAATAACTGGACATGTGGCAACTGTACCGTTATAGCAACATAGAACAGTAAATTCTGAATGGTTCATTTGTTTGCCAAAAGTCTTCGGAGAAATAAAAAAAAACGAACTGGTAAAGACGAATCATTCTTTAACACGACAATGTGAGCTCTCACTCATCGGCTCGAACAAGTGATTTTTTGAACACTCAAAAAGTAGATTTGATGGATCATTTGCCGTATAGTCCTGGCCTGGCACCCAATGACTTTTTATAATCCCACATATCAAAAATAAATACCGAGGTCAATGTTTGTGTTGACACCTGAAGAAGCGATTGGTGCGATAAAAATACATGTTTTGGAAGTACCTCAATTCAAGTGTAAAAAGTACTTTGAAAATTAATTCAAAAGTGTTGATTATCATGGAGAATATTTTGAAAAACAATAAAGCCATTTTCGAAGATAAATATTTTTTCTTGTTCTCTATTCTCAAAATACAATATAAATAGCAACCTACGTATAGGTAAAAAAGTACCAGAGCAGTGGACCACTTTTAATCAATTATATTGGCTTTTGAAAATATGTTGAAAAATAGAAGGCCAAAACCATTCGTGCGCACCCTGTTGGTGTATAAATAAAAATTCGTCCGCAAAGCTATAAGAAAAAAAGTCATGCTTGCAACACTGGCAATTTCATTGAAAATAAAAACAAAAAACTAAACTGAGTAAAATATTTTGATGCAGTATTGAGATTTAGGCTGTTTTACACTAGAATGTGTTAACTAATGATCCTTTCAAAGGCCAATTTGCATAAATGAACCTTTACAAATATCAATTTCATATGGTTTTTCTCAGATATGTAAAGGTGCGTTTCCACCAAACGCACCGCCAGCGGTTGCGACGCTTTGCAACGCGCCGCTCGTCCCCGCCAAAAAAACAGCGCGCATTTTGTGCATGAGCAAATTTTGCTCGCTCTCATTTTGAACGTGTAAGTGTTGGCCGATCAGTCCCCACCGAAAAAAGGGATGCGCGTGGAACAAAATGATATCCGCGAGCTGAACACATACTAGCGCGCTTCGTGGGAACTGGAAAAGTTTGCTTCGAAATTGGCTCTCGTGATTTTTTTGTTGTTGTCTTTTGTTAATTTTAAAACAATCTCTTTTTTTAGGAAATAATAAGCTTTTTAACCTTATTATTAAATTGCATACGCAACTACTTGATTTTAAAAATTATAAAAAAATAGGATTAGTTTTCAATATTCTCAATATAATGTTGCCTTCTCTGCCAGTATTATTAAGTTGGGTATATTTGAACTCTTTCTACAGGCTAGACGTTCTCTGGAAATTCGAGAACAGATGACAGTTCGAATTTAATCATACTATAGAATGATTTTTAAAAAATCTAGCGGAAAATAGTGCTCCTGTCTGTCTAATACATTTGCTGTGTTTTATTGGGAATTCTATCGGGCGCTAATTTACTTTCTCAAAAGGACTTATGTAAATTCTTAAAAGTTTTAATTTCGAATATTCGAACCACTGAAATTATTTGAAGGAATTATTTGGTTACGTACCCAACTAGAGTAATTTTCTTTTAATTTGAAAAAAATTAAAAATTCTTTTTTTAGACAAATAATGAAATTCAAACAAATAATATTTCCCGAGACGGCTATTTAAAGTATTGTTTTAACTAAATAAAACAAAAAGCAATAAAAATAATAGAAAAAAAACTGACCAAAATGAGGTGCGATTCAAGATTCAAACCAATTTGCTGTTATTTTTAAATTTTCCAATGAAAAAAAACCTTTGATTTGCGCCATCAGGTAGATAGTATTATCCATCCTGTTATCCATGCCTCCTATCCATCGCTAATTAGCGCCTGATATTATCCGGCGCTAAATATTTGTATGATAGATGCGGATAGCATTCTCAAAAAAATAAAGCAATTGTTATTGGTGTTATACAGTGACCCATTACGAGATGAATTTCATGATAAGAAATGATGCAGTCGAAAATATATACATAAAATGTTTTATATAAAGCTGTAGTGTCTTAACTGATAAATTTTATGTCTAAAACCAGGTTTTTGATTAGCTTGATTATAAAACTTGAGGGTAAAATAAATTCGAACTTTAGTGAAAAGATGAAGCAAAAACGCAATTTCTAAATGGTGGCAACATTTTTTTGTTTGTACTTAACAACAATTCATATGATTGTTTGTCAATATGTTTTTCAACAACATAAGACTCGAAGTAACTTTCGAAAATCTCCTCAAGTTCGCTAACCTAATTTACGAACGCTTGAGGTGGGGTTGCTTGAAATGGATAAATGTCAAAAATTCTTCATTTCCCGAATCGTTTTATTCACATTTATGTGTCTCCTGACATTTTTTCCATAAATAACCGCAAAAATATACAAAGTCATTATATTCGGCAAAATCCATATTTTTGTAATACGTAGGATTTTAAATATTAACACTTTAAAGTGGATGAGGCTCAGTAAAACTACCTAAAATATTGGGCTTCAAAAGATTAAAAATTATTCTCCTTTCACTTCACATTTACCCGTTTTAACTCCCCATTTCTCATACAAAAAAAACTTCCTAAAGGCCCTATTGAACTGCAATGGAGTTGGATGCTTTTGTTTTCCCCCCCGATTCCTAACAGTTCCGAAGAAACACTCTAAACAGTTTTAGGTAAAACTACGCATTCTTAAGAATTTAACATTCGTCAATTCTAATTTAGACAAATCGGCCTAATGATCTGGCATAGAAATTAAGATTCCGTGTATAAATTTAATTGTGGATGTCACATTTCTTTCGTCAGCATCTTCTACAATAATGCGTCGGATAAAGTCACACATATTATTTAAAAGGTTATTTTGATGTGCATTGTCACAACACAATATGGATGCTTTTCAATTGTTGTTTGCTTAAACGAGGAGAGATGGCGTACATCAAAAAATTCATTAAATTGTTCGATGAGCTCAGCGAAATATACAGAAGTAACAGAAGCTTCGTTATTACTAATTTGTGTATATATACCAGGCGGGCTAAAAAGTTCGTATCGTTTTAAAGAAAAACACATTTTTCTAACAAAACTCGATTTTATTAGTCAACATAGTTGCCATCGAGGGCGATACACCGATTATAGCGATCTTTCAACTTTTCGATACCATTTTTGTAGTACGATTTGTCTTTTGCTTGAAAATAAGCCTCAGTTCCGCCGATTACCTCTTCGTCGGTGCTTTCCAGCAAGCATTCTCTTGAGTTCTGAGAACAGGAAGAAGTCGCTGGGGGCCAGATCTGGAGAATACGATGGATGCGGAAGCAATTCGAAGCCCAATTCATGAAATTTTGCCCTCGTTTTAATTGATTTGTGACACGGTCTTGATGAAACAACATTTTCTTCTTCTTCAAATGGGGTCGTTTTTCGTGATTTCGTCCTTCAAACGCTCCAATAACGCTATATAATAGTCGCTGTTGATGGGTTTTCCCTTTTCATGATAGTCAATGAAAATTATTCCATGCGCATCCCAAAATACAGCCGCCATAACTTTGCCAGCTGATTGTTGCGTCTTTCCACTCTTTGGATTCGGTTCATCGCGTGCAGTTCACTCGGCTGACTGTCGTTTGGACTCAGGAGTGAAATGATGGAGCCATGTTTCATCCATTGTCACATATCGAGGCAAAAAATCGGGTTTATTACGATTGAAGAGCTCCAAGCACTGCTCAGAATCATCAATTCGTTGTTGTTTTTGGTCGATTGTGAGCTCGTGCGGCACCCACTTTGCACAGAGCTTTCGCATACCCAAACATTCATGAACGATATGTCCAACACGTTCCTTTGATATCTTTAGAGTGTCAGCTATCTCGATCAACTTCACTTTACAGTCATCCAAAATTATTTTGTGGATTTTTTTGATGTTTTCGTCCGTAACAGCCTCTTTTAAACATCCACTGCGTTCATCGTCTTCGGTGCTCATATGGCCTGTACGGAAGTTAACAAACCACCTACGAATGGTTGCTTCGCCTGGCGCAGAGTCCGGATAACACTCATCAAGCCACTTTTTGGTATCAGCAGCATTTTTTTTCATCAAAAAACAGTGTTCCATTAACACACGAAGGTTGGTACTAACGAAAAATGATATGGATTTAATTCTAGTGGCGCCCTCTCATAGAAACGAAACGAACTTTTCAGCCCAACTGTTACAACTGACAACAGACGCGCTAAGGACCTGTGAAGCTAACTTTACCTTCTTTTCTCGAAATTGTTCGAGTAAATATGACTGCGTTAACTTCGGAGGCTTTTTTGGAATTACCGAAAATAAATTTGTACTTCATCATCATGTTCCTGGTACTCTTAAGAAGATGGCAAACATCAAAAATATATAATATGTTTCCCTTCAATTGTGAAAGTATTCAATAATTTAGCAATCTCTTGAAAGTTTGATCCTTGATCGCTAACGATCAAAACCTATTTTCCAGTTTTTGCAAATTCCGCGTGTTTTTACTACTAAACTTTCGTGCGATTTTCCATCATCCCAGTAATCCGACCTCTATGCCTATCATACATTAAATTTGATTTTAGGCTCATTTCATGTAAGCAAATAGTGCCACTTCGAAGAATTATTCGAGATAGGCATTGACTGATTTAGCAATACATATATTATGTATATAAAGTAGTAATTAAGATTGGAGCACATTGGTGGTTTTTAATTTATCACCTTATATTTACATTTAAACTGAAAATAATTAGCATAAATTAATAATGTTTTTATATTTGCAGCTTGGTGAAAAGGCAAGTGGTTTACGTTCTCGCGGCGATGTTCAAGATTTCGATTCAATTCGTAATGAATGCCTATCGCGTGGTTCATTATTTGAAGATCCTGAATTTCCGGCAACAGATTCATCACTGTTATTTTCACATCGTCCAGATCGTCATTATGAATGGCTTCGTCCAATGGTAATTAGTTGTAACAATTTATGAAGTACCTAATTTTTATATAATATTGAAATTGTTTTTAATAGGAAATCATCGACGATCCCCAATTTTTTGTTGAAGGTTATTCTCGTTTTGATGTTCAACAGGGAGAACTTGGTGATTGTTGGTTACTTGCTGCAGCTGCTAATCTTACACAGGACTCTACTCTTTTCTTTCGTGTTGTCCCACCCGATCAAGATTTTAGTGAAAATTATGCTGGCATATTTCATTTTCATTTCTGGCAGTATGGCAAATGGATTGATGTTGTTATAGATGATCGTTTACCCACTTATCGCGGTGAATTAGTTTATATGCATTCAACAGAAAAAAATGAATTTTGGAGTGCTTTACTGGAAAAAGCATATGCAAAGTAAGTGTTAAATATTTTCTATATTTAAAGCCATAATATTCCGTTTTTATAAATTTAAAGACTTCACGGTTCTTATGAAGCTCTAAAAGGGGGCACAACATGTGAAGCAATGGAAGATTTTACTGGTGGTGTTACAGAAATGTATGACATAAAAGAAGCGCCGCCAAATCTTTTTAGTATTTTATTAAAAGGCTATCAAAGAAGTTCTATGATGGGTTGCAGTCTTGAACCAGATCCACATGTGCTTGAGGCAGAAACTCCTGAAGGTTTAATTCGCGGTCATGCATATTCTGTTACAAAAGTTGAATTAGTTGATATTATAACACCGAATACCTCTGGTAAAATACCATTAATACGTTTAAGAAATCCATGGGGAAATGAAGCTGAGTGGAATGGAGCTTGGAGTGATCAGTAAGTTGGAAAAAAACAAAAGTTTTATATTTTGCATACAATATTATTTTATTTTAGGTCTCCCGAATGGCGTTATATTTCAGAACAAAGTAAAGTTGATATCGGTTTAACTTTTGATGTTGACGGAGAATTTTGGATATCGTACCATGATTTCTTGAAACATTTTGATCGAGTTGAAATTTGTAACTTATCACCAGATTCTCTTAGTGAAGAGCAACAAAATCGTGGAAAGAAAAAGTGGGAAATGTCCGTATTTGAAGGAGAATGGCAACCTGGTGTAACAGCTGGGGGTTGTCGTAATTTCCTTGACACATTCTGGCATAATCCACAATATATTATAACACTAAACGAACCAGATGAAGATGATGACGAAGGAAAGTGTACAGTTATAGTTGCACTTATGCAGAAAAATCGTAGATCGAAAAGAAATATGGGCATGGATTGTCTAACAATAGGCTTTGCTATTTATCATTTATCAGAAAGAGATCTTATGACAAAACCACAGAAGTTAAACTTCTTTAAATATAATGCATCTGTAGCTAGATCACCAGCATTTATCAATTTAAGAGAAGTAAGTAAATATCAATACCGGATCATTATAGGGGCCAAAATGGGCCAGGGCCAAGGAAGGGCCTGTAGTATAAGATTTTCCGGATATTTCAAAATATTTTTTCGCAGAATAAAAGACATTTTGATCATTCCATTACTTCTAAAATTATTTAAAAAAAAAAAAACAATGCATTAACTGTGGACGGTCAGTGGCGAATGTTATAGTGCTTATTGAATCAAACCATGTTCTATTATTAGATGATTATAGCAAAGACCACTTCTTGATCACTGTTTTGACTACCATTTTCATCACCCAGCTACTCTTTGCCGGCCCCATTTACTATCCTTCGCAAAGAGTTTACCCTTTCAAAAATGAAAAAATTAAAAACCATTTCTCGAGTACTCTTTAAAAAAGGAATACTCCTAACTCGCGAATATTTTCTGATTCGAGTCAAAACGAGTAATTTGAAGCTCAGGGTATGTTAACGTTATTTATTTAAAACCAGTATATTTTTCTTAGTACAAAAAATTTGCTCAGAACTCAAACCATTAAATATAAAAAAAAAACAATTTTTTTCGTCTGCCCGAAGTGTTCTACCTTGCGAACAAAAAAAAACCTTTCATTTTAAGAAGAGTTTCTTTTCAAACGTTACTCTCAAGTTATATATGAGAAAAAGTGATCAAACGACCAATTCTGAAATTGGTTAAAAATGAATTTATTATACTTCAGCTTTTAACGTCTTAAAAAGAGAAAAGAAATTTAAAGTCTTTAGTTATAGTGTTACCTTTTTCTCTTATTATGTAGTATTTTAAATTATTTATTGATCATTATCAATTTATTATATTTTTGACTGCTGTAACCTGCATGTAGAATGATCGATGCGATTTCCACTATTAACAAGTGTTCAAAATAAGGAATTTCAAAAAAATAATTTTTAACTTCTACCGTATACAAAGTAGATAAGTTACTGGAATCATGATTTTCAAATATCCATGTTTTTGAAGATTCTACATCGTTTGCAAATATTTATCCAATGTCTGTCTGTTCGCCTGTGGCATGTAAAATTGCGCCATTCTGTCAGAAGTTGGGTTCAATCCGGTTAGAACTTCGGGTAGCTGCCGAACAAAAGTTATGTTTTTTTGTTTTTAAATTACGGGATATTGTAACGTTAATTAATGATCGATTTCAAAAAAATTTTATACAGAATACTTTTTCAATGAAATAACAATTGTGTCCGAAAATCAATTGAATCCAATTGCAACTTCGGGTGACAATGCCAGTAATAGTTTCAGCCGGTTTTAGCAGCCTATAATACTTGTAGATCACACTTTTCTGAACCCACCAAATACCGAGCATAACTTTATCTGAATGAATGTTTCATTTTAGCGTTGACGGAACTGGTTGGTCAGGCTTTACTTTTACTTTTCTGGATTTAGGATTTTCGAAGCACATTCATTTTTCATTTCCTGTAACAATTATGCAAGAAACCCTTTCTTTGTTGCCTTTGAGGCAGCATTTCACAAATAATTTTTCGACGTTCGATTTCTCTTTTAATTCATACGGGACCCAATTACATAGTTTTTGAATCATTCCCATGGCCTCTAGACATTGCAACAGTTGATCGATCAACATTTAATGATGCTGCCAATTGTTGACATACATCTCCATCGTTTTTCGGTCTAACTTCGCGTTACGCGTTTTCAACATCTAATATACATCCTCTAAACTGTTTAAACCACTTTCCACAAATCCTTTGCCTTGGCACCGTAAATTTCTAAAACCAGCTTTTTTATTTTGATTAAAACAGAGAAGTAAAACTTCCCACAAAACGCAGTTTATTTGGCACGTACCTTTCCATTTTCAATAGAATGAAAATCAATGTCGTTAACACTTTCACTAAACGGCACGTAGTACGTTTTGAAGGTTGACATTCCATTCAAATATAAGGAATGCCGGTTCACTTTATTATGTATGCATTACTATGATTTATTGCATCTAATGTAATATATATGTAATATTACTTGTAAATAACAAAATTATTTAAATTTTTCTAATTTTCCGATGCACCTTTAATATTTTCTATGCCATATATTGTCGTTTGTTTTGCATACAATTGGAAAATTATTGAATTCGTTATAAAGTGAAAGCTAGGCTAATTTTTTATTTTTGTATAAATCCTCAGCAATATTAAATTTTCTATCCTCGAGAATTTTTTTTTTGAAATTTGTGTCGCACACTCCCTAAAACTATATAGTCACGCAACATTCTGTCTGCAAAACCACACCTTTTTATAATTTTTTTTAATATCCATAAAAAATATTTCGAATTGTTTCCCTTAAAGTTGTTTTTCTGATAGAAATGTGATGCTTTCATATACTTAATTTTTCTTGGAAGTATAAAAATTTTCGAATGCTTTAGAAGCATCTATAGGGTGCGGCATTTTTTGGCCCGTTCGACATCTCTCGGCTCGATTTTAAACTCATAGAAATAATTTCGCAAGTTTGCGAAGTAACGCTTGACAAGCCCTAATAAGAGTTAATCAATTTGTTTTATGACTAAAATTCATTTCTTTATACATAAAATCTGAGCTTTTGTTGTTTCTAACATTGTAGGACAGAGTATCCGCTCGTGTAGTAATTTTTTTGACCTAATTTTCAAATAAGTGATATTTTATTGCAATATCATAATAAATGGTAGAGTCTAATTGGAACTGAAAATTGATCTGTTTGTTAAATGTCTCAATTATAGAGGTTTTACTGTATTTTATTTTTCTTTAAAAATTTGATTCCATTAACTAAATTATTTTATTGATTTTCCATTAGGTAAGTTGCCGGTTTAAACTACCTCCAGGACATTATTTAATTGTACCATCAACATTTGATCCAAATGAGGAAGGAGAGTTTTTAATCAGGGTCTTTTCTGAACACAGAAACCACATGGAGTGAGTTTTACAATAAATTATTTTCATAATAATTGACTTAATTAAAAAATTATGTTTTTTTGTGTATAGGGAAAACGACGAAGCAGTTGGAATGGGCAGCGTTGATGATAGGGTAAGTTTCATAACGAAATTTTTTTTATTTGATATCAAATCATTCCTGCAAGTTTGAACATTGGAATTTTTAATTTAACTATCTTCAAAATTTATTGCTTATTTTACGGTGGTTGGTAAATTTGTATGGATTATAATTTGTAGAAGTATTCTATTTAATTTATGTTAGAATTAAAAAAGTCTGTTTTGAAGAGTATAATATTTTGAACTTCTATACAAAGTATATAAGTTACTAAAAATATGATCGAAAGCAAATCTTCATGTTTTAGAAGATTCTAAATCGTTTGCAATCAATTTTATCCAATATGTGTCTGTCTGTCCGTCCGTTTGTGGTAGTCATAATTGCGGGCGTATTTTTGAAGTGATTTAAACGAAAATTGGTAGTAACAGTTTGTTCCGCATGAGAACCATTCTATCAGAAGTTGCGTTCGGTTGTACTAAAACTTCGGGTAGCTGCCGAATAAAAGTTCGGTTTTTTTGTATTTTTAACTTACAGGGTATTGTAACGTTATTTGTACGCAGATTTCAATGAAATTTAGTATTCGAATTTTTTGTATGAAATGAAACGATTTCAGAAGTTTTTTTCCATATTGTCGTCATAAATTATAGTCAGGGTAACTGACAAAAGTGTTACCCGATTTTAGTGAAATTTGGCGAGTTCGTTGGGTGTACGTGGGTGCACAGGTATCTGTTGTTTCTCGCCAAGATCTAAAGAAGGATACCGGTCTTGTAGAAAGAAATAGTTTTTGGCTGAGGTACATTTTCAATCAATTTTTATAAAATCTCGCATCAGGATTCAAATGATGAGGACCACATTACCCAACAGTTTTAAAAAGGACGAAAAGGATGAAATAGGATATCAAGATGAAGAAATTTCTTGTAAAATTACTTTTCTTCACAAACTCTTTAAAATTTTAAACTTGGTTACTTGACACTTGGTATGCAAGTGTAAATGCTTAAGTAATTTTCGTACAAATTTTTTGTCACAATTTACGTATGCGGAAAAACTCGTTGGTTCATTCCAAGGAAACTAACTTCAGTGATAAACATAAAAAACATTTACCACGATATTTTTCAATCAAAATATTTTAGAGAAACTAATTGAATCACCAATTTCGAAAAGGGCTCATGTCGGTTTTTTTCAATATGTACTTTTTCGCCATTTTTTTTATCTTCACGTATAGACGCATGTCCCATGAGCGAAAGGGAATTATATCTCTTTTCAAAAGTGGAAAAAATGCATCTGGAGATAAGACCTTCTCGAAACTAATTGAAGACATGTAGCTTATGCAAACTATTTCAAAGTCAATTTTAATTTGTCATTTGGGAGACCACTAGTTGACGTGTGCTCAAAATGCCAAGAAATTAACTAATAGTTAAGAAAGTAACTAATAATTAAATCACTGAAAAGTCTCAATTTCGAAAAGGGCTCACAAGATTTTATAAAATTTTTCTGGAAATTAAATTTAACTTGGAACTTTGATATTTGAGAACTTTTAATTTACTTGGTTTTTTCTTCTATTCTGGCAATCGTTTTACACTGGAGGTAAATGTGCGAAAGAGAAGTCCGAAAATTTGCCATTACCTTCTGAAGGAATTTATTGCTTCGAGTAATCTAGTAATATATATATCTATGGATGCAGTCCAATGGTTAGCATATTCAAAAGTATTTGTATGCCCTATGGTAGGTACTACCAGAGGGTATATTAATTTTGTAACTGCATTTGTAACACATCGAAATAATGATCGTAGAAAGGTTCAAAGGGTATGGTTGTGTAGAGAATCAAAAGTTATATCGATTCCTGCATGTCCGTCCGTCTGTCTATCCGTCTGTCCATCCGTCCATCCGTCTGTCCATCCGTCCATCCGTCCGTCCGTCGGCATACAAGATAACTCAAAAACGCGTTATCCGATTTACAATGTGAGTTGGTTATTCCTTAACTTGGTTTGGTATTGATTTTCAACAAAGTCCACCGAGAGGGAGCGAAGTTCTTAAGCAAAAACCAGGGTGACCAGAAAGTTTTGTCGTTTTGTTGCTTATGGTTTTTCGGATTTCATTTGAAAATTTGTGGAGCAATTTTGTTTAAATTATTTAAATTGGTTGACTACATAAAGAAACGATATCATTTTAAATTTAAGTAGGATAGAGAAATAGTTGTAGTGGAAAATAAGCCTGTTCATGAAGTTTTCCCGATGTATTTTAAAAACTTGTATACCGCTTTCAATAAATTTTGCAAAGGTGTTAATGCTATTAGGCCCCAGCCTACCCGTGAATTTGAGCGAATTTGCAAAAGACGAAACGAAGTTATGGAGAAAAAACCTTAAAATATTAGTAGTTTTGGTGTTTCTTTCTCAGAGTTAATTCATTGAACTATAGATTTGTTAACTACGAGTCCTATTTCTACCATAGGGCAGCAAAAAATCGACTATAAGCCGATTTTACGTTACTATATGTTTTTATTTTATTTACGGAAATTTTATCTATACCAAGGATTAAAATAAATTCCAATGACAGAAATGTTTAAATGTGTCTCTTTTTAGTCAATGCTCGCTTAAATTTTTAAAAAATGTTCTCAAATTATTCATAAAATATTGTAACGTGTTAGTCTATCGGTTCGATGTTATTAGAATGATAACACTTTTTATTTATGTGAATTTAGCGTATAAACTTTATTTGTACTTATTTCTGCTTAACAATTAGTCTTAAAAATATTTGTCTTTCAATAATTTAATTATTACAATTATTTATCACAGTGTTAGAGCTTCACTATTTTAATTACTTTCACAAAAAATAATCTCGTTTGAATCTCTGCTTTGTATAATCTCTGACGAAGCTTTTCACTTCAACTGATCGATTAAGAATGATTTTAGCCTCGACTCCAGGTCTCCTTTTATATAAAATTGATGTGTCTCGGAATATTCTCGAATATTCTCGTTTGGCTTTCTAAAACTAGGTGGCAACGTTTACACAAAGAAGATCTCTAGAAAATTCCCTATTCACCGAAAATTCTTATCCAATACACAAAGCAATGATTTATAATTTAATTCTGGAGCTTTCTGGAACAGATTAGATGGCGATATTTTCTCGAAAGCTCTATACATTCTTGAATATTTCCAAGAATTGTTTTTGTGCGTGTGGTGTTTTTTTTTGTGTTAGTTGTTTTACTTAGAATACTTGTGTTGTGACAATGTTTTATTGTTATTGTTTGATGATTTTATGAATCACCAAGTATTCTAAGTAGAATATAGTGCACTACCCCCTTCTTAAATCTGTTCGTCCCGAACAGAACTCTTTTGGACCCGTGCCGCGATTCTTCGCTAACTGATTTGAATGAATCACCTTCATTTTTACTTTCGATGATTTTCGCTTTCGCCATACCACGTCCAAAGAGTTCATCTCGTTGGTGCAGTCACTATCTTTTAATTTGTTGTTTGCAGGTTCCTCAAATACTTTGTCCACCGGAACCCGTATATGCTGTCGAGATGATCTTTCCGGTGGAGTCTGTCTGGTGCTATCCTGTCCACTCGTGTCTTGCTTCAGTTCAGCGTCAACATATTGCCCCACTGCAGTTTCAGTTTCCTTTTTATGTCCTACAATCTTTGTGCAGGTGTCACAATTCCTGCACCAGCTTTTGACATCAGCTTGCCAATGTACCCAATAGAATCGTTCTCGCACCTTCGCTAATGTTCTGTTGACTCCCAAATGTCCCCCTGAAGTTCCAGCATGTACTTCACCAAGTACCTCATGTACTTTGGACTTAGGCACGATCAACTGCATTAGTTTGGATTTTCCATCAGGAGAATCCCATTTTCTCCTCAGAACGCCATTTTCTATCTGTAACGAGTCCCACTGAGCCCAATAACTTTTTGTCGTATCACTGCGTATTACAATATCGCTCCATTTTGGACGCTGACCCCTTTTCTTCCATTTAAGGATTGGTCCAACATCTTCATCCTTTAGCTGCGCGTTGCGGATGCTCGACATGTCATCGCCTCCAATCCTTAATGTACGGATAGCTACTACCTTTTTCACATTCCTGCAGTCCTTATTTGTTTCCTCAAAAACCCCTTCAGCATCTACGACACTGGATTTGCTTCTTTTCCTTCTATTTTTACTTTTTGACAACTCCGTGTCTTGAGTTGTCAGTCCAATGTCGTCCGTCCGTTTCATTTCTACAACAGCATTTGCATCTGACGTAACTTGTTGGTCTCGTAGATTTGATTTGGTGTCACTGGAATCTGCTTCCTCCAACGTTAGCGGGAACTCAATATTTCCACATCGCAATAACCTATCTTCAATGCTTACACTCACTCCATTCTGCTTCATGAAGTCCAGGCCCATGATACAATCGTCCATTATATCAGCCACCAAAAACGTATGTCGAAACACATACTCATCTAGCCCCAATGCTAGAATCACTTCACCCAGAATCGGAGATGATTCCCCTGTAACTGTTTGAAGAACACTGTTACTGCTTCTGCTCATGTGTTTCCTACTAATGAGCTTCCTGTTTACGATGGATCTACTTGCACCCGTATCTACGATGATCCTGCATCGATGACCAGCAATTACTCCTTGCGTCGTTAATCTGTCGTTACTCTGTTGTAGGATAGAGACTGATACCATAATCGGTGCTTTTGTCTGGTTGGGGCACTGCCGCTCTAAATGTCCTTCTTTACCGCAGCCCCAGCATTTCAGTCTTCTTTTAGTATCGTGCAATTCCAATTCCTGGATAGCTTGTTGCACATTCGCCTTTATCTTTTCAGTTAGTTGGTCTATCGCTAGCTCTGTTGAGTCTTCATCAACCATAGCAGCTCGTACCATTGGAACCGCCCTTGTTGCTCTCTTTGCAGCTTCCAATGTCAACGCGACAGCCAACACATCGTGCAACATGCGCTTTCCACTAATCCGGACCTTGAACTGAATGTCTGCATCCCGAATGGCATTGGTGAATCTTTCTGCAGCCAAGTCATTCTGCAGCTCCAGGGGATAATCGGGGTATGACAAGTATACCAACCGCTCAATATCTGCTGACAACTCCTGAAGTGTCTCTCCAGATTCTTGCATTCTGTTGATGAGTTCGATCCGGTATACATCCTTCATGTGGTTGTCCCCAAATCGATTGTCCAATTGCGTTACAATGTAATTGTAATTTTTCTCATTTTCCGGTGAGATTGTCCGCAATAAATCGGCTGAGTTACCCCGTAGAGCCAGAATTAATGCTGTGGCTTTTTCTTTATCGGACCAGTCGTTCGCACCAGCAGCCGCTTCAAACTGTCGTTTATATACCGGCCATGAAGTTTTGCCGTCAAATATTGGTGGCTTCATCCTTTTACCTGATGACTCAATATTTGGTTTATTTTCTTTGATGTCAGCCATTTTTGCTTCTATTTCTGCTATTTTTTGTTCCAATTTCTGGTCCAATTTTTGTTCTACGTTGCTGACCTCCGCACGAACTGTTGTAACTTCCGTGGTAATTTTGTTTTCTAGGTCTGTAGTATTGTTTTTCATTTTATCTTCCAGACTCGCAATACTGGATTCCACCTGAGTTTTCAAATTGTCCATACTGGACTCCATTTTGATTTCCAGTCCAGAAACGCTCGACTTAATTTCGCTTTCAAGACTAGATTTCATTTCATTCTGCATGTCAGATACGTTTGTAATTTTACTTTCAAGACTTGCTGTATTGGATTGCATCTCACTTTGCAGATTAGAAGCAGTTGAGTCCATTTTAGTCTGAAGACTAGAAGCATTTGTTTTCATTTCTTCTTGCAGACTAGAAGCATTTGAGTCCATTTTAGTCTGAAGACCGATCATCATGGTCATAAGCATCTTTAAATCGTCTTGAACGCTTGCTGTTGTTTTAGCCGCGTCTTCGTTGGTAGTTTCTTCTTGGTTTCCCTCTTCGTTGTTGATTTCTTCTTGTTTTTCCTCTTTCAGAATTTCACTAAAATCGAATGTGCTAATGTCTAGTTCTCTTGTTGCACATTCAGCGATTACTCTTTTCTTTTTTTCTGTTTTAGTTCCCGTGGAAACTGACTTCCACACACGCAGAACTGTGGATAGTTCTGATGTACTTAAGCTGTCTAATAGTTTACTTTCCATCGTTCAAATATTTTTAATTGTTCACGAAATTCTTATGTTCTATAGAAACTTCTCGCACAGCATCTAAATACTACGAAATTTCCTAGTATAATCTTAATTTCCACGAAATTTCTCGTACAATCGAAATTTTCACACGATATACGACGTATAGCCTCAAATTTCGCACAATCGAAATTTTTATACAACTCACAAAATTTCTTGTACGCCCCTGAAATTTCTCACACCGTGAAATTATTATACCCTCAAATTTCTTAATAACGAATTTCTTCGAAATTTTCCCCACAGAAGTTTCTAGTTTAATTTCGAATTTTCTTGCAGAAATTTTTTTTAGCACAATTGTCTTTCCCGCACTGATTCACAATAAATAATCCCACTTCTGACACCAATGTGACGTGTTAGTCTTTCGGTTCGATGTTATTAGAATGATAACACTTTTTATTTATGTGAATTTAGCGTATAAACTTTATTTGTACTTATTTCTGCTTAACAATTAGTCTTAAAAATATTTGTCTTTCAATAATTTAATTATTACAATTATTTATCACAGTGTTAGAGCTTCACTATTTTAATTACTTTCACAAAAAATAATCTCGTTTGAATCTCTGCTTTGTATAATCTCTGACGAAGCTTTTCACTTCAACTGATCGATTAAGAATGATTTTAGCCTCGACTCCAGGTCTCCTTTTATATAAAATTGATGTGTCTCGGAATATTCTCGAATATTCTCGTTTGGCTTTCTAAAACTAGGTGGCAACGTTTACACAAAGAAGATCTCTAGAAAATTCCCTATTCACCGAAAATTCTTATCCAATACACAAAGCAATGATTTATAATTTAATTCTGGAGCTTTCTGGAACAGATTAGATGGCGATATTTTCTCGAAAGCTCTATACATTCTTGAATATTTCCAAGAATTGTTTTTGTGCGTGTGGTGTTTTTTTTTGTGTTAGTTGTTTTACTTAGAATACTTGTGTTGTGACAATGTTTTATTGTTATTGTTTGATGATTTTATGAATCACCAAGTATTCTAAGTAGAATATAGTGCAATATTGTAACATCGCCTATTTAGATTCTCTATTTAGCGTAAAAAAATAACACAATATAACAGAAAATTGCCTTGTGTAATACCTGTTTTATTAAGTATGAAATATCCCATTACCTCGAGTTTGATCTTTGACAGTTCTTTGTTGTTTTGAAGAGAAATTTCTTATGTCACGGTAGAGTAACTTTGCATGTTGGAGAATAGGAGTACATCAATAATTCCGTCAATAATAGGTTGAATGTACATTCTGGATAGACCAAAAAGATTGAATATATCTTCACTCGGTGGAAGGTTGTGCGGGTCCAAGATAGCAAAACGTCAATAATTCGCTCAATAGGTTGATTTTCTTAGAACTTAAAATGTAAATTCTGAATGGACCATCTGAAAAGAAAGAATATAGTATGTCTCCACTTGATGGAAGGAGAAAATAGAAAAACGTCAATAATTCGCTCAATAATAGGCTGATTTTCATAGAACTTGGAATGTACATTCTGGATAGGTCAGCTAAAATATAGAATATTTCGCCATTCGGTGGGAGGTTGTGCGGGACGAAAATAGAAAAGGGTTAATAAATTTGTCAAATTTACAGGCTAGTTGATAATAAAGATATGTTTTTAATTATAAATATCTTTACAAATATTAAAATTTTTCAATTATTTGTTTAGCCTACAAATTTCGTATTCCTCCATCCTTGAAATTTCACTTCTAAAGTGTGTGGGAACTACGCACTATTTTTTTTTTTTTTATTTTTATTTCAGTCTTTGGTTTGTGATTACCTGTGGAATTGCCTATAGCAGTTTAAATTTTGTAAACTATGGATATTTTGATCTATTATACTGCTTCTTGCTTGAGATATAGTATATCAAACTTTCAGTTCAAAATCGGACATTTTATACTTAATTAACTAATCTTTGTAAATATACAATATGTGCACATACATATACTCGTATTAGGTCTGTGGATGAGTTTTTACGATTTTGCATTAGATGGCATAGGTCATACAGTAATACGTGTGAACCGGCGTGACAAGCTTCAAAACGTACTACATGTCATTTAGTGAAAGTGTAAACAACATTAGGGCTTGTCACGCGACTTGATTACTTTTGCGAAGATTTTTCGCAAGTTTGACGGCTCATTTTGATTGGTCAGGGAAAACTTCAAATAATCTGCACCGATGAAAACATTTCGCAAATATAATTTTTCATTTTAGCAGAAATGACATTAGGCAGTCAGTTATTTTAATATTTCCCTCTTACCGAAATATGGCGTGAGAGTGAAGTTAGGCCTAAGTTATACGACGATCATTGTAATGAAGGAAATTGTGGAACTAGTGAAAACCGAACGTTTTTCTTTGATTTTCAATGAAAGGTGGTTATACCTCTTTTACGAATGTCAGAGAAACGTACAGTCAGATTTTCGTTCATAGCTAAGTCGTGTAATGGTTTTTTTCATCAAATCCAATTAGATTATTTCTTCCCTTTCCTTTTTTTACCGATGAGTCACAAATTTTATCCATTTTTTTTATATATTATTATTTTCTTATTAGGACGCTGAAGTTTGAGGTTAGAATATCGACGAAAAATTCCTAATGAAGGAATCAACTTGGCAGTTCTCCAGTGGAATCAAATGAAATTGAAACGCAATCCACAAAACAGCTGATCGATTAAAACATGTTTCGTCATTCAAATTATAAAAATAATTATAAAAAACGAATTACGTGATAATCCTAAGATTTTTTATTTAAAATCTATTTATTAAACTATTTCCCATGTTTTGCATTATTTTTTTTTAAAGAAATAATCTTTGTAATAGGTTAATTTTCCATTCTAAAATTATGTCCTTCATTACAATGATCGTCGTATAACTTAGGCCTAATTCGCAGTTCAAATCAGCGTTTGAATTAACATAGAATGGGATATTACACAACCCAATATTTTTCTATTATACTATTAATTTGTTTTATCATTTGTTTAACTAGCCCAAAATCAATACATGCCTGAAGGCCAAGAATAGGAACAGACTCGGTATCTGCTACTATAAAATGTTGTACAAAATTAATTAATTAACACATGCAATTTAGTTTTATTTTTGCAGCAAGAACGATTTTATTGCCGCCATATGTTACCAAATCAAATTTAATTTAACCATAAATGACAGAGATATTATATTTATTTCTGAGCTTGTGGCTACTTTAAATTCAATTTTATTAGTTTCGAATTTAACATTCATAAACCTTTGCGATCTTAATTTTTTTACCCCTTTCCATAGTATCTAACTGGCTACTACCAAAAAAGATGGAAGTCATAGAAGATCCAAATCCGATATCAGTATTGGAACAGTTTGCCCCGGGAGTTTCATTAGTATTGAACGGTCAAAATTGAGAGTGTGTGTGTGATTTATCGCATTACCACCTCTTCAAAATAATTTGAATAAAATGATTAAATGGGACGCCATTTTTATTCTGATATTCTCCCAAAAAATTTCTAAATAATTATGAAGGACGAATCAAAACAGATATTAAAAAAAAAAATATTTTACTATTCACTGGCTGGTTTTCAAAAGGAAAAAAAAATTTATTTATAAAATATGGTCTTATACAGGGTGACACAAAATGAACGTTTTGTATTATTTAGGAGCCATTAAGTCCCTTGCAGTATGCGCTGTTGTTTCATCTTGTTGGAACCAAATCGTGGTTTTCCACAGCTGGCCTAAAAATTTTCCAACATCTTCCGATATTGAGCACTCACTATTAATGGAAATTGCAACACCGTCTTTATTTTCGAAGGAATTTGGACCAGTGATCCTCTCAGACGATACACCGCACCAAACAGTACACATAAGTGGGTGTAACTGTCGTTGATGAATTGCTCTTGGATTCTCTGTAGCCCATATCCTGCATTTCTGCTTGTTTATGAAACCGTTTAATTGGAAATGGGCTTCAATGCTCATTATCAAATTGTAAAAAAAAAGGACCGTTCATGTTCAAAATAAAGTTGGATGATTTTGGTTCGTTGCTCGATTATGTATTGTTCCATTTCACATTCCCCATTACAAAATCCTGTAATAACATTTTTAAAAAAATTGAACAAAAAATTATCAATAATTCATTCTACAACATTTTGCGCCACCCTGTCTTTCCTTTTATTTGATCTATATTTCACAACGTTGGCGGAGGCAGGTGTTTGATTTTTTGGCAATATGAAAATATTTTTGGTGATTTGATTCCATGAAAAATATATTTCAATATAATTTCTGGTCGAGTTTCTGGACAAATGTTTTAAGGCAGGGGGGAACACATTTTTTAGAAATACTCTTTTTGTGTTGTATTATCACAGATTGTGTGGTTTTTTTTAAAGAAATTTTAAAATCAATGTGCCGATCTGTGAATACATTTTCTATAAAACAAAATTATGAAGGGTCAGTTTTTTAAGCGATTTTATGATTTTTGTTTTTTTTGCTAGCTAAAAATTTTTTTAGGGAATGCATATAAATTGCAATATCGGGAAATATATAGTAAATATTTTTCTTAGGGCTTATGAGGAAAATCTCTCTCAAAAATGGATTGATTATGTTTTCAGTTTTTTTAATTTGTTTTGAGAAGATTTACTTGAAGACTTTTTTGAATTATTCATTTTAAAGGAACAGTGCTTTCTGAGGAAAACTAAGATCATGTAACTAAGCACTTTTTTTCTATGATCAAAACACGGGTTTTCTTCACAGAACCAATGCCCGTATAAAGAATTGGTTTCTTCAAAACATTTAGCTTCTATAATTTTTTTAATGTTTTTAACCTCCGGGCTTTCTTCAAAAATGATATTAAAAACATTGAAATGTAGATTAAAAATCTCGGCACACATATCAGTCGGATTAATTAATTTGCCAAAATCAGAATTTTGGCTAAAATTTTTGAAAAAAATTAAGGCTTCGGAAGCTTTTGTCATTGAAGATTCTGACTTAATCATGCATGCGCAACAGTCTAGACATTTCAATTTCGCAAGAACTTTAAATAAAATAAAACCAGAAAAAAAGCGTTGAGCACCTGTGTCATTAGGGCTATCAAAAATTTTAAAATCTTCGTGTTCAATTTCCGGGTCGTCTAACGGAGAAAAGGTGCGAGAAGTTAAATCTGATCCAGTTGTGTCTTGGGTAATATAAGATTCTTCTGAATTCAATATTGCCTTCCAATCCAAATTTAGAAAATCGTCGTCATCTGCTTCGCAATTGGTAGCGTTGGACGAATACACCAATTTCATAGCCATTATTTTGGCAATAATGAAATTAAATTCAAATAAGGATGGGTGTGTATTATTGCCTCCATGCGCCATTCTTTATACGGGCATTGGTTCTGTGAAGAAAACCCGTGTTTTGATCATAGAAAAAAAGTGCTTAGTTACATGATCTTAGTTTTCCTCAGAAAGCACTGTTCCTTTAAAATGAATAATTCAAAAAAGTCTTCAAGTAAATCTTCTCAAAACAAATTAAAAAAACTGAAAACATAATCAATCCATTTTTGAGAGAGATTTTCCTCATAAGCCCTAAGAAAAATATTTACTATATATTTCCCGATATTGCAATTTATATGCATTCCCTAAAAAAATTTTTAGCTAGCAAAAAAAACAAAAATCATAAAATCGCTTAAAAAACTGACCCTTCATAATTTTGTTTTATAGAAAATGTATTCACAGATCGGCACATTGATTTTAAAATTTCTTTAAAAAAAACCACACAATCTGTGATAATACAACACAAAAAGAGTATTTCTAAAAAATGTGTTCCCCCCTGCCTTAAAACATTTGTCCAGAAACTCGACCAGAAATTATATTGAAATATATTTTTCATGGAATCAAATCACCAAAAATATTTTCATATTGCCAAAAAATCAAACACCTGCCTCCGCCAACGTTGTGAAATATAGATCAAATAAAAGGAAAGACAGGGTGGCGCAAAATGTTGTAGAATGAATTATTGATAATTTTTTGTTCAATTTTTTTAAAAATGTTATTACAGGATTTTGTAATGGGGAATGTGAAATGGAACAATACATAATCGAGCAACGAACCAAAATCATCCAACTTTATTTTGAACATGAACGGTCCTTTTTTTTTACAATTTGATAATGAGCATTGAAGCCCATTTCCAATTAAACGGTTTCATAAACAAGCAGAAATGCAGGATATGGGCTACAGAGAATCCAAGAGCAATTCATCAACGACAGTTACACCCACTTATGTGTACTGTTTGGTGCGGTGTATCGTCTGAGAGGATCACTGGTCCAAATTCCTTCGAAAATAAAGACGGTGTTGCAATTTCCATTAATAGTGAGTGCTCAATATCGGAAGATGTTGGAAAATTTTTAGGCCAGCTGTGGAAAACCACGATTTGGTTCCAACAAGATGAAACAACAGCGCATACTGCAAGGGACTTAATGGCTCCTAAATAATACAAAACGTTCATTTTGTGTCACCCTGTATAAGACCATATTTTTTTTGCTTTTGAAAACCAGCCATGCTCTTTTGTAGTTAATTGGTGCTTCAAAATGTTTCAGAAATTTTTTGGGGGAATAAATCACAATGAAGATCGCGTCCCATTCCTCCAATAAAAATCACGCGTTCTACTATGTTAACTTTAGGGATTTTTTTTACACACGGATAGGAAAACACAGCGTACATAAATTTTATATATAAAAATTCCTCTGTTTATATACTCTGTGCTACTACACTATGTTTTAGTAAGTGCTTTATACTTTTAAATAAAACAACTAAATATACATATACTTTTTTTATGTCTTATGGTAGATACTACCAGAGGGTATATTAGTTTTGTCACTCCATTTGTAACACACCGAAATAATCGTCGTAGAAAGGTTTTAAGTGTAGGGAATCAAAAGTTATATCGATTTATGCATGTCCGTCTGTAGGTCCGTATACAAGATAACTCAAAAACGCGTTATTCGATTTTGATGAAATTTACAATGTAAGTTGCTTATTCCTTATCTTCGTTTGGTATTGCATTTCAGCAGAATGAGCTAGGGGGAGGAAAGTTATAAATGAAAAACTAGGCTGACCAGAAAGTTTTGTCATTTTTTTATATGATTTTTCGGATTTAATTGAAAAAGCAATTTTGTTTAACTACACAAATAGACATGTTAAATTTTAGTCAAATCGATCCAAGGATAGTGGAGAAAGAAATAACCCCAGGAGAAAATAACCCTCTTAATAAAGTTTTTCTGAAGTACTTTAAAAACTAATACACCGATTTGAATAAAATTTCGCAGTTTAGACTTATGCTATCAGGGTCTGGCTTACCTGCAAATTAGAAGTAATTATGAAAAGAAGAAACAAAGTTATGAAGAAAAAACCTTGAAATAATGTTAATTTTGACAGTTTTTCTGTCCCATTTTCAGTTACCATATGTTTTTTTAAAAAAATATTTATTTATTAGTTTTAAGAGCTCTTCATTGCTGTTCCTTTTATAACTAACTGCTAAAAAGTTATAATTTTAATATTATGAAATATCATTTTACAACAATACCAATTTAACGAAAAATAATATGTTATGTGAAATTTAATGTAAGGTAACATAAAATGTGAGTGTAGAATAGACCTCAATATCTACCGGGTCCGGCAATTGAAGTGTCTAAACCGGTCAAAGTTGTGTGTTTTTTTTGCAAGCCGCTGCTTGTAAAATTCCCAAAATGAAATAATCCAACGGATTCAGATCTGGTGAATACGGTGGTCATTGTTGTGTCAAAATAAACTTCGCAGCATTGTTGTGTAACCATTGTTGATTTTGTCGTGCTTTGTGTGATGGGGCCGAGTTCTGTTTAAATCGAAAGGGATTATTTTTGCTCAGAATTATTATCGGAACGCCTCTATAGCCAAACACGATCGTTTTGTTTGTTGAGAAACTGTTCAATGCAGAATATTTACTCATGCGAAAATACCAAATTTGGTAAATCACCACGAGCGAGCATACGAAGTAATTCTTTTGATCTTTCGAATCGAACTTTTTTTTGAGCATCAGTTAGTTCTAGACACTTGTTTCTTCAAAGGCTTTACCTTTAGCTTATTTTTCCTTCTATCGCTTATGTTCAATTCATTTGCTATTGCTGCTGAACTCCGCTCCGGATTACGATACAACTGATTACGCGCTTTGTTTACGTTTTCTCGAGTAGTTGCAGTGCATCGTCGGTCTCCGCCATAGCGTTTTTTTATGCTCCCAATCTCGTCGAATCGTTTAATTGTACAATAGACAAACTTTTCACTCAAATTCATTTGATTTAGCTCTCTCCGAATTTCGATGTTTGACTTTCCAATTAAATTAAGCCCAATAATTGAATTTCGTTTAAGGTCCATTGTACAAATAATAAGAATGCGTCTTTTCACCAACAAATAATTTTTACTATTGACTGACAGACAATATATCAAGCAACATTCATGTCGAATTTTAGTATTGCCAGATGTGCGATTTACATTTGACAGCGATTTGAATTAGACGGCCACTACAATTGCCGGACACGGTATAAATCATGTGTCAATTTGGTTAAAAAAAATTATTATTGATTTTCTTTAAAATTGTTTTCTCGTTAATGCACAATTTTGAATTAACTAATTAGTATCCAATGAAATAAAGATAAAAAAGAATATAAATTTTAATAAAACATACAAATTTAAAACAATCAACAATTTTGACTTTTAAATTAAATATAATTTTCCAATTAATGGTTACTAACTTAATATTTGTGCCTAATTAAAACAATATTCATGTATTCTAAATTCTCCAAATAAAATAATTGACTAAAATTATATTTTTACTGAAAAATGGTTCACGCTTATTTTGGTTAAAGACAGTAAGAAAGTTTTTTTTTTCATTTTTTTTTTTTAAATTCACCCATTCACATTTGGCGTTGGACATACATATTTCAAATAATATAAAATTAGGTAAAGATTGGTTCTCAAAAACAAATCAAATTATGTTTCTTACAGTATCGTCATCGTCAACATTGGGCCTTTTAAAATTCAAATTGAAGTTTTTAAACATGGAAAAATGATCAAAAACATAAAGTAAAGTATTTGGAATGAACTAACACTTTGAACGACATTCCGTAAATATACATATATATATTGTAAATATGAGAACTTTTTAATAAACATTACTAACAACATGAAGTTGTGTTTTTATTTACAAATTATTTATGTAAAATTGAGAACAATTAGCCGATAAATAAAAATATAGTAACTTTAAATCGGCCTATAGCTAATTTTTTAATGCCCTGTAGCAGAAATGGGACGAAAAAACAGCCAAAACTAATAATTCAAGGTTTTTTCCGTATAATTTTGTTTAAAATTTGTTGTAATTCGCAGGTAGTCTGGGCCATAACATTATAAATTTATTCTGAACACTTGATTCAAGTCAGTATATTAGCTTTTGAAGTATATCAAAAAAAAATGTATCAACAAACTTATTTGTTCTTACAATTATTTCTTTCTGAACTATACTTGAACCAATTTTACTGAAATTTAACATCGCCTTTTTATGTCCTCTAATTATTTAAATTTTTTTAATTAAATTGCTGCACAAATTTTTTCCAATTAAAACGTTGAATTTTGCTTTTGATGATTTTGACGAATATTTGTATATTATTGGAACAATCGACTCTGGTGTATACTGTCAACAACTAACCAAATTTAACAATCCCTTACATCAGACACATTCTAAATTGGTAAATCTTTACAACCATCTCAAGCATCTAAACGTGAATGTATGTGTATCCGACCATAACTCTTTATAATGATACAGCATTGCAAAATGTCGTACAAGTGGTCAATTGCCGAACCTCGTCTTTTCTGATGACGCACCATTTCCAATCGAGCAACATGTCAACAAGGAAAATCATAAGGTTTATTTGTCAGGGAGGACATTCGAGAATTTTGACCGACATTTTAAACATTTTCTTCTTTGGAATCAATAAAAAATATTCACAAATAAAAGAAATGAGCAAAGCTATGCTCCTCCACTTCCCCATTGCCCCAATTCACTCCTACCATCTCGCATCCATCATGCCTCTATCAGAATTTGGTACAAAATTTGCCTTAAGTCCGATTATTTCAGATGTGTGAATTTTGTCGAATTTAGTTTAGTAGTTTGGCTTCCATTAAGCGTAGAAAAAAAAATGTAGCCATGAGATGGCCCTTAAATACGGACACTGGAAATTTCATCAAAATTGGACGTGGAGTTTTGACTATACGACGAATGCAAAAATAGACTATATTTGGACAAAAAGTGTTCTTAGACAGTGTTGCCATGCCCGAATGTGGTTCAACTAATCGGTTCTAAGTCAGGTTCAAGTACATAAACTGTATGAATTTTGTCGAAATCATCCCAGCTTCAACAAGTACACACCCATATGAATGGTATATACCCGTTGAAGCAAGTACAATGTGAACATTAGGAGTTCATTTATCTCCGTTCTAAAATGTAAGGCTTGGAACTCTTGCCTTAAATTACGAATTTCTGTATGTACTTTATTTGAAAATACTTCGAATCTTGGTTCTAAGTAATTTTGTTGGAGTGTTTTGTTAGAAACGGCCTTGCTTGCAGTATCAAAAGCAGATTGTAATTTGTATTGTTGTCATTTGCCATCCTCTAGGGGTCAATATAACATATAGTTTTGTTTACCTTTGCGTTTATGTAATTGGTTTTTCCGCGATTCAATATTATTCGTGAATGGAGTTATGCTACTTGTATTATATCTGTTAAATGGTTTATTTATATTTTTGTTAAATTCGATTGTTAAAAATGCTTTCTGCGTTGCTTCTGTTTTAGATAATCTTTCTATTTTTGTCAATAATAACTCCCAACTGTCTGTTGTACAATATTTAATTCGTGGAATTCCCTTTCTAAATCATCTTTATAATGTTCAGGATTTTCAGAATTGGTTGTTAAACTTTCGGTGGTTATTTTTATTTCTAGAATGGATTCTGAATAAATGCAGGGAATACAACTAAGAGCGTCGGCGTTTGTGTTGTATTTGCCACCCTTGTACTCTATTTGGTAGTTGTATTCTGAAAGTTTGTGATGGAAAGGGATTAAGCGGTTCGTCGGGTCCTTTACATTAAATACTCCTTTTAAAAGTTTATGATCGGTGTAAAGGCCAAAATACATTGAAGGCAGCAGCAGTGCTGGATAATTTACACGCTTGTTTTCTAATGGCTCATTGCAGCACGTTTTGCTGCAGTTATTTATTTGCAGCAAAAAGTTTGAGAAATTTCAAATTTCGCTGCTACTAACATAAACATGAATTCTCAGAATGACCAATTTTAACTTTGTTGTTAATTTTGTGGAACGTGAAATGTCGTCAAATGACAGAATGGAAGAGCGATTAATTACTTTAATTGAAAATCATAAAATACTGCTTGCGTTTTTTGCTGCATTGCTGCATTCAATGTATTTCGGCCTTAAATCGTGAACTTTTTACCACAAAGGTAGCAACGAAAATTTTTTGTGACCCACACGATGGCTAGTGATTCCTTTTCGATTGTTGAGTAATTTCTTTCAGCTTTATTCAATGATCAGCTTGCTTAGGCAATGCGTTTATCTTTTGCCTACTTCGCCTGGGAAAGAACCGCTCCAATTGCTTCATTGCTTGCATCTGTTATTAGTTTGAAAATTCGTAGAGGAAGTGACATTAAAGTTTCCTTTAAATATCAGGTGTGTGATTTAGTATATTTCTATCACACATTGGATGGCGGTACGCACAAATAAGGTGAAAAAACTGGATGATTTTTTTTTTCGACAGATTTGACATTCCTCTACAAAAATTAGTTGCCAGAAAAAGATTTTCAAAGAACAACATATTTTTTTATTTCATTAAAAATCGAAATTTTTGTACCAACTAAAAAGGATTCGTGGACATCATTACTTTTTTGTTTTAATTTAAACAAAACTGCTGCTTTTTGATTGAAGAAGCTTGTGGTGATCATGCTCCATCATTAGCAACATGCAAAAGATGGTTTCAATGATCCAGACATAATGATTTTGATGTGAGAAATGAAGAACGTGAAAGACCGCCGAAAAAGTTTAAAACGCCGAATTGCAAGAAATATTGGACGAAGATGACACTTTAAGCCAACAAGAAATGGCAAAAACGTTAAATGTTGATCAAGCAACAACTTCTAGACGTGTGCATACTATGGGAAAGGTTCAAATGTCAGGAAAATAGGTACCTCATGAATTGACTGAAAGGCAACAAGAAAAACGAAAAATCATATGTGACTTGTTGCTTGGACGATACAGAAGGAAGTCTTTTTTTACCGCATTGTTACTGGTGATGAAAAATGGGTTCTTTATGACAATCCCAAACACAAAAAACGTTCGTGCGATCCCGTCCAGCCATCAGAACCGGCTGCAAAACCGACTATTCATAAGAAGAAGATCTTACTCTGCATTTGATGGGACCAGATGGATGTGGTCTACTATGAATTTTTGAAAATGGGTGAATCAATCAGTACTGGTCGTTAGAGACAACAACTGATCGAATTAAATCGCTCTTTGAAGGAAAAGCGACCCGAATGGGTCGTAAACACGGTAAAAATCATTTTGAAACATGATAACGCTAGGTGACATGTTGCTACATCAGTTCAGGAAACGTTGAAGCGCTTCGCTAGGAAATGCTACTCCACCCGCTGTACTCACCAGACTTGGCTCCTTCTGATTACCATTTAATTAAAAAAAAAAAGAAACTAAATCACACTCCTGATACGTCGCCCAGGAGTAGGTTGAAATTCCTGTATCTGAAGCTAAAATTGTAAGTAGGGATTGCAATAATCCCCTACGAGTTCAATCTCGAGATTTCGGCATTAAGAATTTTCAATACCGGGATTGCGGGATTCAGGTAGGAATATGTATCATTGATTTTTTAGTTAGAGAATGGCATATATTCAGTAAGAAATCACGGTAAGTGATTTTTGTAAATATTTTATTAAATAAATATTCATTAAATGGTTTTAAAAAACAAAATAAAAAAATTTGTTTTCATAACAAAATAAGAAAATAAAAAATTCATTATCACAGTCAAACAAACAAGTTCAAAATAATAAATAATTAATAACATAAAACAAAAGCTAAAATTTTAAAGTTTTCTGAAATGATACAACATATTAAGGGCCGGTTTGTTCACTCTTGGTTAAATCTGTGGTTAGGTTACCAGAGATTTTGCTTAATCCATGATTATGAATCTGTGGTTAACGAAATGCGTTTGTTCACATTTTTTTCACCTTGGTAACCAAACCATAGATTTTTCCATTTTTCCAATGGTTTTCCAATGCATCTGTCAAATTTGAATCAATGGGTAATTAAAATTTTGAAATTTTGAAATAATTGATTGTAATCTTCGCCATTATCGTGACTACTCCACTGAATTTGTAAATAAAACAATACAGATATACAAGAAAAAAGAATAAAAAATAAAAAAGAATCACTCCATTTGGAGTTATTTTATTATTATTAATTTTGTATCGCTCAATATTTTCAGTGAATGTTGTTATATTTATATTAAAATATAATGTCAAAAGTAAAACGCAGTCTGAAAACCAAGCATGAACAAACGAAATTCCATTAAATCATGGGTTAAATGGCGTTAATCATGGAAAATCGGATGATTAACGAAATCGTTGATTAACTAACCAAACCATGGATTCTCTGATTAAAATTTTGGTGAACAAACGCAATCGATGGTTAACCACTGGAATAATCATGGATTAAAGTTAACCAAGAGTGAACAAACCGGCCCTAAGGCCGATTTTTTTCGGTACAAATACAGATTTATTTAACAATTATACAATATTTTGATTTCATTCAAAGTTTGCTCCATCTGAAACTACATGCAAAAACGATTATTTTGAAGATGGGATTCGGAGCGAAAATATTTCATAAAAAATACCAAAAATTGGTTTTGTTTTTAAGCGATGTCAGTTGGTGCCACCAAAAAAATGTGAATGGCTATTTCAGGGTCTATACTACGGGAAAAATTTAGTGCAAACAAATACCTAATAAAAAATAAAACTGAGCATAGAAGTGTGCGTATAGCGTACAGGAGTAATGTGATAGAAGATCCCGGAATAAATATTTGATGTAGAGAGACCTGATATTACGTGATTTAACATTTTGAAGAAATTAACTACTATAGATTTCGGTAACGATTATTTATACCGCAGAACAAATTTTTAATGCGGCCATTACCTTTTTAAAAAAAAGTATATGCTGTGTGGACCAAAGAATTTTCGAACCGAGATAATGCTGACAATTTCATCACCTTAAAAACACATGCATTAAGAATTCATAAATTTTGGCGATATTTACACTAATATTTGGATTAACTAAACCCTTTATATAATTTATTAGTGCCATTGACTTGGTACTTAAGCTGACCCAAAGAATTTCCGAATCCTATATTCATCTCCTGAAAATTATCTAATTTCTTCACCTTAAAAGCACATGTCAAGTGCAATTTTTACGATTACAAATATTTGGTTTAACGAATTTTTGAGTAATACTGTAGACATTCTACACGCTTTAATCCAGTCAATCATTTTTTCATCAAGATTTGTAAAACAATGCGACACATTCTGTTTCAAAAATTCAAAATTTATCCTTTACACAAATAATTTTTTAGCGAGAACAACAACTTCAAATGCACTGTTTGTGTTAGCAAAAAAATTTTATGCTAGAATTTCACTAAGCGCTTAAAGTTAGAATTGCATCCAGTCGTCTTGCTAGATTTAAGCGCTTAGGACTGCTGGATGCGCCCATTGATGAAACTGATATTTACGATCATGTGCTTATGACAATAATGATTTTAAAATAATGAAGAAAAAAATATCAAAAATTAGAAACTAGATTTTTCGTGGGATAAATTTCATTTTCCCCAAAACTAATTTAACACATATATCACTCTTATTATCTATTTAGTAACTTTTCTAAAATAACACATCGTATTATCATTTCAAATAGAGAAAATTGTGACATCCATTTTCTAAAAAAAAAATATCTAATACTTTTTTAACATATTTTTTTTTTCTTTTTTTTCAAGCAGATAACACCAGATCTTCCGCCTCCGAGCCGTCCAGTTCCACAAGAATCAGCATTAGAAAAATTATTTATTGATATTGCTGGTGATGATATGGAAGTGGATTGGATGGAACTCAAGCGGATTTTGGATCACTCAATGCGAGATGGTAAGATTTTTTTACAAAAACTTTTTCGATGATTCTTTTTATTTACAAAATATTTTGTTTTTTTTTACAAATATAAAAAATACAAATTATTAATTTGATAAAACAGCAAATGTATTAAAAGTTACTTTCATCTTCTGGTGTAATGGTGCTATCAAAGATATTAGTAAAGAGAAGATGTGGAAAATTCAAAAAAGCTTTTTTTAACATCAGTAATTTACATTAGGTCTTATAGAAAGAGCTTAAAGCTCCTAAAAGTTCTTTCCATAAGATCCAATGTACATAGTTTACTCATATTAAATGAAAGCTGTTTAGAATTTGACATATCTTTACTTATTTATATCTTTGGTTATATTTTCGATCTACTTCAAATGTTGAAATTCAGTTTAAAAAGGGAAACTATATCATTTTATACAAAAACTTCAAAATTTTGTTGGAAAACTGCGTTGTAGAAGTGGGGCAGGCCCAGTAGGTAAAATGAGCTACCATAAATTTTCGTAGAACGACTATTTAATGTTCGGTTGATGTTCATTTTAAAACAAACTAGAAATGCAATTTTATTTAAAAAAATAATTAACATTTTTTTGAATTTCATTCTTTTAGAGCAGTTTGCTCAAATTCAATTTGGTCAAAATGAGTACTATTAATTTTAGATAGGGATATATGTCCCATACGTACTACCAAAATGTTACAGTGGTTTGTCTACCACATCGCACTCACAATCTGTAACCGTTAGAGCGATTCATGATGCCTTTAAACAATTTTAACTAAAAAAGCTCGGGCAGAACTGTTTCCTAATTTCAATTCTCTTTTCTTTTTCGCGAAGCTTATTTGAAAGCAGATAGGCTAACTATACTCATGGCTTTAGAAAGACTAGAATTTTTTTCTCTTGCTCATTGTGCCCCGTTAAGTAACTGATATAACGCATCACTGGGGCAAAATGGTCATTTTTTTGTATTAATAATATAAATTTTAAAATTTTTTAATAAGTTCGTGACCGGTAAGTATTCTACTTTTATAGAAAAACAGAAGAATTTCTTTTCTTTTTTTAATTTTACAAATAATCTTATGTGTTCTAAAACTTAAATATCTCGTTTTGCCTAATGTTTCCTTAATAGGATTCAAGTGATTTTTCATGCATAATCCTTTCTTCATTGAACGAGTTCCTCAAACCTAATTTTATTGAGATTGGTTCGTTACAATATCTTAGCATTTAGGCCGTTCGAACCCATTTTCTAATAGAATTGTTCTATGGTGAATACTTCTGAAACAAGTTTTTATGATAATATTGTTTTCGTAGTTTACTAGCAGAGGGTATATTAGTTTTATCACTACATTTGCAACGCATAGAAATAATCATCGGAGATGAGACCATTCGGCACTAGATGTGTACAGAATCAAAAGTTATATAGATTTATACATGTCCATCCAATCCGTTCGTGTACACAATAACTCAAAAAATTAAAGAAAATTCAAAGAAGATTAAGCAAAATTGAGAAAAAAACATATAGTAACTTAAAGTCAGCCTATAGCCGGTTTTTTGATGCCCTATGGAAGAAATGGTAGTCGGACGTAACAAATTTATAGTTCAATTAATTAATTCGGCGAAAAATCAATGAAAACTAATAATATTTAAAGGTTTTTTCTGCATAACGTAATTTCGCCTTCTTCAAATTCCCTCTACTTCACAGGTAGTCTGGGTATTAATAACGTAAATATTTTCTACAAATTTTATTCGAATCTGTGTATTAGTTAATATACATACATCGAAACAACTTTATAAATATGCTTGTTTTTCTTCCAACTATCTCTTTCTTCACTTTCCTTTGATAGGTTTTGCTGAAATTTAACATATCGCTTATTTATGTACTAGGCGCTCAACAATTTCTCACCCACGACAAGAGAACGCGCTGCTAACAGGTCAATTTTTTTGTCTTATCCTGGTACAATCTTCATATGAAAACGTATCCAGTTTCACGTCGATAAGTCAATTCAGTCTTTGTTTAGAAGCTATTTGTAGTTGACGTGTCATTGAATATCATGCAGTGATTAAACTCGTTGTTTTGGATGGTTTACCACCTACAGAAATTCATCCAAAATTGTTAGAAGTATATAGGAAAGCATCAGATTCACTTTCCACTGTGAAAAAATGGACTGCCCTTTTTAAATCTGGTCGTACAAGCCACTCGAAGTTCGTCCAAAAAGTGTATCAGCAACAGAAAGCATACAAAAATTACAGGATATTGTTTTGGAAGATCGACGAGTAACTGTAGATGAGATAGCTGACACCATAGGCATCTCACATAGATCACTACATCATATCTTAGCTGAAGTTTTAGGTTTCAAAAAGCTTCGTGCAAAATGGGTGCCCATTCGCTAACAATGGAACAAAACTACTTTCGAATGCGACTTTCTCAACAACATTTAGACCGTTTTAAGAAGGATAAAATGGATTTCGTACGTCGATTCATCACTATGGATGAGACTTGAGTCCACCATCATGATCCTGAATCGAAACAAGAAGCTAATCATAGCAGCTGTAGAGGCGTATTTTGGAGGCCTACCGGATTTTCATTTCAGGAATGGAATCCTTAAATTGGAGAATCGTTGGAACGAGTGTTTTGAAGTTCAGGGAAATTATACTGAATAATAAAACATATGTATTTCATTTACACAACAACAGTGTTTTTCTTGTCGAGGCTGAGAAATTATTGAGTATCCTAGTAATGGTAATCAATGTATGTAAATAATATGGAAATTGTTGCATAAATTTTCAAATTAAATTCGAAAAACGATAAAAAAAAATAACAGAACTTTCTGATCAGCCTGATTTTTGCTTTACAACTTGGCTCCCCCTCAGCCAATTTTACTGAAATGCAATTCCAAATCGAGTTAAGGAAGAACCAACTCACATTGTAAATTTCATCAAAATACGTTTTTGAGTTACATATCTTGTATATATAAATGCTCGTATCTTGTATATCTTGTATACATATGTGTTAAAAATGTAGCGACAAAACTAATATATTGTATACCCTATAGTAGTATTTACCATAGGCCCTATGGCATAGGGCATACAAATTTTGAAATATTATTAGTTTTGTTTTCTTTTTTCTCAGAGTTAATTCATTGAAATATAAATTTTTTAACTAAGAGTACCATTTCGGCCATAGGATATAAAAAAGTCGGCGATATACCGATTTTTAATTTCTCACTTATTTCGGAAATTTTTTATTAAAGAAATTAAAACAGGGTTAGTTTAACTATAGGTATATTGAAGGGAAGGTCCACAACTAGTCTATCTTTGAAGAAACTTTTCCTTGATGAGACTAGAGGAAAATTCTTCGTGAAGAATCGGCATCATTAGTTGGATTAGAAATATAGAATTAACTTATGAACTGAATTCATATATTTCAATTGTTATCAACGTTAAAAAGTTAGAAATTGGTAGCAGTACTTCAAAGCAAGAATTTAGTATATTTAAGAAGCTTCTAAGAGATTAAATTTTAAATGATTCCTTTTATAATTCCTTTATACAAATATCCCAAATCAAAAAAACTTTAAGCTAGTTGGTGTTACTTTTTTTATACTTTCGTTAACTTTAAAAAGATTTAAGTACATAGAATGTTATTATTTGAATGCAATTTTATTGAATTTATTTTAAAATACATCCGAAATCATATACTACAAAAACAAACAATTCTACATTATCATATCTGATAATTGGTCACCTGAACATCATCATATATGTAGAGTTTTCAAAAGATCCTCCAAATGGAATTCATGAAAATAGGCAAGGATTCGTCAACGCAGGACGAGGCGGTGGAGCTGCTGCTAATGGTGATGATGGAGGCGGAGGTGGTGGTGGTGGTAGCTTACTAGCATTATTGTGTGGGCAATTTTGCAAAGATAGTTCTGTTGGTGAAGCTTTCGATCTAAACGAAAATCAAAATCAAACCCCAGCGGCTGCAACTCGGAATACAAATCAAGCCGCCATCACTTCGGGTAAGATTTTCATTATTATTATACTATATAATTGCATTTTTTGTTTGCTTTTTCTAAATACACTAAAAATCATGTCTGAATCAATTTTTCCTCTAAATATAATACATATCGAATTCGATATTCCATAAGTGGTTCTATCATATTTGGTAGTTAATTGTTTTTTTTTATTGAGATCTTTTTTTAATTATATGCATTTTAAATTACTTTACATTAAGAATCATATGCACATAGCATGCTTGCCATCCATATATTCCCACACCATTACTACGCCGCCACCGTGTTTTACTGTAGCTACCAGGCTTTCTTTATTGAGTGCTGTTCCAGGTTTTCTCCATAGTTAACTTTCCCCTTTTATATCAAAAATAAAAAATTTACTTTCACCTGAAAAGTCAGTCTAAGGTTCCGCTTCACAACAGATATAATACTACATCTTTTTCTGCATGTCAACTTTGGTAGGCGACCGGAACGAGGCTTAGAAGTAATAATTCCTGTAGATTTAAACTTGTTTGTCACTTTCTGGATTGATGAATATTATCTTCCTACTGTTTTTGCTATCTCCCAATACTGTGGCGGCTCGTGACTATCTGCGAGCGTGAGGCTTATCCAATATTAGCCTAAAAAATGTCATTCAATATTCTAATATTGTAAACAAATTTATGGAAGTTTCTATTTCATCCTAGAGGTATTACAATCGAAGTCACCGAGTTTTATCTGATTGATTTCCCAAAAGTCTATAATGATATTTGAATGCAGAAATACGTACATACTTACTTTGACGAATGTTCGCAATCTATTACTACGTTTTCTAGAGCGAAAAATGGAAAATATTTGTCTACGAATACGAAATGTTCAACTTATAGACGTAAAAACGACTTATAGTAGTTTTTTTTATGCCCTATGGCAGAAATGGGACTAAAAATAGCCAATACTAATAATATTTCAAAGTTTTTCTGCATAACTTTTTCAATAAATAACAAATAGTCTGGGGCCTGATGACATATAGTACATTTATTCTGCAAATTGTATACTAATTGGTATTCATTTTAAAAGTGTATCAAAAAGGTTTTTCCTAGGATTATTTCTTTCTCCACAATCCTGGATGGATTTTACTGAAATTTTTTGCTGAAATGCAATACCAAATTGAGGAATAACAAACTGACATTGATATTTTGATATTCTATTTAATAATATACACAGAAGAATGTAAAAAAAATTAATTATTCAGCTTCCAAATAATTTTAATTGAAAATACTTCGCCGGAAATTTGAATACATAATTGAAAATTTCAAAAATTTTAATTTTATATGACAATATGATGCGAAAAAATTTAAATTAAATTCATCGAAATTGATTAAAGTGTTACCGTAGACATACTACACGCTTTAATCCAGTCTATTATTCTAAAGACATATTAGCAGCGATAATCTCAATTATCTCACGATTCTCGGTTAAAATTCGGTAATGGAATAGATTTTCTCAATTATTGAGGATAGATAACCGAGCATTTTAATCCGAATTCAAATCTGTTATTTTGTTTTAGTGCTTCTTTTTACTTTTTATTTTTGAAGGGGTCCATCTACAGCTGTAAGCGGTATTACCAGATGAAACGAGCGAAAAGCTCTCAATTATTCAATAATTGAAATTAAAATACACCCAACTATTTTTTACACAGCCTTTTTTTACACGATTTTGAAATAACACGGTCCACCAATAAGAAAAAATACGTTTTTTACATGCATTTTTTGTTCTAGCACGAATCCCATAAAAAATTTTTTTTAATTCTAATTTTGACAGTGTCTTACAGAAACTTATGAATACAGCAATAAAAAACGATTGGGGGAATACCATAATATACATAAGTAAACAAGCCGCGCCCTAGCTCCTAAATTATAATTCCTACTGAAAATTAACTCTAAATAGATAAAGCGAAATTTTAATACCTATCTATCTCTGTAAAAATTAATGAGATAAGTGCAACTGCTGCACTATGCTAATTTTAAGATTTTTTAAGTAAGGAACGTGCAAAAAGTGAATTCTGCAATACACCACTCAGTCTTTGCCTTCACCCAACGGCTAGATTCTGTTGGGGTTTTGCTTGAAAACTTGCTAGAGTTAACTTTTTTAGATTACACATATTAATTTTGAATTGTTTAGGAAGGTAAGGAAGGACAGTTGTGCTAGACATATCTGACATATCTACTGATGATAGCATTTTTGGTCCAGTCCGTAATAAACGTGCACGCTTGTTATTACGTAGCGATGAATAGTTGTGAAAAAAAAAAAAAATTTATATATATTTTTGTGTCAAAGGAGACAAAATTCATGTTTGTTAAAATATTACAAAAAAAAACAAATTCAAACACAGGAAAAAGGCGCGCAATTCAAATTATTGAAAAGGGTCGACCATTTGCCAATTTTGATATTTGCTGAATAGCGCGGAATAAGTTTGCAGAGTTAACACAAAAATTTTACGAGATTTTGAAGGAGATTTCAACAAAATCTCATTGAAATCTCGAGATTTTGAGATCCTCTATTTGTATGGGAAATCTAGTAGATTTGGATGTAGATTTGGCGAAATCTAGCAAAATCTCGAAATTTGAGCGAGATGGAAACATGGTATAACGTGTAAAAAAAAGAGTTGGGTGTACTCGATTAACTACTCTCAGTAATTAAGAAAATTTTGTCCATTATCGAATTTTAATCGAGAATCGTGAGATAATCTGCTAATATGTCTTTAGTATAGTACCGTAGAAATGCTACACGCTTTAATCCATTCAATTATTTTTAATCTAGATCATGTGACACATTCTGTTTTTCTGGATTAAAAGTCATTCTCAATTATTTTTTGACAATTCTCAAAACTTTCTATACATTTTTTTGTGGTTAGAAAATTCTGGAAGTAAAAAAAAAATTATTTATAAATACGCAAACATTTAAAATCCTAAAGAAAAAATTTAAAAACATATTTTAAAAGAAAATCATTTCTTTTACAAAACCGAAAAAATTTAGAGCCGCCAAATTCAAATCTTTTATTTTGTTCTATGTCTTCTTACTTTTTCTTTTTTATATATATAAATATGAACGGCATTACTAGCTAAATTTCACAATCAGAGGGCGAAAAGTTCTCAATTATTCAATAATTGAGCTGAAAATACTCGGTTAACTATCCTCAATAATTGAGAAAATCTGGTCCATTATTGAATTTTAATCGAGAATCGTGAGATAATCTAGATTCTAGATTATCGCTACTAATATGTCTTTAGTATAAGTTATCAAAATAAATTGCGATTCTTTTATCTAAAGTATTCAAAAATTTAATTATCAGTTTCATACAAAAATGACAAAATCTCGGCTGCTAGTTTTGAGAATGGTGTTTCAAATCATATGATCTGTGTAAAAATTGAGAGAAAAAGAGCGATTAATAAATATTATACTAGAGATATTCACTCAAATTGTCAAAATTTGAACTGCTTACTTTCTTATGCGAATAATGCCTCCACTAATCATCTCTTTTGGGGTTGATTGAAATTAGCCCAAAATGCACGAAATTTTATAAGCCAAAAAATAAAAAAAGAAAAAAAAAGTGTATGATATAATGGTTTTGTTATTGTTTCGTATACATATTGCTTATGATTCTTTTCTTCTGTTGAAGATTTTCAATTTTTCGATCTTATTGTTTTTCTGTATTTCAAAACGTTTCTTTTCTTTCTATGGGTTTTTGCGGTTTGTGTTTAAGCTAGCGAGGTTTTCTTAAATAAAAACGCAAAGAAAGGCTTTTTACTTAATTTATTTTTGTATTTAAATTAATATAATATATATAGTAATATAGCTTTTGGTTTATATTTTAATTTTTCAATAACTTTTTAAAATTAGTTCTAACTGAAAAATTTCAGTAGTTTGGTAGTTTTGTCTTGTGGGGCTTAGTCCCATTAGCAACTAATGTAGAGCCGCGTCTGCCAATAACTTTTTCCATCTTTCCAGAGTTTTATGATTATTTTCCTTTCATTATCACTTATTTCTGTCCTTTTATTTTCCAACTTAAAAACTCTTAATAACTCGTAAGCAAAATTATTAACTCATCAATAAATTAACTTGTAATGTGCAGCAACTACAATAAAAACCAAATGAGACAACTTGCAGCAGAGATGCAAACCGGTTTCTTTGAACCACTTTGAACCGAACCAAAACCACTGAACCATCGAAATTTTCCGAACAAAAACCAAAACCAAAACCAAACCACTTTTAAAATGATTCGGTCGAACCAAACCAAAACCAAACCACTTTTAAAATTAATACTTGAACCGAACCATAAACCGAAATTTTTCTATTGGTTTATGGTTCGGTTCAACAGAAAAAATTGTCCTATAATTTACATTTTCCTTTTAAAAAAACTGAAAAAGTCGACTACATTTTCTTATAAAAACGATGGTTAATCAACATTCAACAGTTTGCCAGTTTTCAAATTTGTTTTTAACGAGTAATCAAACACGACATAGTTTTTCATTTAGTGAAATCATAATCAAAATAAAAACAGAAACAAACACAAGAAGGAAGAATATACTTAAAATTAAAAGATATAAAATTCATATCTAAATGACAAATGTAAGCAAGTCTGTATATTTTTGAGTTTAATAATAATTTTTTTAGTATTTCCTAAAAGAAAATGTCAGGCAACAAAGATACAAATTACCCGGTTTTTGAAAAATTTGTTTGTGATTCAATAACAAATAGCAGTAAGTACAATGAATGCTGCATTGTTATGACAAATAATCACCCAGAAACTTTAATGCGGCATTTTAAAAAAAAGCACTCCGAATCCTATGACATAATTGAAAAAAAACAGCTGAAAAAAATTTGCCAAGCAAATCTACATTGGCTTCCTTCGTTTCTGTCACAACAACTAAGAAAAAAGACATATTAGTTCAGAACCAAAACCAAAACCAAACCAAAACCAAACCAAAACCAAAACCAAAAATTATGTAGTCTTTAAACCAGAACCAAACCAAAACCAAATTTTGAAATATTTAGAAACCAAAACCAAACCAAAAACCAAAAAGAAGGTTTATGCTTAAACCAAAACCGAACCAACTGTAAAAAAGTCTTGGTTTGCATCTCTGACTTGCAGCCGTAAATTTCGGGGAATCACAAAATTCAACAAGTGAACGCAAACTTATTCTGCGTAATTTTCGTGCCTTTTGTAATATTAATATAATTAAAATAAAAATTGTCACAAGATATTCAAAATACATTCATATAAAATGCTGACAATGTCAGTTATCTGAAGCACTGTCACTTTTCGATATCCTAACACGATTTTTCGGCCATTTCTTCGTTGGAAGCTGTTCTTGGCTTTCTAGATCGTTCAGCATCATAAACGCTTGTACGATCAGATTTAAAGAGATCAGGGCATTCTATTTACAATTGGAAACGAAAAAGCAGATTCCTTATAAACTTCTACCAGGTTGGGATGCACTTCCTTTGCCGTTAAATCATTAAAAACGATAAATTGAATTACTCCTCGATATCTGATTCTTCCATACTAAAAAAGTACTGTGAATATGTCAATCTAAATCAGCTGTAAATATACGAATGAATAGACAGATCGACGTGGGACTTTTCACGTATTCATATGATAGTAGTAGTATATTAAAAAAATAAAATGTCGACACTACATGCCTATTTGATACCCCTAATATTTAAATAATATGAGTGAGTGCAACGTCGATGTGACAGTCATATTTAAAAAGTAAGTATCAGAAATGTAATGCATACATACTTTTCTGAAGGCAAAATTTCTTACAAATTTTGTAAACCGTATATTAAATTTACTTACAATAAAGAAAGGCATATCCAAAGTAGTAGTAATTAATGGAATTAATTTCAAATATTCCTAAATTTCAAGCTATTTGGATTTGCTGTAAGTGTTATAAGCAAATTTACCCCGCCTAAGACCTTTTTTTCGATGGCGCTACAGACCATGGAAGTCCTGGACCTAACATCCTTGCTAGACAATAATTTTTATTCCTTATGGTAGATACTATCAGAGTCCGTCCGTCGAAAATTTGTGCAGTAATTTTGTTTAAATTATATACAATACATACTGTGATTACATAAATATATCTTTTTACCCCAACATTATTTGCATTAGCAGCATGGTTATGATCACCAATAGTTTCTATAATTTCTCCAGTTCTTTTATTGATATGAATTCTAACTTTGCATTTCTCCGTCCTATAATAATTATTGCACAACCAATGACATTTTTCTTTATATTCCTTGTCGCGAATAAATTCAAACGCGTCAACCAGCAAACACAGTTTTTTTTGGTTTTTTCTGTGAATTGTTTTTCTGTGAATTGTTTTTCTGTGAATTGTTTTCTGTGAATTGTTTCTCTGTGAATTGACCGGTTACCGGTTTTTCAATAAGGGCACCACAAATATTTTTCTAAATAAAACAAAAACGGTTTGAGATCTCAATGAATTTTTTATTTCATGTTAAAGCACATTCTATGCCATTATGTATGGAATTCAATTTTTCGACCACTTTTTCGCGTAAATCGGCCGATATTGCAGCAATGTCGCGTTCAATATTTGCTCTGAGCTGTTCTAACGTCAGCGGCTAATTGGTATAGACCAATGACTTCACGTGACCCCAAAGAAATTAGTCGAGAGGCGTCAAATCGCATGAACCAGGTGGCCAATTCACGGGTCCATTTCTGAAAATAACACGCTCAGCAAAGTTACTTTTAAATAAATCGATTGTAACGTTCGCTGTGTGGCAAGTGGCACCGTCCTGTTGAAAACACATATTGTCCAAGTCAATATCATGAAATTCATTCCAAAAAAATAATCAGTTAACATGTTTCGATAGCGATTTCCATTAACTGTAACGTGGCGGTTTTCAGCGTCAACGAAAAAATATGGCCCAATTACACCTCCAGCATGTAATCCACACGACACAGTTATTTTTTAAAGATGCAATGGTGTCTCTTGAAGAATGTGTGGGTTACGGCCTGCCCACTAAATTTTCAATTGTCGAACTGGCAGGTCGGTGATGTCGTCCATAAATTTGTCGTAATGCTCTTAAAGTTGCGACCGACTCAGAATTTCGGTAACAAATTTTAATAATTTGTAAACCTTGTTCAAGTGTGTACTGCTCCATGATGAAATGGCAACTCTTCACAAGCATAAATGTCAAAAGAACAAACAAAAATATTGCGTGGTTCGACGGCCCTATTGGAAAACATTAGTGTCCCAATTGGAAAACCCTTTATGTTAAATTTTAATAAAATCATTCCAAGGATAGTGAAAAATAAATCATCGTAAGAGAAAGTAAGCCTGAAGTTTATTTGATGTATTTTAAAAACTAATATAACTAGTTCAATCAAATTTGCAGAATATATTTTCCATATATTGTATATGCTATTAAGGCCCAAACTTCCTGTGAATTAGAGCAAATTTGAAAAGAGAAAACCAAATTAAGAAAAACCTTGAAATACCATATTATCAGTTTTGACTGTTTTTGTTAACTACGAATCCCATTTCTTCTTTGGGTGAAAAAACGGCTATAGGCTGATTTTAAGTTACAATATGTTTTGTACACATATCTGTACTGCTGTGAAGAAAAAATATCATGATTAGTTTGGTGAATTATTATAAAAGTATCAACTAGTACACTGATAGAACTGTTGTTGACTTCTGACTAAAATTACATTGCCTACCGTGCCCGGCATATGAAAATGACAGTTTTTAATACATAGATAATTTAAAATTATTCGAATGTTATGAAATCGCCTTTTGCCTTAACCACCAGCTTCAATCTCTTTTTTAAACGATGCACACGATGCTCGCACGATGTCTTGGCTCCATTCACGAGTCAAATCTTTTTCTAAACCGACAAAAGTTGTGTGTTTCCCGATAAACGAATTTTTATAGGAAAGTGCTATAATCGTGCGAAAACCTAACTTTTGTTCTAGAAGGGCTAGGAAGATGAAAATCAAAACTAATTAGCCCCATGTCCGTCCGTCCGCTTCTTTAAATCATTAATAAAATTAATAATGAATGGAATTCACTTCTGGTAACACTAATGCGCAAAACTTTAAAAAAAAATGTGGTGGAAATATAGAAACTTCCCTAATTCGGCCAATAATAGTCGGATTTTAATGAAACTTGGAATGTACATTTCGAATAGGCGAACTAAAATGAATATTTTATGACATAATCGGGAAAGTTCCATAGTGGTCCGGCCGATATAGAGAAAATTTAAATTCACTGCTATGGTTTGCTTTGCTCATTTCTATTTTTCTTGGGATTCCTAATAATTTTATTACTTTTTCTGTGGAGCTCTTGTGGGCACGTTACAATTTTTAAATTTATTGCGTTACTAAAATCTTTAAAATGGCAAATTAAAGGACCACATTATAAGTCATGTTACTATTAAGTGATGATAACACAAAACTGTTAAAAACCTTTAATAAGCCTCGATCTAGCAGAAATTTTCTGTAAAAATACACCGACCTCTATAAGGGTTAACAATTTTCTTTCATCGCCGCAGTGTTCTGCGTCAAGAATTACTTCGAAGTAATCAAACTGTTAACAATGAATACTATTTAAGAGTTATATTCATCATTGGCGTGAAGCAGTATGTAAAAAATCGCCTGAATTGTGGCAAAATAGTTCATGATTTTCTCATCATGATACTCGTAACGGTAGGGCTTACATTTCGTTTATGGTCGGTGAATTTTTGACCACACAAATATTATTCCATAATCTCCATATTTACCAGATACAGCACCATATGGCTTTTTTCCTGTTCCCTCGGTTGAAATTACCAGTTCGAGGATACCATTTTGAATCAATAGAGAAGTTAAACGAAATTACGCCGTGGGGTCTTAGAGCCATATAAATCGGTTATCAAAGGTATTTCGAGCGCTGGAAAAAAATAGGAGGGGATAATTTTCAACTCAATGAAATAAATTTAAAATCTGCGTTGTATTTAGCCCATACCGAAGTATGAATATATATAAAGTATCCCAACTTCCTGTCGCTGACGTTTTTCAGATTTTGACTGCAAATTTTCAAACAATTTTCTATCCACTGCTGACATAGATAGAGCTACTATATATTGTACGTATGGGTGTCACGGAAATATGATTTAATTTTACAATTTTAAATTGGAAACAAACAAAAACATACTAAAATTTACATATCAATGTGCACATACCCGAAAAACGGTAAGATTAATTGAAATTTCATTAGAGTGAATGTAGTCAGTCACGCGCTTTTTTTAAAAAATATTCACTCTCCCTCATCCTGATACATTTTGCCCTTGAAATCTGCCCGTGTTCTTCTGCACTTATTGCAACGTGTTTTTTTGTATTTTGTTTTTATTGGTGTCATGGTTGTTTCGCTAACTTTGGGTACTTTATGATTACTCATACTTCGCCCATACGATATTTTTTTGATTAGTTTGGTTATTATACAATAGGTCTGTTTTTTTTTGCCACTTGCTCTGGGGTATAGCAAATTTTTACATTGAAAACAAAAACAACAAAAGAACAAATTCTACACTACTTTCATACGAGTTGTAACTATCACACCCGAAATTAGTTCAGTTTTCTCCCATAAAAAGTGTATTAGCTAAACGTTTCTCATTTCGTTTTATTTGCCTCTTACTCGGCTCCAGGGTAGGGTATGGCAAATAAAACATACTTAATACAGCTTTCATTATTTTTCAGTTCAAAGAATTAATCCCATTTTTCAAATACGATGGTGTTGTCATTAATGTTTTTTAACGGACTGTTTAACTTTTTAAAAAAATGATAAAAATCATTAATAAACAAGTTACTATTTAAATGCATTTTTTTTAATAACGAAAAAAGAAGTTAATATTATTGCGTTCTTCGCAATTGTAGTCTTGATGCAGTATTTTCTTTGATTTCTTAAATAACTACTAGATTGAGAAATGCAAATTAAATATAATATTTCCAAGCGACCAGAAAGTACTGCACAAAGGTACCAAATTTTATTAAAATCGGTTCATTAGTATTCGAGTCTACAGGGGATAAACAAAGCAACGAACACAGTTACAGATTTATTATATAAGACGTATATCATTTTCAGTATTAGTAAAACGTTACCGGAAAAAATTATTTTGTATAATAGAAAGAAAAGATGTTTGTGACTTGTAAATGAATGATTCAGAAGCCAATACGATCAGGTCCATTTCGAAAATTTAATAAGTTTTCTAGATTTTGATAAATTGTAATAGAATAAATAATATTTTTTTAATTAACAAAAAGATTTACGCATCCCTTTGTCTTTGTCCTGTCAGATAGTCCTTCATTCTGAATATTTTGTATAATAATTTCAGCGAAAATAAATTTCTCTCATTTTTAAAAAAAATTAACTTAATCGCCAACGACCCAAATATACAATTTTTAGTGTTTTTAGTGTAAATTCTTTATTCTTAAAAAGTAGTTCTTGATATACTATAATTCGCTCCCCATAAACGGATCTCGCTCGTTAATCGAGAACTCCCTGATTTTTTATTCGTGTTCGATTAATTTCTTAAAACTGTAAAGAACAATTCAGATTATTGAAATTTAAGGCGAATATAATATTTTGAGCTAATTAAAAATTAAATTCTCATATATCACTAACTTTAAATTTTATAACTTCTATTTCTACATATAAATCATTAAAATTTTGGCTAATAAATGCATATTTTTAAGCATTAAATTACAATATTTTAAATCAATTTTAATAAATATTTCTTTATAAATTTTCAGGTCTTTTTCCTATATTCAAATACTCGAATTTCAGTTTTATATTTTATATTTGCGGACATTAAACAACAATTTTAGCTAAAGTATTTTTTTATTAATTTATTGTATGTTTCTTTTTTTAGTGATGGACTATCAAGGATTCTCAAAAGATATCTGCCGTTCAATGATCGCAATGATGGATGTTGACCAATCTGGTAAATTAGGTTTTGAGGAATTTCAAACCTTACTGAATGACATCGCACGATGGAAAGCAGTTTTTAAATTATACGATCGAGATAACACTGGTCACTTAAGTGCATTTGAATTACGTGACGCATTAAATTCAGCTGGTTATAGGTTGAACAATCGAGTTTTAAATGCCCTTGGACATCGATATGGCTCTCGTAATGGAATGATTGGTTTTGATGATTTTATTATGTGTGCAATAAAAATTAAAACTATGATCGGTAAATGTTATTAATTATAGCGTTGTAGCAAAAATACGAAGTCATTTTGAATTTATGTCTAATTTTGTCGGGAATAAACATGAAATAACTCAAAACTGTAAACTCTAGTGACAATTTAAAAAACTATAGTTTTTGATGTAAGCAAAAAGAAAGATTTATAAAATTATTTCGCTTTTTCAAAGAAATTACTCGCGGAACTATAACAGCAACCACAACAGGAACCACATGTCTTCCACATTTATTTTGTTTATCATGCGCCTATATCGCTCACCATTGACTGTTACAGTCTGATCCTGATCGTTTTCAAAAGAGTAAGGCCCAATGACGCCGCCTGGCCACAATGTGCACCAGTCACTTTTTTGCCATGTGAATCTCATGAGGATTTTCATCTCCCCATATGCGGCAATTTTGCCTTATTAACGCACTCAGAGAGGTGGAAATGTGTTTTATCAGAAAACAGGATTTTCTTTCGATACACAGTTCGTACAGAATTTTTATTTTTGTAAAACAATTGAACAATTTTAACGCGTAAATGTGTTTTTGCAAACTGACATTTGACACTTTGAAAACAAGTGCTTATCGACAGCTGCTTGATTTACAGTGCTGCCAACATAGGAAACTCAAATTGGATCACCCTATACTATCATGAATGAAAGAATATACAGATTACGCCTTCCCATATTTCAAATTGGTTTTTTCTGCGCACCTACGTCACACAGGTCTTTATATGAACAACTTTTTGTATGAAGAATTTCTTGTATGAAAAATCACAATTGTTTACTAAAAAGTGGTTCTTAAGGAAGTTTTTACTTCTAATTATATTTTTTTTAAATAGAATTAAAATTAATGTAAATTTAATATTTATTTTCATTTATTATTGTAAAATTATGTTAAAATTTTTCTAAATTTTCTTTTTTTAAATTTTAAATTTTTAATAATTTCTCCATTTAGATTTAGTTTCTTAATACGAAAATACATCCTTCCCCGAAAAAACAGTTTTTTAAATTTTATGTCGACATTTTGGTATTAAAACAGTCACTTGTTCTTTTGGGAAACAATGAAACCAACATTTCTTTCTTTTTTTGTTATTGTTTTTATTGCAATGAAACACCTCATTTTTTAATTTAAATTTTTTTTTAATTCACAAATTTTTTTAAACGTTAAATATTGTTTTATTTAGTTTTTGACAGCCCATGCGACGTCATAAAAGTATGAAAATTCAAAATTCAAAATGGCCGACATGCGCGTAGCGCAATCTTATATTCTTTCATTCATGCTATACTATTGTAATAAAAACATTCTCCGACTCTTCCGTGCCTGTTTTTGCTTTCTTCTTCTTCTTAAAATCCATTATTATCAATAAATAATAAATAAAAGCTTAATAGAAAAGACAAATTGTCAAACATTTGAAATTAACTTTTGACATTTCACAGTAGTGACGAATTCATTTAACGTGAGCGAAGTAAATGCAGAACAGTGCAATAATATAAAGTATTGTGCGGCTTGCTAAAGTAAATTAAATATAAAATACTATATCGTTGATCCTATAGTTCAATCTATCCATAATTATGTAGGACTTTCAAGTTTTGCCTTTTTTGTATTATTAAACCTATCTAGATTTCGTATTTTTGTGCCGCGCTCGAAAATATTTTGAAATTATATTTAGATTTATACAAATCTTTACATTTTAGATATTTTCAAAGAACGTGATGCCGATGGCACAAATATGGCAACATTTCATATGGATGAATGGGTCGAAAAAACTGTATACTCATAAACGAAAATTTTATCAAGAAATGCCTTTTAAAATTTACTTACTATAAAATGCCTTTCTTTTAATTATGAACACTATAAATGTTAATATTATTCAAATCAAGAAATTTATATTTTTCATACAATCTTAGTTATAATCAAAACATTAAGAAAACACTCGTATTATATTTTATGAAAGTACAGAGTAAAGGGAATTTTTATATATTTTGAACTTAAAATCAATAATCAATATTTTGCGCAGAAAATTAAAATTTATGAAATATTTTATAAGTATATTTTTTAAAATGTTTCTTTGTATTTGCTTTTATTTAAAAATGTGTTTAATTGTTAATTTTATTTTTTACATTATTATGTTTCCAATTCTTGAACGAATATGTCTATTCCAATTATGTTTCAGAGTAAATTACTTAATAATTAATATTACTACTCATTGTCAGTTGTGTCTATATTAAGAAATACACAAAATAAAAATATTAGGGCCTGTCACACATTTTGATTAAATTTGCCAATGTTTTCGTAAATTTGATAGGGTATTTTGATTGGTCGGGGCATTAAGGAAATAGTAACTAGAGTCGAAAATTAGAACAAACTTTTTTCTTCGGATTTTTGTGATTTCTAAGTTTATATATTTAGAGCTCAAAATCTCATTAGCTTAAACACAAAAAAAAACCATAAGAATTGAAATTTTTCAGGGCTAGAACAAACCTAATCCCAATCCAACAACAAAATCATTATACACCACACAGTTTTTTTGAAGTGAAACTTTTTTTGGCGCGTCGAGTGATTATTCAAGGCCGTCACGTTATTATATGGACGTCATAGATGATTACAAGGTTCAGCAATATTGTACAGGTTTTAATGAGGGTTATTTTCGTCGAAGACCAAATAATTCTATCTCCCACTGCTTTGGCGCTGTATTCGTTAACAATTTATAAACATTTTATATAGAAGCCATACAATATTACAATGTTCAGCAAAGTTGTGGAGGCTTTTATGAACAATATTTCCATCGAAAATAAAATAGTTCTATCTCTCACCGCTTTGGCGCAATAAAATTTTTTGACATTGAAAATGTCTTATGGCTTGCTCGCCTTCTATTTTTGCAGCGTCGCGTTTTTATATCTTCTAAATATGAAACTGAAAAGTTCGTATATTCGCAACACATCGGTTCACATCATACGATTTCTACACTTTCGGTTCGGATCACATTTACACTCTAGTGGGTTACCCGTCCTAAGACGGGCTCCTACAAATTTCACAGTACGAATCACTGTAAACTAACAAAATTAATTCCAGCGCTGCAACATTATGGGTCTTAAACCCTCATCGTAGAAATAAGCACCCTCAACCGTACCACTTCCTTTGGTCAACCCTTTTGTTATTTTGGTATATTTACTCCGTGACATCACTGGAGGATGGTAAAATAGGTCTCAACAAACATATGTCCGATAAAGGCAAAAAACCTCGATAGGGTAGAGGCCAAAATAACCTAGAAATGACCTCAGCGCTAAAGCGGTGAGGGATAAAACTATAGTATATGGTTTTCCAAAGAGATAGTCCTCATGAAAATCTGCACAACTTTGCGGAACATTGTAATCGCGCGTAACCTATATACAAAAAGGTCAAAAGTTTGTATTGACTCCAGCTCTTGGAAAGGAAGAAGACAAAATATCATTAATTCCTTGTGGTGTTTTTAACGTAAATTTCCCATTAAATGATTTATTACCATTAGTCAACTTTATGCGTGAAAAATTCAATCTACACATGACTAACGATTCAAATTTCACAACGACTAGATCTGGAATTACGATAGATGGTATTTTTTGTAGATATTTAGAAAATATGGAATCAAGAACATATGTCTCATATTTTAGCTATCATAAGGCTATAGTGTCTATTTTATCAATAGTAGAAGAATAACTCGAAGGAATTGTAAAAAGCTATGAAATAAATTGAATACTGAATTTGCATTCGAAATTTTATCTTTGTAATGCAAACCTTTTACATACTGTATTCCTTTTACAATATTCTCTCTCTCTCTTTTATAAGATCGCCAAAAAAGTTTCACTTCTATAACGCGTTTGTTTTCGAGAATGTTATGTCGGGTCCATACTTTCGTTGATAAATATTTGTTGAACATTTGTTCGCAGACAAATATTTTCCATTTTTCGCTCTAGAAAGCGAAGCAATCGATTGCGAACATTCCTCAACGTATATATAAACTGTCATTATAGATTTTTGGGAAGCCAATCAAATAAAACTCGGTGACTACTTCGATTGCAATACCTCTAGGATAACCTAGAATCTTCCATAAATTTGTTTACCTTTTTTTAGGTGAATATTGAATTAGCCCCAGCTTGGCAGATAGTCACGTAAAGCCGGTATTAAAATTATTTTTTTCGCTCGCTCTGTGAATTAAACAGAAGTTATTTTTCTGTGGTATTTTCGAGTATTTTGTTATTTCTTCCCTCACTCCATACAGCTACCTGACCCTCTCATGAGATTGGATACATGAAAATATTGTATTAGTTCAGGAGTGCGTATGTTTACAAAGTTTCAAGTCAATTTGACGTGCGGAAGCTGGTCCAAATTAACTTACGCGATTTCACCCAAAATAAACTTGTTATTGTTTAACGTTAGGTCGGCTCCATACTCTCGTTGACAAATATTTGTCAATCATGAATTAAAACCAAGCTATCGTAAACTCGAATCGTCTACGTAGAAACAAGCTCGGAGAATATTGAAATGGCAATATACAATACAATAAATTGGGCTTGATGGAATTAAATTTAAGTTTGAATTTGTTGTTTTGAAAGCAAACTAATCCTTCCATTTTTATAACCAAAAAAAAAGAAAAATTATAAAATATTTAAATTTATATAACTTTCAAAAAAGAAAAATTAAATTAATTGTTATTTAAGAATAGAATTTTAAACTCGAGGCATGATGTTCCAAATATTTATCTAAAAAAAATTACATTAAATAATATTTTACCAAACGAAATACTGTATTTTACAAATTGGAATAAATTATTTGTTAATAATAAATTCAACGTTTTTACTTATTCAACTTATTTAAAAAAATACAAATCAAATTTTAACAATAAGTGTTTCAGATGAAAAATAAAAGCAAGGTATAGCGCAAAACTCTTCTATACATATGAATCAAATTATTTTACCGAATCAGGCCCATGCCGTCCTAGAGGGCAGGCTCAGAGCCTGCACAATAAATCACACATACACAAAATTCTTAATTGAAAAGTGTAACGACCGATTTTCCTCATTTGTTTACATAGTCCTAAAAAGAAAGAAAATAAACCAATTATAGTCGAAGCAATGAAGAAAGAAACTATAATTTATACTTATCTGTGTATTTATGTGATGTTCACTTGGTGTCAAAATCCAATATATGTCTCCCTGAAAAAAAGAACTATTACTCGGAAATTTATTGTCTTACAAATAGAGTGACAAAACTAATATACCCTCTGGTAGTACCTACCATACTAGGGTACTCAATAATTTCTCTGCCTCGACAAAAGAACGCGCTGCTAACAGGTAAATTTTTTTTGTCTTATGTTGGTACAACCTTCATATGAACACGTGTCAAGTTTCACGTCGATAAGTCAATTCAGTTTTTGTTTAGAAGCTATTTGAAGTTGACGTGTCATTAAATTTTTTTAACATGGAAAAAATTGAATATCGTGCAGTGATATTATGATATTCGTTGTTTTGGATGGTTTACCACCTACAGAAATTCATCCAAAATTGTTAGAAGTATATAAGGATGCATCCATGGAAAATGGAAATAATGTTGATTGTATAACTACAGACTTCAGCAAAGCATTTGATAAATTATCTCATCAAGTGATTTTGTTTAAGCTTAGTGCCCTTACTTTCCCGGGTTTTTTATCGATTGGATTCAATCCTATCTCCAGGAAACGAGTTATCAGGAACTTTTCCGTTCTTCCAAATTTGAGCTTTATACTGCAACAACTGGCGTCCCTCAATGTAGCCATTTGGGACCAATTTTATTCGTTCTTACAATTAATGATGTGTCCTCCGTGATTAAGTACTCGAAAATTTTTAACTTTGCGGATGATATGACGATCTATAAAGAAATAAATAACTTAAATGACTCTCTGTATCTCCAGAGTGATTTAGATAATTTTGTAATCTGGTGTTGTAAAAATAATTTGGTGCTCAACAGCGACAAATGTGAGGTTATCACATTCTCCAGGGAACGTGAAAATTGTCTATATGTATATAATATTAACGATGCGCCTCTACGTAGAGTGACTAGCATTAGAAATTTGGGAGTGATTTGTGACAGTGAACTTAACTTCAAGCTACATACTAATTCACTCGTTCATAGAGCTAACTCTACATTAGGCTTTATTAAAAGATGGTATAAGGAGTTCTCGGACCCTCATATAACTAAAGCACTCTTCATTACTTGGTTAGACCTATTTTGGAATATGCCAGTCAAGTATGGTCTCCCTACCATAAAAGTCTAATTAACAGATTGGAGTCTGTACAACGTAGATTCATACGTTTTGCATTAAGAGATCTTCCTTGGAATGACCCTTTCGTACTACCCCCGGTACTGTGATAGGTTAAAACTGATTGATCTGCAATCTTTAGAAAAGCGTTGTCAGGTGGCTGATATTGTTTTTGTCCATAAAATTTTCAATGGTGCTATTGAGGCTCCTTTACTATTAGAAAAGATGCCGCTAAATATTAATATATGTTCCTTAAGGTCAGTGGACTTATTTAAAATTTTGTACCACAGAACGGATTACGGGAAAAACGAACCAGTTTCTCGAATGTGCAGTTAATATAAACGCTTGTAGTTTCCATTTCTGTCTTAGTAAAATCAATTTAAAGAAGCTCTTATATAACTCTAACGCTTGAAGTAAGCAATAAAAAAAAAATCACCTTAACTTTCCACTGGGAAAAAATGGGTTGCCCTTTTTAAATCTGGTCGTACAAGCCTCGAAGATGATCCACTCGAAGGTCGTCCAAAAAAGTGTAACAGAAAACATACAAAAATACAGGATATAGTTTTGGAAGATCGACGAGTGGCTGTAGATGAGATAGCTGACATCATAGGTATCTCACATAGATCAGTACATCACATCTTAGCTGAAGTTTTAGGTTTGAAAAAGCTTTGTGCAAAATGGGTGCCACATGCGCATGGAACAAATACACATTCGAATGCGACTTTCTCAACATTTGGACCGTTTTAAGAAGGATAAAATAGATTTCGTTCGTTGATTCATCACTATGAGATTTGGGTCCACTATCATGATCCCGAATCGAAACAAGAAGCTAAAAGAGGTCATAGCAGCTGAAGAGGCGTATTTTGGAGGCCTACCGGATTTTCAATTCAGAGATGGAATCCTTAAATTGGAGAATCGTTGGAACAAGTGCATTAAAGTTCAGGGAAATTATACTGAATAATAAAATATAATTGATTTACAAAAACAGTGTTTTTCTCGTCGAGGCTGAGAAATTATTGAATACCCTAGTGATGACAGTAATTGTTATAAAGTTCTATAATAATCTATACCATTTCAGTTTCAAAATGAGAATAATAAACTTCAATACGAGAATAGTAAACTTCAATACGAGAATAGGAAACTTCAATATGAGAATAGTAAACTTCAATACGAGAATAGTAAAAAGAGAGCTCTCAAGAAAGCTGTCAAGTATTCTTAACAGCAGAAACGAATTATCCGTCAAAGAACAGAGAGTAAGAGCCTTAGAAAGTCTTATGGAAGAAGGTCTGCAGACAATTACACCAACATGTGCCAATTGCATCGCAAGCATTCAAAGAAAATTCACTACAGCTATTTTGTATTAATATTAATTGTTTTAAATTAAATTAAAATAAAAAATCTCTAATTGAAGTTTACTATTCTCATATTGAAGTTTACTATTCCACTTTGAAGTTTACTATTCTCATTTTGAAACTAAAATGGTATAGCTTAAATACGTTGACTAGATCAATAATAATTATTTTCATGTGACCAAAACGGACCAGTTGGCTTTGAGACATAAAAAACTATTTGTCAAATAGTTCTTTTCTCCATGTATTAAGATTATTGTTAAAATAAATATATATAATTCAGAGTCTTGTTATATATTTGATCCCACGGTGAAACACAACAGCTTGTAGTCGATGTAATTCCAAGTCATCATTCATAAATAAGGAAAGAACATCATACACATTCACAACACAAATATCATCATCATTGCACGCAACAGACCATATTCAAGCACAACTTTATTACACGTTATATACATTTTAAATTTTCTTTTTTAATACTAACACGCATACATTTAAATTTTAATTCTATATACTAACACGTCATCTATGCATGGACGAATTTAGTTTAGACAATAAAAACTTATCCTTGTTGAGGGGACGCAGCGGCCCGCTCACTACTTTGAATGTCAGGCAGCCCAGATTCGCCAAGCATCCAATCGTCACTAAAAAGTGCGGGAAAAAAGAGATATATCACTCGCACGGAATCTTCCAAAAGTGCGTTAAACAAAAATTCATTCGCCATTTTTTAACAGTGACAGCTATTGTATCTTAAAGAGCGTCGAAAAAAACTATTAAACTCCATCAGTCAAAGTAAACACAAGTTTGTACACACATGTTTTTCATTGCCTTAAAAATGTCAAAATACGTTCCGACAAAACAACATTTGCGGGAAGCATTGCTTTTGTACTTTAATCAAAAGAAAAGTGCTGCAGAAAGTTTCCGGTTGCTGCAAGAAACTTATCCTGAATATGTTCCAACAGAAAAAACGTGTCGGTGGTGCGCGGTTTAAAAGTGGTGATTTTGACATCGAAGACAAAGAGCGTCCTGGCCAGCCGAAAAAGTTTTAAGATGAAAAATTGGAGGCATTACTCGATGGAAACACATGTCAAACGCAAGAAGAGCTTGCAAAATCTTTGGGAGTTGATCAAACAACTATTTCCAAGCGTCTGAAGGCAATGGGAATGATTCACTACGATAACCCTAAACGTAAAAAATCATATGGTTACCCCGGACATGCCTCAACATCAACGGCAAAGCCAAATATCCATGGATCAAAGCTCATGCTCTGTATATGGTGGAATCAGCTGGGTATAGTGTACTATGAGCTGCTAAATCCTGATGAAACCATTACTGGTGATCGGTACCAACTACAATTGATGCGTTTGAGCCGAGCATTGAAGAAAAAACGGCCGCAATACTACGATAGACACGACAAAATTATATTGCAGCACGACAATGTTCGTCCACATGTTGCAAAACCGGTCAAAACCTGGAATGGAATTTTGTATTTCGATTTGACCCAATTGGATCGTATATACGAGTCGACCAACCAATTTGGTATCGGCTAAAATTGGATCGAAAATATTTTACACTGTGATCGTATAAAATTCATTCGATCAGTGTTGAGTTGTCGAAAACATGTTTTTTTTATGTTTATTGCCATATTTTTAATTTCTTTAATGCAAAAACCAAGTACAAGAAATTTGACAATTATTTCCTTAAATTTTTACTAAATTATTGTAGTTTTAACAAAAAAAAAGAAATTAAAATATTCTTTTAAACAATTTTTTTTCACTTGAGTTCATGCAAAAAAATCCCAAGCTTGCAAAAGTTAACTTGAAAGTATTGAATTTAAAAAAATTATCAAGATTTTCATGAAATTACAACCAAATAAGATGCTCTAAGAGCGAAGTGAAAATTATCATTAATATTAAAAAAAAAAAAAAACGCCACCAAATTTAGGACCGAAGACACTTGAAGATAATTTGTTTCACTGAAACCAACAATTTCAATATTTATTATTAAATATTAATTTAAAAATAATTCAAAACTAAAAACAAATCTAAAACACAAACATTTTAAATTAATGTTTTCAAAAAAAAACTATCAGCTGTCAAAATTTCATACAATTTCATCGGGCAATTTGAAAATTTATATACCATTTGCGTGGAATTCTCAAAGGCCACACTAATTTACGATACGATAATTTTACATGATGCCAAAAAGAATTCAGATCGAATATTAAATCGAATCGAAAATTCAGTTGGATCGAAATACAAAATTCCATTCCTGCTTGGAAACGCTTAAATGGGAAGTCCTACCACACCCGCCGTATTCTCCAGACATTGCTTCTTCCGATTACTACCTCTTCCGATCCATGACTCATGGCCTGTCCGAGCAGAAGTTCACTTCGTATGACCAATGCAAAAAATCGGTCGATTCGTGGATAGCCTCAAAAGGCGAGCCATTTTTCCGAGCTGGTATCCGAAAATTGGCAGAAAGATGGGAAAAAGTAGTGGCTAGCGATGGACAATATTTCGAATAATCAATTCGTCACTATTTCTGAATAATAAATGTTTATTTTGAACAAAAAACGCACATTTTTAATTCCTATGCCCAATATTTTACTATCGGCATTTCAAACCTTAAGAGACCACAGACTAGTATATAAGAAAACTATTCTAATGGCTCAGCCATCTATATCCAAAATTCAAGTAAACTAGTTTGCTTGCAAATTGATGCAGAACCGAACCATACAACTTATGACCTTAGGCGAGAACGCAATCCCTGTTTCCTCCATTTCAAGTGATAATTCCGAATCTGCAAATAGGCAAAAAGCCAACGCTGCTCCTACTTTTACATCAAAAAGTCAACCAAATAAATATATACCACCCATTATATAGTATGCGACAACTTAGATCATAAAAGGATAATAGAATCTCTTAATAAATGTCTAAAGGACAAAACATTTATTTAGAAAAAAATAAATAAAAATTGTTCAAATATTAAAACTAAAAATATTAAAGACTTCGTATTTTGAAATCGGTACAAATCAACATTAACATCGCTAAGAATCTTCGGAGATCTTGAATAGTTCTTGGATTTGCTAAATTTGAAATAGCTTCTACTTTGTGGGCTTTATACCAAAAGAATTAATTTTAAATCCAAGAAAGTCTATTTCATGAACTGCAAATAGGCATTTACCAGGATTAAGAATTATTCCATATATTTTGAATTTCTTAAAGATTGTTTCCAAATGTTTAAGATGTTCTTCTGTTGCGATTGTGATGCAATTAAAACGTCGTCGATATTAACCAACTACAAACTTCATCCATCAATCGTTGAAAACTTTATGCTACATTTCTTAGTCCAAATGATATCTTAATGAATTCATATAATCCAAATGGAATAATAATAGCAATTTTCGGAACGTCATCAGGAAAAACAGGTATTTGATGAAAGGCTTAACTTAATCCAACTTCGAGAAGATTACACAATTGACTATATTTGTAAAAAAATCTGTGATAAAAGGTACGGGATAGTTGTCAGGAAACTGTGATCTTGTTTAGAAAAAGATAATCCCCACAAGGTCTCCATTCTCCATTTCCTTTTGATGGATGCACAAACTGGATATCCATAGTTCCAAAAGTTTATTAAATTTATTTTTGGAATCGCTGACAACTGCTGTTATTCCAAAAGAGGGTTCACCTGAAAGCTGAGCAGGTGAAGAAAGACTAGTCGTTCCATCAACGAGAGTCCTATTTTTAAAATCTGGTAAGAGATGAAAATATTTCAAAAAACCCGATCCAATTATCAGTTTCGTCACATCAGCTAGCATAAACTTCCATGAAAAAGAGCGTCTTAAATCTGGAGCATTGCTTATTGCTAAAATTGAGCTGACATTTTCAGAGAGTTGTTGCAAAAATAACATCTTTAAAATTTGCTTGGTCGTTATTCAAACTACGTAACTTTTGAAAAAAAAATGAGATAGCTTTTGATCTCCAATCAGTTGTCTATTAAGAAGTCTTCTTAGATTCATCTGCTTCATCAAAAGTACAAATAAGTTTTCCTTTTAAGGTGTCATACTTTAGTTTTTAGGAGAAAGAATTAAATTACCAACCAATTAGCCACCATTGAAATTTGGTTTCATCCTTCAGGATTCCAGAAATTGCCAATAATATAGATTCAACTTGTGTGAACTATAATTCTGGATTTTCTTTCCAAAAGATAGGCAACTTGTAAATTTTGGACGCTGCAATATGGAATTGCGTCGACTCATCTCTTAATCGTCCCGATAATGTTTTAGGAGAAATATTTGTATTTGGATTTTCGCTTGAAATGTTATCCGGAGGCGCCTTCCACATCGTCAAGGAACGTTTTCAAAATTCGGAGTCACCAATTGTGGGCTTCTTAGTATAATAAAAATTCGAATTTTATATTGATATTTTTATTATATCTCAACGAATCTATTCAATGAGTCGAAAGATGAAAGCAATTCTAATATACAATTTTAAACAGTATTTGTACTAACTCTAAGAAAGTATGATTTAAAACTATTAAATAAAACTAAGTAATTTAAGATAAAAACATATAGCAACTTATAATCGGCCTATAGCTGATTTTTTGATGCCCTATGGTAGAAATGGAACAGAAAAACAGTCAAAACTAACAATATTTCAAGGTTTTTTCTTCATCATTTTGTTTCTTCTTTTCAAATTTTCAGGTAATCTAGATCCAACCAGCGTCAATCTAATCTGCAAATTTTATCAAAATCGGTGAATTAGTTTTTAAAGTACATTAAAAAAACTTTATGCACAGACTTATTTTCTCTTAGGATTACTTCTTTCACTATCCTTTGGCCGATTTTGCTCAAATTTAACATGGTATCGTCTATTTACGTATTTAACGAACATAATTAATTTAGACAAAATTGATTGACAAATTTTCGAATTAAATACCAAAAACCATATAAAAAACGACAAAACTTTCAAGTCAACCTTCCAATCCGGTAAAGCGAAAAAACGCGGGTTGAATTTCAAGTCGATCTCAAGTCAATTCTGTAGTCTCCATCTAAACCAATTAATGTAAACGAAGTAATAGATGAAAGAGAACAGGATAGGACATTGGTTGGGGAAGCTTCAGTAATTTTGAAATGCAGTGCTCTTAATATTAGGGCTCGTCACGCGTTAGTTCGCAAACTTGCGAGATTATTTGATTATTTTTGACAATTCGTTGAACCAATCAAAATGCTTAAAAGACTTCGCAGATTTGCGAAGCTTATGTCAAAAAAAAATATGCCCTGTTGATTATCTATATTTTCATTTTTGGCAAATGTATTTTTGAATTTATTTTAATAATCAGGTCACGTGACAGGCATTTTTGCTTATAGGACTTGTCACGCAACTTGATTACTTTTGCGAAGATTTTTCGCAAGTTTGACAGCTCATTCTGATTGGTCAGGGAAAACTTAAAATAATCTGCATCCGTGACAACGTTTCGCAAATATAATTTTTCATTATCGCAGAAATGACGTTAGGGAGTCAGTTATTTTGAATATAAAATGCATTTTGAATTAGAAATTCTACTAATTCCCTTTTTTCTGGCATTTTATACAATTTCCTAGTTTTTTGTATTCCCTTCCAAAAGAAAAACCCGTTAAAAAAATTCAAAATTGCATTTGTCAAAAATGAAAAATTTATCTTCGCAAGAATTTTGAAATTCGAAACGCACTACAAATTAGAAGTTATTAAAACACAATTTTTTTCCCCTCTAAAAATGACAGTTCGTCTTCAAAATAATGGTTCGTTCACAGACAGCGATAAAACGAATTTTAGCCAATTCAGGATATTGGAATAGTAAAAATTTGGAATTAATCAACGCAAAAAGTTATTCAACTTTTAACTTTTTACGCAGATGAAGTAAGAAAAGTAACGTAAGAAGTCAGTTTGTTCTGATGTGACAGTTGTTTATTTATGCTTTGTTTTCAGACAATTAATTTTGTGGAAAATATGAATGATTTTAATGAGATATTAATTTAAGAAGTTAGGAAAAATGAGATTTGATATAGAAAATCAACATAACCTCAATATTTCTCGTTAAATTTATTTATTATTCCAGTTTCTATAATATTTGTAGAACTCATGCAACATGAATAAAAACCAATATAATTCCATTTTGTCAAGATTTTCTATTTTTTAATTTTAATTCAATAATATTTTATATAAACAAATTACACTTGACGCATCTATTGTGGATTGGCAAAGTAAAAACCACGCTGCGCTGCGCATTCTACATTACGCTACTTGTTACCACACGACTCCATTGGACTTATTTCAAGACATATATTCAGTCGGACAGAAAAAAAGTCCAATGGAGACTCTAAAAATTGGACATAATTTCAGTCGACATAAACATAGACTTTTTTGAGGAAGACTTTTTTCCAGACTTATTTTTGACGTATTGAAATTAAAAAAAAACATTCATTCCTGTCAACCGTAACGCATTTTTAGTTGAAACAACATATATAAAATATTTTTATAATAAATTTATGCAGCAAAAATTGCATTATTTCTACGTCAACGGCATTTTTACAAATAAAATGTCAGGACATTAACTGCCCACCTACAAATTTAATGTCTTCAAAATGTCGTCCGTAGACTGAAATTAAGTCTTGAAATAAGTTCAATGGAGTCGTGGGGTTAATTGAGTTCAGCATAACATTTCTGGTTGTTTTCAACCATAAGGCCTAAGTTATACGACGATCATTGTCATGAAGGAAATTGTTGAACTAGTAAAAACCGAACGTTTTTCTTTGATTATCAATGAAAGGTGGTTATACCTCTTTTACGAATGTCCGAAAAACTTTCAGTCAGATTTTCGTTCATAGCTAAGTCGTGTAATGGTTTTTTTCATCGAATCCAATTTGATTATTTCTTCCCTTTCCTTTTTTTTACCGATGAGTCACAAATTTTATCCATTTTTTTTATATATTATTATTTTCTTATTGGGACGCTGAAGTTTGAGGTTAGAATATCGACGAACTTGGCAGTTCTTCAGTGGAATGAAATGAAATTGAAACGCAGTTCGAAAAACAGCTGATCGATTAAAACATGTTCGATTTCTGACTTCTTTCATGTGGGATAGAGCGAATAAGCAATATCTCTTATTTCGCTCTAACTCAATGGAAATTTACAAAAAAAAAAAAATTTCTCTAAAAATTTAATAACCTTTATAGAGCATCACATGAAATAAACTATATTGTCTATTCGCTCGATCTCGTTGGGAAATTTGGACATTTCTAGGAAAAATATTGCCCTAAAATTTGACAAACCCACGATTATTCTGTTCAATCGCTTCGTTGAGATATTAACAAACTTGGAATGACTTTTTGACCCATTCCATAAGTCGCCATGTAAACTCAGTAAATGAAAAAAAAATGGCGGCGTGGTGAAAAAATCAGAGGACGATGAGAATTGTATCGATATGAGAAGGTCAGATATACGATTTGGTGCAAAATGGCAGCCGTCGTACAAAGCAAGTGATTGCGTGTTTGGAAATTTATTAAATTTTTAGTAATTTTAAAAGTGAAATATTCACTTTAATTGTTAAAACTTGTTTTCGTACAATTTTTATTTGCAGTGAAGAGTGAATTTCCTAAAATATTATGTTAATTTTATTGAAAATAAACAATAAAAAAGAACTTTTTTGTCTTTTTTTTTTCTTTTTTTTGTAGTGAAGTCCTAATTTTTCAATTAGAAAAAGAAAGATTTTCCTTTCTTTTTTTTTTTTGGTATTAAATTTATTTCGTTTAAGGGGCTTATATTTTTATATTGTTTTTGAAAAAAAGTGTTTACGGTGAAAATCAAATTTTTCTTCCGAATTGGAAAAATACAATCCCATGGAAGTGAAAAAAAAAAAAAATAGTGTTTAATTTGTGCGACGGTGGCATTGTGGCAAAACAAAAAATTTTCAGTTAAAATTATTTCTGATTTCTAATCATAAAATTTTGCAATTTTTTTTTCTTTTCAATTTGGAAAAAAAGTAATTCAAAAAAATTCTCAAAATCGATAAAAAAAATTTTCTTTTTTTTTTTTTTTCGATCGTTCTGTTTTAAGGTGTGTGTGTATGTGTGTAATATATATAACAGCGTTAGTTGGTTTTTTTTTTGTTTGGGCGAGAGTGAATACAAAAGAAGTGTTAAAAAGAGATAGAGAAAAACGATTTTACATTTTTGTAACTTTTTTCTATTTTATTTTTGGATAAAATAATATCTTTTTGCAGTAGTAAAAGATGAATAGCTAGCTGAGTTTTAAATAAAACAATAAAAACAATTTCTTTTTTTTTTTCAAATTACTTGAAAATTTAATGTTTACAAAAAAACCTAGGAAAGAAAACTCCGTTTTTTGGCCTGCATTTTAGAAACAGATTTCGTCTTTTTGGGTAAGAAATTTATTACAAAATTTTTTTCATGGAACATATTTAAATTTTACCTAACTTCCCTTTTATAATTGCGATGATTATTTATTTCTTTTTCGCCCTGCTGTTTACTGCTCTGCACACATTTTAGTTAATTCTATCATATATTTTTTTTTTTTATTTTTTAGTTTTTTCCAAGGGAAATTACGGGATAAAATTTTATGAACTGTATTATCGACACATGTACCTAGAGTAGAGTTTCAATCTCTTAAAATGTATTCCATAATTTTTTGAGTAAATATATACATCGTATTCATGCAGAGTCGAACCAGTTGAACTGTTGGAAATTTTCTGTATACGATAGGATAGATATGTACTGACTAAAGGCCTGTCTAAAACAGGGTTCTTTGATGTAGGTTACCCCACGATTCCATTGGATTTATTTCAAGATTTATTTTCAGTCGGACTGAAAAAAAGTCTTGTGAAGAAAATTGTTAAATTATTTATTAGTATGGAGGTTTGTTTGACGGGTTTAATGAAAATCTTGATTGAGGGCGTGTTTGATAAACAATTTGTTCGTTTAGAGGGGCCTTAAAAGGTCGATTCAGACATCGATTTATATGACAAGGAAATGTCAGTTAACATTTTACATTTCCACATCATAGCCAAGATTTTTGATAATCTATCTTAAAAGTGTTTCCCTAGAAAGGATACTATATTCACCTGTTCAAATTATCTTTTAGACCAGCGGTCGGGAACCTTTTTCAACTTAAGAACTATAACTATAGAAAAAACTTCAAAAAGCAATATTGTGGAGCCACAGTAAAGAAGTTAACAGATGTTATATTAATTCAAAATTATAATAATTCATGAAATTGTAGAATGTACTTATTGTTATTATTATCTATTCAAAAAGTGAACCTAGTCTGATTTCTGGGTTTTAACCTTCTTGGATAACTACGTTAAATTTTGGGCTGTATTTTGTAGATTTTAACTGTACTAATGCTTTCAAACTTTAATCTGTTAGTCTACTTCAGTATTTATTTTTTAATGAAAAAATTGTTCGCAATTATATGTAAAGGGTGCGGCATCTTTTGGTTCGTTTTTGAACTAGCGGTTATTTCGCCGATCATAACAGAAATTCAGTATTATATTCCCAGTGAACGAAATTAATCGATATACTCTTGATCAACATTTGGAAATATTGACAACTTATTTCCATTTTATTTAATATGAATTTTTAAAACGAACTGAAAGTTGCCTGTAGAACCAAAGATTTTTAATAGACCGAAAGCAGGCTTTCTAGAATTTGGATAAATATTTGGCAGTGAATTCCAGCATTCGAATATAGTATTCTGTTGTGTATCTTTCATTTTTGATTCATTTGCTGTTTTTTTTTTGAGAATTTCTATGGACCAGTATTTCACATTCTCAAAAAAACAATTTTTCTAATCTATATATGTTCTTATAGCACTGAAAGTATTTAATGGAACATGCAGTCATGTCTTTCGACATGAAAATCCTTTTTTTAGAGAAATAGTGAAATTGAAACAAATAATATTTTGGAAGACGGCTATTTAAAATATTTAAAAGCAATAGAAATAATAATAAAAAAAACTGACCAAAATCAGGTAAGATTCAAAATTTTCTGTTAATTTCAAAACTTCAATAATGGAACAAAAGTTTTGATTTGTGCCATCTGGTAGAAAGTAATAATAACTATCGTTAAATTAGACAGCGATATTGTACATTCCTTAAATAAGCGGTTATAAAATGTATGATAATCATGCTAATTTTTTCCCCAAAAAACACAGCTATTAATTGCAATCTTTGCCTAGCATATCTTTAAATTTATCAACCCAGATACTTTTATTTTTAATTTCTATAAGTTCTAATTGTAGTTCTGCAATACTTATTTCAGGAAAAGCTCTTATATCCATCAGTTTCACATTGCATTTTAATGACTGCACTAAAAATCTTAATGTTTCCCATGAATGAAAGAATGTAAAGATTGTGCATTGCGCATGTCGTCCATTTTGAATTCTTATTATCAAACATTTTATGACATCACATGTGTGTTTCGGTCAAAAGATAAATAACGTAAAAAAATGGTGCGAAAAGAAAGGCTTAAATACATACCGACATAAAAGCCAAAAAACGGGCAAGGATATATTTTCGCATTAAGCTAAATCGAGAAATTATTGAAAATTTAAAATTTATTAAAAGATAATTTAGAAAAATTGTAACATCATTTTATAATACTAAAAGAAAATGAAAATAAACATTAAATTTACATTAATTTTTGATTTATTTATTTCTTCTATTAAAAAAATAAAATTATCAGAAAAATATTCTCTTAAAAAGCACTTTTAGTAATTAATCGTTATTTTTTCATACTAACAATTTATTTCATCGCACCTATGACGTAAGTGCGCAGAAAAAACCAATTTGCAATATGGGAAAACGTAATCTTGATATTCTTTCATTCATGAACGTTTCCTAATATTTCATGAAATCTTCAAATTTAACTGCACATTGATTGTTTTGTTTTCAGAAAAGAAAAAAAAAACAATTTCGAAAGGGAATGAATAAATCGGTAGAAGAAAGAAAAATTATTTTTGAAAGAAAAAATATCAATTTATATTTGAAAGAATTATTCATTTCCGATTTTTGCAATTTCGGAGCCGCTGGTTCCGGACTCTTACCTTATATGAAAGACACACATATAGTATTCATACTGTGATATAAATACTATAGTATAACTGATACTATTTCATTATCATATTTATACTTCATTTTTTGAAGTGGTATAAAGTGACACAGATGTGGTATGCTACATAGTATTCTTAAATCATGATATCTATACCATATGTGTGCCTCTAGTATTAGACGAAAATTAAGCTTAAAAGTCAGTATGCACTTCAAGCGAAACGAAATTTCCCAAACAAATTTGTCGTTTGCGAAACCCAAACGAAAATTTTCGTTTATGATTTCGTTTTGCCAGTATGCAGTTCATCAGCGAAAGATAGATGGCGTTGTCAAACTCTCCCAATTTCTTCGTTTCAAATAAAAATTTGGTCATTTAATTCTGAATGGAAAAGTGACATTTCTTACAGGATATTTTTTCAATGAAAGAACAATTGTGTCCGAAAATGAATGAATGAAAATCCGAACACAACTTCGGGTAACGGCCAAACAAAATTCGGATTTTTTGTACGAAATGAAACAATTTCCATATTATCTTTATTTATGGCTAGTTTAAACGTTTAAATTTAAGGTTACTTAACCCAAGTACCCCGATTAAATTCGTAGGTTAACCCGAATGCGTTTTAAAGTTCATTTTTATTTTTTCGTTTACCTAAGACCTAAGTTATACGACGATCATTGTAATGAAGGAAATAATTTTACAATGGAAAATTAACCTATTACAAAGATTATTTCTTTAAAAAAAAGTAATGCAAAACATGGGAAATAGTTTAGTAAATAGATTTTAAATAAAAAATCTTAGGTATATCACGTAATTTATAATTATTTTTATAATTTGAATGACGAAACATGTTTTAATCGATCAGCTGTTTTGTGGACTGCGTTTCAATTTCATTTCATTCCACTGGAGAACTGCCAAGTTGATTCCTTCATTAGGAATTTTTCGTCGATATTCTAACCTCAAACTTCAGCGTCCCAATAAGAAAATAAGAATATATAAAAAAAAATGGATAAAATTTGTGACTCATCGTTAAAAAAAAGGAAAGGGAAGAAATAATCAAATTGGATTCGATAAAAAAAACCATTATACGACATTATACGAAAGTTTCTCTGACATTCGTAAAAGAGGTATAACCACCTTTCATTGAAAATTAAAGAAAAACGTTCGGTTTTCACTAGTTCAACAATTTCCTTCATTACAATGATCGTCGTATAACTTAGGCCTAATCTAAAAATGGCAAGTTATTGTGAATAATTTGCCTTTACTTACTTACCATTGTGATTGAAAATTTTGACGTTCAAAAAAAAAACAAAAAAAAAAAACGAGACATTAAATAAAAATTGAATATTTTAAGGAAATGTGAATTAAAATGAAAATTAAAAAGGGAATAATTTATAAGCGGAGAAAATGTAATTCTTCTAGTATAAATATTATCGAAAAATTGGTTATCGGAATATTTGATGTGTTTTCTTCAACGCTCATTATAAAATATTACATTATTTTTCCTAATTTGTTGAATGTTTTAGAAAAAGTACGTTCTAAATAAGAAATAAATATTAAGCGCCCTTGTTTTTAAAATCGAAACTTCAATACATTTAAATTCGAATAATTTTTAATATTTATTTTATCTTCTTTTCCTGTATTTTAATTAAACTCTGTAAATCGGCAGATAAGGTTAAACTGAATTTTAACCGGGCTACATAGGTTAAACTCGAATTGTAAAATTTCTTTAATGAATTTATTATCATAACACTTTTTTTGACGAACAATAATTTCTTACTTCTCACAGAACATTTTCAAAACTGACAGTTAAAGTGGACGAAGAAATTAAGTTGAAGCGAGAACGAAACTGATCGCCCTACATAATGCCGAAATATGCGGTAATCACTTTCAAATTGGTCACAAGCGACAATCGCCTGTCGCTGTTCAGAATGCCAGTCCAGTTTTTTTTTATTAAGTTCAGGCGCATAAAGTTCAGACACAATTTTAATTTTTTTTATATGAAAATTGTTTTCTTTTTTAATAAGTACGTATTAATATGTCGTACGGTTTTTTAATGTGCAATTTTGAAGACCATGTTAAAATTTCGTTTTGAGCGAAGTATACTTAAGGCTGGAGCAAAATGCAGTGAAAACCATCGGGGAAAACTAACGGATTGGAATGTCAAAAATCGTAACCAAGTATAGATAGTAGAAGTTGATTTTATTTTCGTAAATCAATTCGCGGTTTTCAATAAGTTTGTGAAATTAATTATATCAAATGATAAAACCGTTTAAAACATAGAACTTATCTGCATAAACAAATACGTAACTAATAAAGCCATAAATAAACAAATTGAAAGTTCTTCCGTTATTTTCTTGAATCCGACTCTTCATGTTAGAAATGAAGGACCCCATTTGTGCATTATTAGCTAACGGGTGATCGTGAGGTTTAGGAAAATATTTTAAAAACAAACACATTAAACTGAATGTGATTAGAGTGTCCTTCCCGGGAATTGTTTTTTGTAATTTTTATGTCCAATTTATATGTTTATATTAATCTATTAATTTAAATCTTTAGATATTTCTTAGGATTCCCGGGAAATTGTTTTGAAATTTCCCGTTTCCCGTTTCCCGGCTTTTCTTTTCCCGTGAAACGGGATGTGACAACCAACTCACATTCTAAATTTCAAAAAACTCGGATAACCCGTTTTTGAGTTATCTTGTACACAGACGGACGGACATGCATAAATCGATATAGCTTTTGATTCCCTGCACAACCATATCCTTGAAACCTTTCTACGATTATTTTTTCGAGGCATTACATACTTGGTTGCAAAACTAATATACCCTCTGGTAGTACCTACCATAGGGCATAATTATTGATGCTCGTCACGAGTTTTGAGTCTTTTAGTTTTTTGTTTCAGTTTATTCTGATTGGTTAGGGAGAAGTGAAAATAATCTCCATCCGTGACTGGGTTTCGCAAATATAATTTTTTATTTTTTCATTTTGCCAGAAATCACATTGGGAATCACATTTTTTTTAAATTACTAACCGTCAAAAATAAACAATTCATACTTTTAAAGTAATCAGTTGGAGCAGCCCTGGAATGCATGTTTATTTTTGACATAAACTTCACAAATATGCGAAAATTAATCTAAACATTTTAATTAGTTCAACGAATTGCTAAAAAGAATCAAAATATCGTAGAGTCTATTATTTAAATTTGTTTATTCCTTTTAAAACTACATGTTTTCTACTTACACTTTTAGCTACGTGTATATGCGGAGTAGAAAAATCAATAGTTCAAATTGTTTTATTGTAATTGTGAAACAATTATTTTTCTGGAGAAAAAGGCAAAACAAAATATTGATTCATTTGGCTTAAATCAACAAAGCGAAAAGTTGAATAAGTGTATAAGTTGAATTGATTCGAAATCTTGCTGTTGAACAGCCAAGATTAGTCAAACGGTAAACTCGGATTTTGTTTCATAACAATGCTCGACCATACATTGCTCGAACAACCGCGGCAAAGCTATAGGAGTTGGACTTGGAAACTCTCCGTCACCCACTATGATCACCAGAACTTGAACCTACTGACTAACACTTCTTTCGGAATTTGCATAATTTCTTGGAAGGAAAAGAATTTAATTCAGAAGAAGCTGTGAAAAGTGCCTTCCAGGATGTCATCGATTCCAGTGAGCCAGGCTTTTACAGCACGCAAATAAATGAACTACCGCTTTGATTGCAAATAAAAAGTTTTTTGAAAAAAATAGCAATAAATTTTCATTACTTTGACTAGCATTTGATATTGTACAACCCAATACAATAAAATGGAAAAATGAGTCTATAAAAAAAAGACTACGAACAATGTGAAAAAAGTAAGAAAACCGATGATGTTATTCTTTATTGTCATGCCAAGACATCTAATTTCTCGACTGGTCAAAATTTATATGTATTTAATTTCGCAACACCTACATTTATCTTACGGAACTGAACAAGTTTCGTTGAACTATATTTATATATTTTTATTCATATTTGCGATTATAAAAATAACATAAGTTGAAAAAATTAATGAAGAAAGAGAAAAGAACGAAAATGTTAGATGTGTTTTATGCTTAAAAAAACTTGCCGAGGAGGAAAAATCTCTGAATTGTAAAAAATTTGGTATATTATTAACAGCTAATATTCTAGATTTGAATGCCTACATCAGAAGATTGCTCGTTCACTTGTCTGATGAGACATCGTTCTAACGATTTCAAGTAGGTACTTGGATGATTCATTTTTAGATATCATTTGATCACGTATAAAGGGTGATACAACTTCAGTTTCCGAACTTTAAAACAAAATAAAACACACATATTTAACGAAACATGCTTATTTTTTTTGTTAATCACAAATGTTATGTATTTCATTAATTATGATATATAATATCAATTAAATGGCCGCCTCTGGACCTTCTGCAGCAGCCGAGCCTTTCAAGGACTTTTCATAAATTTCGGGCGATATCTCGGTAATAACTTGGCGGATGTTGTTTTGTTATGTGCTCCAACTTTTCTGGTTTTTTGGCGTAGACACGACTTTTAATACAACCACACAAAGAGAAATCCAACGGCGTTAAGTCGCGTGATCTTGGCGAACAGTTGACGCCACCAAAACGTGAAATAATGCGACCTCGGAACTTTTCATACAAAACATCCAACGTTGCACCCGCTGTGTGGCAAATTGCGCTGTCTTGTTTGAACCACATCAACATCTTTCGATTTCACTCACCATTGACTGTTACAGTCTGACTGTGATCGTTTTAAAAAAAAAAGGAAGGCCCAATGACGCCACCTGACCACCATGCGCACTAAACCGTCACTTTTTGGCCATGTAATGTTGTCTCGTGAATCTCATGAGGATTTTCATCTCCTCATATGCGGCAATTTTGTTTATTAACACACCCAGATAGGTGGAAATGAGGCTCATTGGAGAAAAGGATTTATTTTGAAAAATCAGCATCAACTTCCTGTTGCTTTAACACCCAATCTGTGTAAATTCTTCGTTTCGATAGTTGCTAGATTTACAGTACTCCCAACATAGGAAGGTCAAATTGGATCACCCTATACTTCTTTCAAATTTTAGTTGTCTTATATTTTGTAAAATATTTTAGATCTTTTTTTTAGCCATTCTTTTTAGTAAAACATATAGTAACTTAAAATCGGTCTGTAGCCGATTTTTTGATGCCCTATGGTAGAAATCGGACAGAAAAACTGTCAAAACTAACAGTATTTCTAGGTTATTTCTTCATAACTTTCTTTCCTCCTTTCAAAATTTCTTCTAATTTGCAGGTAGCCTAGACTCTGCATAAAGCTAATCTGTACATTTTATTTAAATCAGTATATTAATTTTTAAAATACATCGAAAGAACTTTATGGACAGACTTATTTTCTTCTAGGATTATTTCTTTCTTCACTATCCTTGGACCGATTTTGCTGAAATTTAACATGGTATCGTCTATTTACGTATTTAACCAAATTTTCCAGTTAAATCCGAAAAACTATATTAAAAAAACGACAAAACTTTCTGATCACCCTGGTTTTTGCCTAATAACTTCCCTCCCCTTCGGTTGATTTTGCTCAAATGCAATACCAAACCCAGTTAAGGAATAACCAACTCACATTCTAAATTTCAACAAAATCGGATAACGCGTTTTTGAGTTATCTTGTCCACATGCGGACGGACGGATATGCATAAATTTATTCGGATGAGCCTGCAAATGTTGTTTTGATCTTCGCAAATGAGTTGAAACCAGCGAAAATTGTTGTGTTAAAACATATAAATCGCATATTTTGGTTCTACCTCATCCTGAATGAGAAAATTGTTTCAAAAACTGGTTTAAGTTGCAAAAGTTTATAAGGAGGCGAATATTTTGAGAAAGAAAAACTAATTTATTCAATTTTTTCCGTGTTTCTTTCTCATCATTTTCCGGAGTTTTTTTTGCAGCGGCCTACGTATAAACAGAAAACTCCTGTTGATGTAAATATTAGAGATCTGAGCACTTCTTCCAAAAGAACTGTAAGAGTCGACTCTTCATTGCATATCTTTTTAGTTTACGGATCTTTCCAGCTCGCGGATCTTTTTAGTTCACGGATCTTTTCAGGTCTTAATTTCTCTTCAGCAAACAAAGGGATCTAAAAAAAATTTGGTTTCCCGAGCATTTTATTCAAATTCGAAATAACAAGTAAATCTTTTGGAGGACTAAAATGTATCCGAAAAACGAGTGCTTATAGGCAAAGCCTACTTTATCATGATAAACAAAACGCTTAGAAAAGCAAATCATTTTAGATTTGTTTATTATTTTTGTTTTATATTGGTACACAAATGTTGCGTTTTATTTTCCATACCCTACCCTGGAGCAGGGTAAGTGGTAAATAAAACGAACGGGAGTAGGAGTAAGTTTTAATTTAAATGTTGGTAGTAGCACTGCTTAGCAGCCATATTATACTGAAATAATAAAAGTCAAACATTTAAAAAATGACATTTTGTATACAAAACAAATAAAACAGTATTTTGTCAATAATAATAATAAAGACTACTTTGTGAATAATAAAAATAAGGAAGAATATTTTTTTTGAAAATAAATTTTTTCAATAGTCGCCATTTTATTAATCTGCCACATAAATAAATAACAGATTCTAAACAGTTCTACCAACATTGTATGTAATTAACACACTGTACGGGAGAAAAATGAAAAAATGTCGGGGGTATCAGTTACACCTTGTATGAAAGTAGTGTAGGATTTGCTCTTTTGGTGTTTTTGTTTTCAATGTAAAAATTTGCTCTACCCCGGAGCAAGTGGCAAATAAAACGGACCTAAAATGTTTTCTATTCTTAAATTTGGTTTTAATTTTGCAATGTTCGATATTTTTTTAATGAGACGAGAACACTTATATACAAAATTCTATTTTTATAGGAAATCAGTCTACCTGTAAATTATTACAGTGCTCTTTTATGTTATTAGTGGAGACACTAAAAATTTTCTTATTTTTTAAAATATTAGTTGTGTTTTTTGGGAATTTTTATCGGTCACTATTTCACTTCCTCAATCTATGACTTTTAATTTCGGATGTTGGTACGACTGTAATTATTTAATGCAACACGCAGCCAACATCAGTCATGTCTTTTAAGATTAGAAAAAATATAAAATACTTTTTTTTTTAGATTTACTGTAAATTAAAACAAATATTTGGTGAGACCTCTATTTGAAGTATTATTTTAACCAAGAAAAGTTTTGATTTGTACCATTTATTATCTGGAATATAGTGCTAAATAACTGTCATTAATATTAGACCCCGAGCATAATATTCCTTTGAAAAGCCCATATAAAATGTATGGTAACCGTGCTTGTTTTACCCAAAAAAACAGCTGTTATAACACATCCATCAATAAGTCTCCGGTCTGACATATATATTGCAACACTGTTAACAGACCGTATAATTTCTAGATAGTACCAACCTTCAAACGATACGTGTCAAAATTTCATGACATTCTGACCATTAGTTTACAGGTTACAGTGGTTTTAGTGACCCCAGTTTTGTAATTTTCAAAACAATGGATAAAAAAGAACTTCGTGTGTTGATTAAACATTGTTTTTTGATTGGAAAAAAACACCGTTCAAACCTAACAATGGCTTGATAAATGTTACTGGGAATCTTCTCCACCCAAATCAATCGTAATTTATTGGTTTACTACTTTCAAACGTTTATGAGGACGAACGTCTTACTCGGCCCGTTGACGTGACCACTGAAGAAATTGTCGGAAAAGCCCATGCTGTTGTGCTAGGAGTTCTGAAAATAAAAATCCGTTAGATAACTGATATAATGGCCATTTCATATAAATTTATTTGGAACATCTTAAGGCTAATCTCTACACAGCCGACATCCTATTCTGACCGGAAAAATCAGAAAACTAGAAAGAGATGGACTTTTGTAATTTTCGCTAAGATTGATCGAATAAAAACATCAGAGTTTCCCCACAAAATTTAGAAAAATTGGTAGTGTGTGACGGTATCGTGTAAGATTATTGTGAGTGTATGCAAACGCAGATGAAAAGCCCTAAATCAGATAAACAAGTTCTTCTGCTTTTGAGGGAATCATTTGGCAGATGAAGAATCAGATGGGGAAATGAGAAATGCATAAGCCGACAAAATTAGTACGATGATTGTTTCTCCCTTTCTGTTTAACCAAACTTTGCATAAGTATATCCCATATTTTTATCAGAATAGGATGTCGACTGTATGGAGATTGGCCTTTACATGAACATTTATAGATAAAAACGATCAAAAACGTCAAAGTGGTCACTTCAAAACAAAACTTGTAAGTGTTGAAATTACGTTGGGAATTGTTTCCCCATCCACCATATTCTCGACCCCCAGCGACTACTATCTGTTTCCAAACAGATTTCAATCAGATGAAGAAGTTGAATGCGAATGCGTTGAGGCGTATTTTGCAGGCCTTCAGAAATCATAGTATAGGAAAGGTGTGAAAATATTCGAAAAGCCCTGGACTAAATGTATCACTCTTGAAGGAGAGTATGTTGATGAACAGAGTCGAATTTCTAAAAAAAAATTATTTTTCTTAGTTGGATCGGAGACTTATTGAAGGATGTTTTATTATAAAAAGCATTTATAACTCTTTAAATTAAAAAGTGTTAAATGTGACACATTTTAAGTTTATAATAAACATATATAAAGGGTGTCTCCATAAAGCGCCAGATTTAAATGTCGTGCTATTTTCGTTTCATTAAGTTTACAGTACTGAAATCTTCACATCTGTCATCTACCATTGTTGCTATTAATAGTCATGGAACTTTGCAGGAAGTAACGACATTATTATTGACAGTTTGTCAATTTTCGAGCGCCTACTGTCGTCAAAAAGACAATTCCACAAAATTCAAATTGTGCGTTTCTTTCGGAGCATTCTTTTTAATTAATTATTAAATTCCCTATCGAATGAGTTATAATTCATACCTGTAGGACTCAGAATACCTGACATATACGTATACCTTCATACAAGAGAACTCTTGTGTTTCCTGTCCTAAAAAGGAATATTTTTGAAAACGGTGAATTTCTGCATAATTTTGGCTCTATTTCACTAATTACGAGTCCAATTATGCCGCCTGACCAATAAAACACACCAAACAGCGACGCGAGATGATTGTAAAGATTATTCAACAATTGCTATTGAATTTTCAGAAGCCCAAGTGAGACGATTTTGCTTATTATCGTGAAATGAAAATGAGCTTCGTCAGAAAAGGCATTTTTTTTTTTTTACAAAATGTGTGTTTTACAGATCGTCCATTTTCATAATGGATTTGAATTATTTTTACGCGATTTTCGATCGAAATTAAATTCTTTATAATAAAATGTAGACATTTTCCTGCAATTATATACAAAAACCGAATAACAAAATAGTCACAAGCAAATTAAACCGTATTAAAAAAAAAGTTCTTATTGAAAAACCCTATATAAGAATGTGTTTAATGCATATGCAAACATTTAGTCCTATAATATCAGCCTTAATGGATATTTTTAGCTCATATGGGATGGTAATGATAAGCTATAACGAAGTACAGTTGACCCCCTATTACACGGTAGATACGTTCCGTGTTATATGAATCCGAGTTGTACGAAACTCTTAGATTACACAAATACAAACTTACTTGTAATAACTTTCTTTAATAATAAGACACTACATGACACCAATTTTTATGGCCGTTGAATAATAAATGTTTTTTTTCCACAAGAAATGTATACAAATTTATAAATATTTTCTACCTTTTTTGGGATTTCCCCGAAGTATGAGAAGGACAATGACATTTAGTATTACCAGTCAAAAATTATATTAATTATTAAAGCTAAAATGTAATAAAATCACGACATCTGTCTCATTCTTTTACCATGCTATACGAGCCTCTTTTAGCGTGTTATACGAGCACTATCACAATTTGTCCGTCGTGTTATACGAATCCATCTTATATGTACTATACTTTTTCCTATTATTTTCATATGCCATTTATTCTTGTAAATCAAACTTTGCAAAAGAACCTGATTTTAAGTTTATAAACCGGTTCATCTAGAACTGATTCAATTTTCAGTAAAAATGCCCAGCCGGAAACCATTAGTTAATTTAGTATAAATTGGCAGGTTTTCTGTCATATCTGCTTTTATTATCAGCCAAACTATTCTGTAAAACCTTTCTGTCAAATTTTTTGATACCTAATTCAAAATTTTGGTAATGACAGTTTCCGATCATCATTGTTGAATAATAAAGATATTTTTTGAACATACTAATTTTTTCTCTCTTCCATAATTTACGAGTCCATATACGGAAATTTAACTTGAAATATCTCGTCTAAGGCCTAAGTTATACGACGATCATTGTAATGAAGGAAATAATTTTACAATGGAAAATTAACCTACTTGTATTACAAAGATTATTTCTTTAAAAAAAAATAATGCTAAACATGGGAAATAGTTTAGTAAATAGATTTTAAATAAAAAATCTTAGGATTATCACGTAATTTGTTTTTTATAATTATTTTTATATTTTGAATGACGAAACATGTTTTACGCGATCAGCTGTTTTGTGGACTGCGTTTCAATTTCATTTCATTCCACTGGAGAACTGCCAAGTTGATTCTTTCATTAGGAATTTTTCATCGATATTCTAACCTCAAACTTCAGCGTCCCAGTAAGAAAATAATAATATATAAAAAAAATAGATAAAATTTGTGACTCATCGTTAAAAAAAAGGAAAGGGAAGAAATAATCAAATTGGATTCGATGAAAAAACCATTATACGACATTATACGAAAGTTTCTCTAACATTCGTAAAAGAGGTATAACCACCTTTCATTGCAAATTAAAGAAAAACGTTCGGTTTTCACTACTTCACCAATTTCCTTCATTACAATCGTCGTATAACTTAGGCCTAAGAAAGTTGAGTGATTCGCCTTGGCAGATTTTTCGAATTGGATGTAATTTTCTATTTAGGATACTTTTTTTTTAAAGTTATGATGAAATTTATTATTATATAAACTTATACATATCTAATAATAAACTCATATCACTTTTTATTTTTCTTAAAAATGTTAAATTTTAATTAATGAAAATTTATACCAATGAACGGTTTGTACTTTTTTCGTACAACTTTTACTAAATTTTTTTTTTTTGCTATATTTAAAAAAGAAAGCTTGTTCGGTCGGTGACCTATAAAAAAAACTTGTTTTACTAAATTTTATTCACCAAAAATTTCTTTTAGTTTATTATTTTCTTAATATTTGGTGGTGTTTTGTAATTATTATGATGAGTCATTTTTTTGTAAAAGGTAAAAGAATATGGAATATCAGCACGTTTATGTGCATACCGAACCGGTACGATTGAATCATTTTAGTCTTCGCATAAATGAAGATCGAATCCGAAACCGATTGTATTTTTATTAAGGTTTATTTTGGTACTGACCAAATCAGACTGAACTGGTTGTGTTCGCGCATAAACGTGCTGACTGATGTCAGAGATGTCATGATCTTGAATTTATTCAGGCGCATGCAAACTTCGAAATGAAGATGCTAGGTTAATAGTCAGATTGTTCAAATTCAATAAAAAAAAAAACCAGGTACCGTAAAGTAGACTAATTTTGATGGAATTACGGATATTTTTCTATCTATGCAACCGCTCGAACCCTCTACTGACTGGAGATATATTGTATCTTTTAAGTTGGCCTATCCAGAATATACATTCTCATGCAAATTCCCACATTATTGACCGAATTAGACGTCTTTCTATTTTTGTTACCAGCAGCTCCAATTTTCCATACAAAATTAGCATTAGCGAAATTTAAAAGGCTGTTCGCGCGAAAAGTTTAGGATTCAACTAGTAAAATTTCCATCTTGATGGTAATGTTCAGAATATTAATCTTGTGTAAAATTTTTGACATTTTCATATAATTTTGAAGACTCTTGAGCAACGTTCCCCCTAATTTTTAAAATCGGTGGGCGGTATAAAGGACAATGTGGGCAACCTTTTTAAATTTAAAATAAGTCGGGCAAAATTTAGCAAAAAAAAACAATCCAAAGAAGTGCCAATTGACATTTAGTTTCAATGTTACTAATTACGGTATATAAAAAGAGACAAGCCAGCAACCACGCACATGACTTCAGTGTCGAAATCTACACGTATTTATAAAATGTGTGCGCTTTCGCAGTGAAAATGGTGACAAATTTTCAAACTATTTTCGCAAAAATGAAGTTTTTGCAATATTTTTAGTGGGCAAATAAAAATAATGACTGGGCTAATGCCAATTTTTACCTGGGCGCCCAGCTTAGAGGGAACGTTGCTCTTGAGTAGTCACCATAAATGGATTTTTACAGTGTAATAGACAGACTATAGGTCTGTTTTATTTGCCACTTGCTCTGGGGTAGAGCAAATTTTTACATTGAAAACAAAAACAACAAACGTGCAAATCCTACACTACTTTTAGACCAGAGGTAGCTCTCACACCGAAATTAGTTCAGTTTTCTACCATAAAAAGTGTATTAGCTAAAAATTTCCCATTTAATTACAATATGGTTGCTAAGCAGCGCTACAAACTTTTGAATTAAGGCTTTTTCCTACTCCTGCTCGTTTTATTTGCCACTTACCCTGCTCCGGTGTAGGGTATGGCAAATAAAACATACCCAATATTGGAGATAATTTAATAATGGCGAAAATAACAAATTAAACAAGGATTTACGAACGTTGAAAAAAAATACTTCTTTACTGTTAGAAAATTTGTTTGCATTTATTTGTGTTTCGTTGTGGTTTCAAAATAAATAACACTTGTAAATCAAATTTTATCATTGTAAACTTTTTCTTTTTCTTTCAGCTGTCACAACTTTTTTTTTTCTAAATTTTACACATTAGTATTTCGCCAAGGTTTTCGTTCTCAATGTGTGACAAACTGAAAACAAAAAAAAGTTCGTTTCGCTCAAAGTCTATACTATGCTTTAAAAAGGGGGGAAATCTATACCTATTTAAAAAAAAACATATAGTAACTGAAAATCGGCATATAGCCGATTTTTTGATGCCCTATGGTAAGAAATGGGAGAGAAAAACTGTCAAAACTAACAATATTTCAAGGTTTTTTCTTCATAACTTTGTTTCCTCCTTTCAAAATTTCTTCTAATTTGCAGGTAGCCTAGACCCTGCATAAGTCTAATCTGCAAATTTTATTTAAATCACTATATTAGTTTTTAAAGTACATCAAAAAAAAACTATGAACAGGCTTATTTTTCTTAGGATTATTTCTTTCTTCACTATCATCCTTAAACCGATTTTACTGAAATTTAAAATGCTATCGTCCATTTACATATGTAGTTAACCAATATAATAATTAATTAAAACAAAATTGCTTCACAAATTGTCCAATTCAATTCGAAAAACCATATAAGGCCTAAGTTATACGACGATCATTGTAATGAAGGAAATTGTGGAACTAGTGAAAACCGAACGTTTTTCTTTGATTTTCAATGAAAGGTTATACCTCTTTTACGAATGTCAGAGAAACTTACAGTCAGATTTTCGTTCATAGCTAAGTCGTGTAATGGTTTTTTTCATCAAATCCAATTAGATTATTTCTTCCCTTTCCTTTTTTTACCGATGAGTCACAAATTTTCTCCATTTTTTTTTATATATTATTATTTTCTTATTGGGACGCTGAAGTTTGAGGTTAGAATATCGACGAAAAATTCCTAATGAAGGAATCAACTTGGCACTTCTCCAGTGGAATGAAATGAAATTGAAACGCAATCCACAAAACAGCTGATCGATTAAAACATGTTTCGTCATTCAAATTATAAAAACAATTATAAAAAACAAATTACGTGATAATCCTAAGATTTTTTATTTAAAATCTATTTACTAAACTATTTCCCATGTTTTGCATTATTTGTTTTTAAAGAACTAATCTTTGTAATAGGTTAATTTTCCATTCTAAAATTATTTCCTTCATTACAATGATCGTCGTATAACTTAGGCCTAAGAAAAGGACAAAACTTTCTGGTCACCCTTGGTAGTACTTACCATAGGGCATAAAAATATACAAAAATAGATCAAAACTAGTTCGGTTCTGTTTAATTGAATTGCATTGTGTCTAGAGAGCTGAACGTTGAAATGAACGGAATGATTCATATTTTGGTGCCACGACGATAACCTTCCTATTATTTTTTTTCCCCATTTTTCTTTGTGTAAATATGCGCGTGTGAGTAAATTTTTTTTTTTTATTGATGGCAGGGCAAAAGGTTTAGTTTCGTATTCTTTTTTTTTTTTTTTTTACATGAAACCGGTTTTTTATTTTCCTTTCAATTCACCTGATTATCCAGTGTTCGCTCATTTTCAGCACTCTGTAATCAAAAGTTTACTAAAGGTAAAAATCGCACACCTAAATATTAGTTTTTGTTTTTCTGCCCCTAACATAATATCGATCGACCTGGTTCAAGTCAGTGTATATAAATTTCTCATAGAATAAATAGAACATTTGTTAGACGAACGAGAAGGGGGGAGAACGGAGGAAGTTCATTGCTATTTTAATTTTATACATTTAAGCCCGACATACATGTACAATAATTGGTAAAATTGTATATACATATAAATTTGTTTCGCTTTTGCATGAGTTCTATAACAAGAGTTAAGTGCGTTGACTTATATTTTTCACAATGATAGAAATACAATTTTGAATTTATTTTTATTCTCTCTGAAGCGCTATGTGAGTAAACGAAACCTGCAAGTACATTTATTTATTTATTATTTTTATTACATTTTATTTATTTATTTATTTATTTAATTAAGACTGCTTAAAATTAAATGGCATACGAATTTCGTTATGTGTGGGTTTTTATTTTTTACAGAGATACGAACCGGTTCGTCAGAACCGTACCAAAACCACTGAACCATCGAAATTTTCCTAACCAAAACCAAAACCAGTTTAAATTTAATAGTTGAACCGAACCATAAACCCATTGTAGGCGAAGAAAAATAAATACATGAAGAACCGAGCCTGGATTTGATCCAGTGTCTCATCAGCTTCGAGAAACGAGGTCTTTACCGACTTGACCATTCAACACTGTATTTATCAATCTGTTCATTTGCCTTTTCTAACTCAACATTATTCAAACAATACGACCGTTATTCGAAATATAACAACTATTCTATAACCTTTCAATTGCTATGCCAATCATTTGCATTAACAACTATTATTAAACTAATATAATACTCCTACACCATGTTTTTCTGTTAAATCATGGTTCGACAGAAAAAAATTTGTCCCATAATTTAGATTTTTCTGTAAAAAAAAAATTGTAAAAATGATGGTTAACAGTTTGTCAGTTTGACATTTTTCAAATTTAGTTTTAACGACTAATCAAATATGAGTTAGTTTATCATTGAATGAAATCATTATTAAAATAAAAACAGAAGCAAACACAAGAAGGAAGGATACACTTAAAATTAAAAGATTCAAAAATCGATTCTAGGCCGATTCCACACGGACAATTCCACTCGGACAATAGAAATAAGTGCAATGAATGTAGTATTCTTATGACTAATAATCACCCAGAAAATTTAATGCGGCATCTTTAAAGAAAGCACTCGGAATCCTACGATATAATTGACTCGAATTTACATTGGATTGCTTCGTTTCTGTCACAAAAACTTGGAACAAATGCATATTTGTTCTGAACCCGAACTCAAAACCAACCCCAAACCAAAACCAAAAAATTATGCAGTCTTTAAACCAAAACCAAACCAAAATCAAATTTTCCAATATTTAAAAACTAAAACCAAATCAAAAACCAGAAATAAAATTTAAACTTAAACCAAAACCGAACTACCTGCAAACAAGTTTTGGTTTGCATCTCTGATTTTTAGTCGAGTTAATACTTGAGTTACACTAGGATGTTTTGTTAGTCCAAAATTAATGTCACCTACATAATTATTTTTGCATTCGACCTTCCAGTTTTCATTCATACTTAAGAGTATTATCAACAAAATAATATTTAATATTTAATTGTAATAAAGTTTTTAAAATTCGTTTTCTGTTTATTATGTAATTAATAGTTTTGATTAAAAATTAAATAATTCAATCAAATATATTATTCGAGCACATAAAAGGATAAAGGATAAATATCTTGATATTTATAAATTTCGTTAAAACAGGCTCTATAGCAGCGGTTCCCATCTGGTGGTCCGCGACCCAAAATAGGATCGCGAGCTTTTAAAACAGGGTTGCGAAAATTTTCTAAAATTATAACTTGAAATATTTATAATCATCTCAAATTATATTTTCAAATTACCTCCCAATATGCATTAATTCCAACTTGAAAATTGTAAAACGATTTTCACACGGAATTCTGAGTGCAAAATTGTACGCTACAGGCTACATCAACACACACATAGATTTGGTATAAATCGTGCATAATTAAAGAGCAAACGGCAAGTCAGGTTTAAATTTTTGCAAAACAGATGTTCACGTATCTGAACGCATCCCATTTTGAAATTTCGAGAAAAAAAAACAAATCGTCCAACGATTTTTTGGATTGTGGTTAATTTTTTTTGTGTCGCGAAATTTACTTTAAAAAAAATGTGGGTTGTGTTGGAAAAAGTCTGGGAACCGCTGCTCTATAGCTTAAATCCTATTTAGTAAATCTATTTCTTTCTAACAGAGATTCGACTCGATCCGGTTTCTGGTTTCGTTCTTCTACTTTTTCACGTCGGGTTATGTTTTTTCAGTAATGAAAATTTTATTATTGAGAAATCCAAAAATTTTAATAATAAAGTTTTGTGATGTGTTTTTTAATAGCTTCTTTTAATTTTATTTCGTTCCGGTTACAGTTAAATTTAAACGGTTTATAGTACTTGTTTTTCCTAATTGATTTTTTTAATTATTGAAATTAATTTTAAACTCGAAAAATTCCTTTTGACGCTACTTCTGTAGCTGATACTGCTGAAACTATCTCCTAAAATATATTGTTTTGGCAGAAATGAACTCGTTTCCATAAAAATTGTAGTGCACGAAAAATTATTGTCGCCACAGTATATTCGAACATGGTAAGGAATTAATATCTGTGTATGTGTACTCTTATGCATATACAAAATTGCATGAGAATCTAGCTTCAAAACGGAATGTATTTCGTTCCGATTTACATTTACGTTTGCAATTTTTTTTCGTTCCGGTTTTTCTTTCGGTTTTCATTTCGTTGCAGTTTAAATTATAAACCGGTTAATGTAAGTGCTTTAAATTTTGTTGTCATCCTTAGTCCCTGTTATTATAACTCTTTAATATTCTAATTTAAAATAATAATCTAATGATTATCCTGCACTTAAGTACAAGGTTTATGTACTATAAAATGAAAAACATACTTCTCTCGGAGATTTGCCGCCGTGCAGATATATAAATATATTACTCCAATAATATATGATATGATTTTCTATCTCTCAATGTTCGTACAATGGAAAATTTTTCTACAAGTTTTAAAAGTATGTAAAACAACAACAACAATTCAGATTTGTAGTGCTTAATTGAGAAAAAGACAAGTTAAACACAATCAAATTATTTATCTAATTGATTAAACTCGAATTATTAGATTTCCAAACTTAAAAACTTGTTTTTGGACGAGCGAGTCACAACCTAGTTTCTTATGAGAATGATATGTCCTCTAAAAACATATCTCTATGCTCGTCGCTGTACAAAGATTTAATTAGGAGTAGAGTTGTTATATGCGAGTTTTTCTAAAATTTTAATCAAAAAAAGTTTTGTGAATTATAAAGGTGCGTTACCACCAAACGAACAAACAGCGCGCGGATGCGGCGCGGGTTGTTTGCGCGTTTGATGGAAACAGTGCGCAGTTGCGTCGCGTTCTGTGCGCGGCTTTGCACGTTTCTCGTCCCCATCGAAAATTTTTGTCGCGTACAGTTCGCGTCTACCTCACGCACATGAACGTTTGGTGGAAACGGATGAAGTTTCTGCTTCATGCTGAAACAACATGTTCTCGTGTTCGTCGATGATTTTCACAATTCAAAGATAGTGTGATGGCATAGGAATTTTATTTGAAGGTAGGAACGATGGTTATTAATAAAAAAATTTTAAAGAGGACATTTTTATTTTTAATTGTGTTAATGTCAGAAATATTTTATTATTTAAAATAAAAGATTTTAAATTTTAATTAAATTAATTATTATCGTACCGAAAAATATATGGAGAAGACTATGAAATTTATATTTTGGAAATATTGTTTACCTGGAATATCGGTTTTCAAAATTATTTCCAAAAATGAAAATCAAAGCATCTGAATACGTATATGGTATATCGAGAATTTTAGATTTTCTATTGTGAAGTAAACTTTGCCCAAGGAACTATGTATTCTGAAGAAGAAAAATTAATTTGCGCCGCTTCGTTGATTACTTTATCTGAAGCTAATAAACGAAAGTCACCACGATGTTGGGTCAGACCCTATTTAAGATCCAGAGAAGGGGAAATGTTATTGAATAATTTGAAAATTGATAAATTAAGTGGTTTTCGGAATTTTTCAAGAATTTCATTGGCAGATTTTGAATTTTTCGCCCAAACAATTGGACCAAAAATCGAATTACCATAATTTAAGCACATTAGCCTCCGACCACTCCATTTTATTATTTTCTTTTCAAGAACTAGAACACGAAATTAAATATCACGATCGCTATGGAAACTATACAACTTTGCCTAATTGATGACACGATTATAATAAGGATTGATAACTACACTTGTCAATCAAAAGACAAAAAAAAAAATAAACATAATTATCCCTTTCGATAATTTCCATATGAACACCATATAAATAGGTACCAGTTGCAATTACCAAAAAACCAAATCCCATTATATCAAGCAATTGTAAAAAAAAATGTCTGGAACATTTTTTTGCACGTAAAATTTCATTGCAATGCAATAAATTGCAACCAAATTACATATGAATAAAAATTTGTGAGCAGCTAGAAAATATTTACCAAATACTAGCAAAAACCGGCAATAAAATTTATTTCAATACTTTCCTGATTAAAACTGAACAATTTTTAGGTAATTAGCCTTCCAAAAATAGAAAGATTTGCCACAATTGAAAAAAAAAATAATTGTTTTATAATTCTAAAGTTATTAAGAAAAATTTAAAAATAACTTGAAAATAGGATAACACATATTTTCAAATTTGCGAAAATTCCAATAATTCATAATTTAGTATATAAATTCATAGAAATTCGAATCATACTTCTTGAATATTTGAAAAATTTTAATTAAAGTATTAATGAACATGTTAAATTCTAATCCAAAAAATTGGCATTATATCGAAGACCATGTACAAAAAAATTAATTATTTCCGCGAAAAACATTTTCCTATCGGTGATGGGAAGCACAAAAACCCAAAAAAAAATACGAGAGCAAACTTCGAAGCAAAAATTTCCGGTTTCCACCAAGCGCGCAGCTTCGCGTACAGTTCGCGAATGTCGTTTTGCTTCCACGCGCAACCTTTTTTCGGTGGGGACGGGCAAGGCGAACATTTTCACGTTCAAAATGTACACGCACAAAATTTGCGTGTCCAGAAAATGTGCGCTGCTTTTTTGGTGGAAACGAGCGGCGCGAACAGAACGCGCCGCAACTGCGTGCTGCGCGTTTGGTGGAAACGCACCTTAAGGTGAATTACAACAATGGAATTGTGCCCATATCTAAATGCTAGGCGAAATTATGAGAAATTCAGGAGAATTTTATTCGGCGGATAATTTTCAGATGTAAATGTCGCCTAACTGTTGTACAATCTGGATCCAACCGTTTAAAATTAACAACTTTGTTTCTAAACCGATCAAATTTTGTTCAATTAAATAATACTAGAGGCATATACTATATAAAGTAGTAATAGCTTTGTATTGATACTAAAGCATAGCATGTACCGTGGTATAGAAAATCATTGCCACACATTAAGTGTAGTATCAAAGTTTTATTCAATATTTCAATTGCTCCGTTCAGACACAAAATTTAATTCGCTATTTACTACTTCAATAAAAAGACACAACAATCAGTAAAAAATTAAATAATAAAACGAAAACACATAAAATTTCGAATTTCAAAACTATATTTATGCTTGAAATGGTATTAAACGGTGACATGTATATGGTATAGTAGATGATAAACTTAAACCATGACACAAATACTAGGGTTTCTGTACTCGATTCGGCTCGACTCGGACTCGTCGAGTATTTGGGTAGTTACTCGGATCCGGGACTCGACTCAAATACTCAACGAGTCCGAGTCCGAGATTTATAGCAAACTTAAACAAGAATTTTTGCTTTTTAGAAATACTGGAAAGTGAACAAGTAATCTTGATGAACTGTACAACGCACTTTCCTCCATAAAACCAACTTCAACTTCTAATGAAAGAACATTCTCGATAAGTGGCAGCTTCTGTACTACAATCAGATCGAGACTTGCTGATAAGTCTCTTAATTCGTTAGTATTTCTCAAATATTTCTACCTTAAGACAAAAGAAAGGAAATAAATTGAATCAAATTAATGTTCAAATAGTTATATCTAGTTTTAAAGTTTAATTTTTGAAAATAAATAAATTGAAAATTAAATAAATTTGAGTACATTTTCTTTTTAATGACTACAAATTTCTGTTGAAAATATTGTAATGAAAATAAATAAATAATAATAAATAATTCTAATTTTAACAAACTTTAGTAATTTTTTTTCTGCTACAAAAACTTCAGCTATGAAAATTGTTATTGAACTCCATAATATTAAACGTTTTCGCTTATTGATTTGAGTTTAGATTTAGACCCGGGCTCGACTCAGACTCGACGAGTTTTCATTTGGGACTTCTACTCGCCGAGTCCCAAAAACTCGCGTTTTCAGAAACCCTAACAAATGCCCAAGCGCCTCTGGTATAAGGCACCAAGCTAGAAAGCGGAACTGGAACAAAAACCGAAAACTGGAAATAATCGACTTTTTGATAAACCGAAACCGGAATCGAACCAAAATATAAAAAAAGTAAATAATCGTAACCGGACTTATATTTTATGCAGTTTTTAACAGACTTTTTAAGGTGCGTTTCTACCAAACGCGCAGCGCGTTCTGTTCGCGCCGCTCGTTTCAACCAAAAAAGCAGCGCACATTTTCTGAACGCGCAAATTTTGTGCGTGTACATTTTGAACGTGAAAATGTTCGCCTTGCCCGTCCCCACCGAAAAAAGGTTGCGCGTGGAAGCAAAACGACATTCGCGAACTGTACGCGAAGCTGCGCGCTTGGTGGAAACCGGAAATTTTTGCTTCGAAGTTTGCTCTCGTATTTTTTTTTGGGTTTTTGTGCTTCCCATCACCGATAGGAAAATGTTTTTCGCGGAAATAATTAATTTTTTTGTACATGGTCTTCGATATAATGCCAATTTTTTGGATTAGAATTTAACATGTTCATTAATACTTTAATTAAAATTTTTCAAATATTCAAGAAGTATGATTCGAATTTCTATGAATTTATATACTAAATTATGAATTATTGAAATTTTCGCAAATTTGAAAATATGTGTTATCCTATTTTCAAGTTATTTTTAAATTTTTCCTAATAACTTTAGAATTATAAAACAATTATTTTTTTTTTTCAATTGTGGCAAATCTTTCTATTTTTGGAAGGCTAATTACCTAAAAATTGTTCAGTTTTAATCAGGAAAGTATTGAAATAAATTTTATTGCCGGTTTTTCCTAGTATTTGGTAAATATTTTCTAGCTGCTCACAAATTTTTATTCATATGTAATTTGGTTGCAATTTATTGCATTGCAATAAAATTGTACGTGCAAAAAAATTTTCCAGACATTTTTTTTTACAATTGCTTGATATAATGGGATTTGGTTTTTTGGTAATTGCAACTGGTACCTATTTATATGGTGTTCATATGGAAATTATCGAAAGGGATACTTATGTTTATTTTTTTCTGTCTTTTGATTGACATGTGTAGTTATCAATCCCTATTATAATCGTGTCATCTTTTACGCAAAGTTGTACCGATCGTGATATTTAATTTCGTGTTCTAGTTCTTGAAAAGAAAATAATAAAATGGAGTGGTCGGAGGCTAATGTGCTTAAATTATGGTAATTCGATTTTTGGTCCAATTGTTTGGGCGAAAAATTCAAAATCTGCCAACGAAATTCTTGAAAAATTCCGAAAACCACTTAATTTATCAATTTTCAAATTATTCAGTAGCATTTCCCATTCTCTGGATCTTAGATAGGGTCTGACCCAACATCGTGGTGACTTTCGTTTATTAGCTTCAGATAAAGTAATCAACGAAGCGGCGCAAATAAATTTTTCTTCTTCAGAATACATAGTTCCTTGGGCAAAGTTTACTTCACAACTAAAAATCTAAAATTCTCGATATACCATACCATATACGTATTCAGATGTTTTGATTTTCATTTTTGGAAATAATTTTGAAAACCGATATTCCAGGTAAACAATATTTCCAAAATAGAAATTTCATAGTCTTCTCCATATATTTTTCGGTACGATAATAATTAATTTAATTAAAATTTAAAATCTTTTATTTTAAATAATAAAGTATTTCTGACATTAACACAATTAAAAATAAAAATGTCCTCTTTAAAATTTTTTTATTAATAACCATCGTTCCTACCTTCAAATAAAATTCCTATGCCATCACACTATCTTTGAATTGTGAAAATCATCGACGAACACGAGAACATGTTGTTTCAGCATGAAGCAGAAACTTCACCCGTTTCCACCAAACGTTCATGTGCGTGAGGTAGGCGCAAACTGTACGCGACAAAGATTTCTGGTGGGGACGAGAAACGTGCAAAGCCGTGCACAGAACGCAACTGCGCTCTGTTTCCACCAAACGCGCAAAAAACCCGCGCCGCATCCAAGCGCTGTTTGTTCGCTTGGTGGAAACGCACCTTTAGAGTCAGCGATGATAAATATTTTTTATTCCGCATGATAAATTGTCGAAGCATTTACATTTGACATTAAAATTTGGAAGAAATCAGGAGGGCGATTACGACAGCAAATTGCTGACGTTCGAACGTTCGTAATCGCCCTCCAGTTTTGTATTTAGCCTTGAACACTGGGTAAATAAATATGAGTCGAAAATATCGATAAGTTGTGATTTAAAGTTTGTGACTAGCCATATCGAAGAGTATACTTGTATGTAGGTATGTGATATATAAGTGAAAATGAGAAAGAAATATTTGGAAAAGGCGTGACCTGACTGTTGATACAATTCTTTTGTTTTGGGAAGATATAATTGATACATTTGGGATTATTTTTTATCTCCACACGTCAATTTTTCACACATGTAAAAAAAAAATTTTCATTTCTGCCCCAATGCATAGCGATATTTAATAATTGTTTCTGCACCCATTTTTCTGTATTTTTACATTTCGAATTAAACCTTAAAAAAGTAAATGTAATTACCACGTTTTTATTAACTCGCTTTTTTGTTTGTTTTTTTTGTCCAGTACAAATCTTGCAATCGATTTTTAACTAACTTTCCGACTAGCTAGAAATTTTAAACTTTTAGAATAGTTCAGAACACGATGACAGTGCATTCTTTTAATATTTTTAACAATTTTTAAGCAAAATTGAATTTATTTTCAGTAAATTTTGTTTTGTATGGAAAGTCAGTTCGGAAAAAATCCACAAGGTGGCACTTCGATCGAATTCAATGCTTGCACTTTTGCGTAAAGGCCAATCTTCACACAGCCGACATCCTATTTTGACGAGAAAAATCAGAAAAGTAGAAAGAGATGGACTTTTGCAATTTTCGCTAGGATTGATCGAATAAAAACATCAGGGTCTCTCCCCACACAATTTATAATATTATGGGAAAACTAAGAATATTCCCTTCCATTTTATAGGAAAATGTAGTACCAAATTGTGTTTTCAGTCTTTATCATAAGGCTTAAATTCCTATCACATCTAAAAACAAGCTATAGTGCAAAACGACGAAACTTCTATACGTATGTTCAAATCACGTTACCTTCCGAAAGCCTTTCTAAAAGAAAGCTAAATGAATATGGGAATTCAGAGTGAACGTAGTCCTTAGTTAATCATAACATTTGTTTTGATATACAGACAAATAGACATTGGATAAAAATGATTGCAAACCGTTTAGAATCTTATAAAACGTGGAGATTTGCAAAACAAATTTTTTTATTTTTTATATACTTCGTATAGAAGTTAAAAATTTAACTTGCGCAAACCATAAAAATCATTTGGTCATAGAAAAACTTCCTATAAGAAAATTTGGTAGTGTGCAACGATATCGTGTATTATTATTGTGAGAGTATGCAAATGCAGATGAAAAGCCATAAATCAGATGAACAAGTTTATCTGCGTTTGAGGGGAATCATCGGGCAGATGAAGAATCAGATGGGGAAATTTGAACTGCAGACGACGACAAAATTCGTGGGATGATTGTTTCTCCCTTTCTGTTTAACTAAATTTTGCATAAGTGCATCCCATACTTTTATCAGAATAGGATGTCGGCTGTGTGGAGATTGGCCTTAAGACAATTTAAAAACGTGGTATATAAAAAGTTATTTTTATCTTGTAATTATTTTGAGTTTGAAGTGGAATTGTTTCGAGTGGAATTGTGCCGAGTGGAATCGGCCTGGAATCATTTTTATGTCATTGGTATTTATGTTTGATCAGATTCCTTCTAGTTGTGAGCTAAAGATACCACTTCATATTTATCCTCTGATGGGACATACTAATGTAGTACTAAAGAATTTTGTTTGTATCCGCAAGTAGTACATTGTTTCATTAACTGTTTAAAAGCTACGTCGTTATTATTAATACTTTGGGATACCGCTGTACCGAACTGTTTCCTATGTTGTTCCCACTCGAGTATATAATATACTTTCCAGATAAGAAAGTAGAATCGCTCGTCCGTTGGGTTTCTTGAAAGTCCACGACATCAATTTTATATTTTTCTAATGAACTTTGGATTGTTTTTAGCGCCCTGTTCTATATAGGCTTAGCATGTTCCATGTTATTATGCTCAGACAGGTTATTGTACTTATTTCGTTCCATTCTTTTTCGTTTTATCCTGTCCCTGTTTGTATTTGCATTTTGATCAGTTGCATAACACTATATTTTTTTACAGAATCAGGTCGTTAGCCTGGTGTCTAACGCAGTAGGTCAGGAAATAATAAACGTTTGACATTTATAACACTCATACAAAAATTACTCATGCCATGTGTTGGTAAGAACTGATAACACTTTCCGAACTATCCAATATATTATATACCTACAAGACGGTTTTTTATTTACAATATAGGCGTTTTTTGTTTTGATTATCTTCTTAAAAAGTTTAAAACTATTGTTACTGTTTCAACAGAAGTTATGATTTCTTTCAAACTACTATACTTTTTTATAATTTTTGTTAAAATTGTTCTTTGGCAACATTGTCAACAACGTTTTTTTGGTGATGGAAACTATTGGGTGGGCAACAAAGTAATTGTCGACTTTTTTTTTATAGAAATGGATCATAATTTTTTTATATAATTATTAAACTTTATTCATTAATATAATTTCTATTTTGATCAATAATCTTTTCTGGTAAAACCACTTTGCCATCGCTGTAAAATTTCTTGGATTTCTGGGCGAAAAACTGAATAAAGCTATTTTCACAGGCCTCTTTTGAAGTCAGCTTTACACCATTAGAGGAATTCTACAGAGACCGAAACAAATAATAGTCGGATGAAGCAAGGTCTGGATTATACAGTGGATGCATCGAAATTTCCCAGTCAAGCTCTCTCTATTTTTGCCTAGTCATTAAAGATGTGTGTTGTCTGGTATTGTGATGGAAGACGACGCCTTTCCTATTGATCGATTTTGACCGCTTTACTTCAATTGTGTGCTTTAATCGCATTAGCTGTTGACAGTAGAGAGTGGAGTCAATCGTCTGCCCAGGTCAGAGCAGTACATAATGCACGATTCCCTTCCAATCCCATCAAACAAATGCATTACCTTACGTGGCGTTAATCCTGACTTTACCACCGTTAGTGGAGCTTGATCACCCGTTATCAATCTTTTCAAAAATGGGTCATTTTCGTTTCGTTTCAGCAGCGATTCGCAGATGAAAATTCGGTTTACTGTTAATTCATGTGGAACCCAAATATCGAGCTTCTCTTTGTATCCAGCCTTACGCAAATGTTCAAAATAGCTTTTTGATCAATCTTTAGGTCCTCAGCTATGTCCTAAGATGAAATGTGCCGGTCTTCCACAATTTTTGGGACATGTTTACCATCGAAATTTCCAGAGCGGAAACGTACAAACCAATTACTTGCTGCTGATTTTGATAGAGCATCTTTACCATAAACACTAAAATTTTTTCACGAGCCTGTGAAGTTTTATAGCCTTGGTCGAACTGATATTGTAAAATACAGCGAATTTTTCATCATTTACGGCTTATTTTCAAAACCTAATTACCGCAATTACTTCTGACGAAATTTCACAATTTAAAAAAAAAAATATTCTAGGAAATGTTACCTTTCAAGTGCGCTATAATATAACTTGATAGGGTTAGAACTACTAAAGTTATGCGACTCTAAAGTAATGTTTTGGAAAAATCGACTATTACTTCGTTGCCCACCCGATATATTGTGTAAAATATTACTCTAGTTTGAAATTTCTTTAACCACGGAAGAATGCCTTTTTTAAAATTGTTCAAACCAACCATGGCTCGCGGAAAACGACTGCTGTTTTTCAGCTGAAGTAGGTAATTGACTTTTAATTTTCTCATACGTTTTAATAGCCTTATTTGTAATGAAGTTTGTATCAGTAGGAACTCGCCTTTGAGCTTGGTCTTCAAGCCATATTAAAGCTTTTTCCATACTTTTCATTGTAACATCTCTTACATATGAAGTTGTGTTCTTACTGAAACAAGATCCTGCTACTACACTTTTTCTAATGGAGTCTGACCATACTGAACTGATTCACCTAACAGATACATAACTCAATTAACCATATGAAGTGGGAAATCCCCTACATATTTGAAATTTTTATCAGTACTACCAACAATAAATCAAAAAACGGTTAAAAATATGTGTTGAACCCAATTTTTTTTTTTGAAAATTTTTACATTTTAAAAACCGTGTAAATTCGAAATCGTGTAAAACGAAAAGTGTATAAATCGGGGGTTAGGTGTATTTGGAAATCATGCAAAATTAACAAAGCTTGAACGATTGTGATTTCATTATACATACTTTTACATTTTAATACATTTATTTAATTAAGTAACGCAAATTAATTTTTTTTTAATTTTCTTTCAGGATATCAAGTGCAGTCCATTGAACACACTTTAAAATTGCATGTGTCTGATTTGAAAAACAAAAAAATAGCTAAAGTAAAATGTTTCGTTATGACTCAAATATAAATTTTTCAGTTTTATAATCAAAATTACTAGAAAAAGTAACGAATAGAGGCAAACTTTTTTGCACGATTACTTTTCAATCATTCTTACTATTATCTATGATTTTTTACGTAACTAAAGACGTAATTTTTTTTCATATTATTAACATTTAGATATAAAAACTTTTTTTGGGAAAGAAAAATTCATTTCTTTTTTCTGATGTCAAACAAATATAAAATAATGTTACTTAAATGTTGCTTTTTATAATTAGAACTTTTTCTTACGTTCTTTTTGAAATTGAAAGAACAAATTAATTTAATTAAACTTATTCATAAGTTCAAAATTTCATATATAAGATAAAGTGATTTGATAATATTATTTAAAATAGTAAACAATAGAGAATAATTTTTGTTTGAGAGTATAAAATTAAATTATTCTAATTAAAACAATAAATAAACTTGATAGTTCTCCATAAAAATAATAAAAAATGTCCGCCACAATGCGTACAACACTGCAAACTGTGCCGGAATCTTTACCGGCCGATCATGTCACCAATGGCACAACAACATCATCGTCTTCTTCAGCTGCCGCTGTAGCAGCTGTTGCTGCAGCAGCACAACAATGTGCTGTCCAATCGACAGATAATACACGTGATTCATCCAATACCACACATTCTTCGGGTAATCATCAAACATCTTCATCTTCAGGCGGCACTTCAAGTATTAAACAATCATCTGTTTCTTCACATTCACATACAAATTCAACCTCAATCAAACAAAGATCATCATCAGCTAAGGTGAGTAATTTGGAAAAGTTAACAAAATGAAGATTTCATATAACAAATTTGCTTCTATGCGATTATTAAAAAAGTCTCGCCAATCAACATATACCATAGGTTTTTCAGGATTAAGTTAACCCTTTTGTAAATGAAATTTACCCTTGCGCAAATCAAATTCACTCTTATGGAAATGAAATTCACCAACCATTCCTACGTCTTGTGGATAGACTTATGTTATCCAAAATCAACCAAACTTCGTCCAGATTATCGTCTCCCAATTTCTGAAGTAGCCTCTGAAGAAAGTCGCAGCAAATATTTGAATTGTCTATAGACAGCTGAGTTACTTGATGCCATAGTATTCCTCGTATATTAATTGCCGCAATTAAAGAAACATTTTTCCTCTAACCGTTGGCACTGTCACACGAGGCTGTGTGTTAACTATCGATCGTCATTTTGTCCCCAGAAGATGACAATTGAATCCCGACTTGGTCTTATGTATTATTTTATGTTATGTATGTTTTTTTTTAAATATATAATATATGGTTAGAAGTACTTGATTTGCAAAAGAGTGAATTTCATTTACAAAAGAGTTAACTTAATTTGAAAAGCAATTAAATTCCTATACAAATATCAAAAATTTTCAAGTCAAATCATGGCATTAGAAACTATATCTAAACTTTCCTTTCAAAGGTATTTGAAAAATTTTGAATTAAAATTCTCCTTTCTTATACTATATTTTATGCATAAGTATTAATACGGAAGTAACAAACGCGCTGTCAAACTATTTAGTGTTTTGTGACATATGTTCGGAACGATATATAAAAAACTATTCACAAACTTCAAATTTGCTTTGTATTTATAAAGATTCCTTAAGGGTTTTCAGTACGAGATCAATTTTTCTATATTAAAAAAAATCCGTGTAAGCTTTTCATGTGTTTTCTTATCAGTACCGTCGAAATGAATGATATTTTATAGTGTTAAAATTAATAAAATTTCTATGAACTAAGCTACTGGATCGAATTCGACGAAATTTACACTCTTGAAATAATCAAACTAAAGACAAGTGTGACAAATTTTGCACCGAATTCTGATGGAGACGGGATGAATTCCCCTAATTCGGTCAATAATAGGTATATTTTCATAAATCTTGGCATGTACATTCTGGATAGGCCAACTAAAAAGGTAAAATATGTGTCCACTTTGTTGAGGGTTACGGGATGAATGCGATATGAGATTAGTGAACTGGTACAGTGGCGAAGTGCAGAAGCATAGCCGCACGAGCTGAGCTGCACGAGAGCTGAGCGGGTTTTAAAACGACACTTCAATAAGGCATTTAATGACGCTTTCGGTGAAGTTCCGTAGCGTTCAACGTTCCCTCTAATTTTTAAAATCCATGGGCGACATAAAGCACCATGTGGGCAACCCTTTTAAATTTCAAAAAAATCTGACAAAATTTAACAAGAAAAACAATCCAAAGAAGTGCCAATTGATATTTAATTTCAATGTTACTAACTACGGCATATAAAAAGAAACAACCCAGCAGCCATGGACATGACTTCAGTGTGGAAGTCTACACGTATTTATAAAATGTGTGCGTTTACGCAATGAAAATGCTGACAAATTTTCAAACTATTTTCGTAAAAAAGAAGTTATTGAATAAAAATGATGACTGGGCTAATATCAATTCATACCTGGGCGGCCGCCCGCGCGCCTAGCTCAGAGGGAACGTTGTAGCGGTCAGGCCGGAATAGAGAAAAGTGTAAACTCACTGCTATGGTTTGCATTGGTCATTTTTTCTATTTATTGATTTTTGTTTTATTTGGTTAAAACAATATTTCAAATAGCCGTCTCACGAAATATTATTTGTTCTAATTCCATTATTTGTCTAAAAAAAAGAATTTTTAATTTTTTCTAACCTCAAAAGACATGGCTGCGTGTTCCATCAAATAATTTCAGTGTATAATATTTGATCAATGTAAGTCTTAGGGCCGGTTTGTTCACTCTGGGTTAACTTTAATCAATGGCTATTCCAGTGGTTATCCATCGATTGCGTTTGTTCACCAAAATTTTAACCATAGAATCCATGGTTTGGTTAGTTAACCAAAGATTATGCTTAGTTAACGCAATTTAACCAATTATTTACTGGAATTTCGTTTATTCATGCTTGGTTTTCAGACTGCGTTTTACTTTTGACATTCATATAACTACATTCAGCGAAAATATTGACTGATTTAATATTAATAATAATAAAATCACACCAAATGGAGTGATTTTTTTTATTTTTTATTCTTTTTTCTTGTATTTATACAAATATCTGTATTGTTTTATTTACAAATTCAGTTCTTTAAGGAATTGCATTTGGGATTCGTTATTCGTTATTTAAAAATTCAAAAATTTAAATTAACAGTAGATTAAAATTTTGACAGATGCATTGAAAAAACATTGGAAAAATGGAAAAATCTATGATGCTTGGTTACCAAAGGGAAAAAAATGTGAACAAACGCATTTCTTTAACCACAGATTCGTAACCATGGGTTAAGCAAAATCCGTGGTAACCTAACCACAGATTTAATCAAGAGTGAACAAACCGACCCTTAATCTTTTTTTCTAATTTAATTTTACTTTACAATGGCAACTTTTTAGTTAAAATCAGATAAGAAAATATTTAGAGAAAGGCGAAATATGAAATCTCCGAAAATTTATGTATTTTTGAATGATTTATATGGAAGAAAGCATTCTTTTAAAAAGTTGCATTGTATTTTTCTGAGGAATAATTCATTAAGCTTTTTAACTTTATCACAGATTTTAGATGTTTTTTTTGAGAAATAAATTTTTTCACGTTGTCTGGTGCAACGTTTTAAATTTTGCACTAATTAGGGAAGATTTTCATTAAATGTAAAAGTGATTTTTTTTTAAAAAAAAAACAAGAAAAACTTTAAATCATCTAACAAAAAAAAAATTCGAATTTCGAAAAAATTCGAACATAATATGCCAACTGCTTTATCATAAAGGCTGAAAACTTGAAATAAAACAAAAACAGTTTTTGTCATAGATAAGAAAGAAATGAGGAATTCTTATGTTCTGATATTTGTTGAAAATTGGTTTGAGTCGTGGCTATTTTTAAATAATTTTTTTTTTTTTTTGTATAGAAGCAAATTTTTATTTCTTTATAAAATTTTAAGTATGTATAAAACGAGAAAAAACACTTTTGCTTAATTCACATAATCATTTTGTCGGTAAAAATTGTAACTTATTTGGAATAGTTGTTTTTTTTTGTTTTTCGAATTTTTGCAACAAGAAAATGGTGGTGGATAAAATTATTTAGCAAATAATTAATGTTTTCAATCAGAACTACGAATATTATTTTATTATTAATGTTATTTTATATAAACAAACATACCATATTGTCCTGTTGAGAAAGACAAGTCTAAGTGCTAAAAGTCAATGAACTCATCTAACTGTCATAAGCTCTTAGTGTTAAGACATACTGAATCTTAATTTTCTTCAGAAAAAAGCAATCAGGGGAACAGTTGAAAATTTATTCCTTTTTTCGGTGTTGGAGTTATACTAAGCTGTCAGATTTATATTTAAAAATGCGTCCAAGTTAGAAATTTTGAGAGCATCGAATGTTTAAAATTTGTAGATTTCTTTTATTTAGGTTAAGTACGCCCGAAAATTTTTCTCTGAAAGAAATTTTGCCAGGGAACGATTGGTAATGAAATGAAACAAATTGATAATCAGCTGATCTGAAACTTAATTTTTGTTCAGGGAAATATATTTTCATAATTCTTGAAGAAGATATTAAATAAAATCAAATCGTGTTAACAAAAATATCAACATTATATAAATTATATAAAATTTGTGAAGCAATTTTGTTTAAATTTATTATGTTTGTTAACTACATAAATAGACGATACCATGTTAAATGTCAGTAAAATCGGTCCAAGGATAGTGGAGAAAAAAAAATACTAAGAGAAAATAAGCCTGTTCATAAAGTTTTTTTGATATAACATAGTTTTATAAAAATATATTTCTTGCGTTATAATTGAGAGGATAACCCGATTTTGCAATTTTTCTTTCAATTTAAAAATAAATAAATAAATTTAAAAATAAAACAGACGGAAACATTTGGTAAGAAAGTCATTTTTTTAAATTTCAATTAAAATTGGATGATACAGAAACAAGGTGGAAAAAATGTCCTTTGCGAAATTAAATTTTTGCAACATGGCAATACTTCTTTTAAACTTAGGGTGCAGTGAACGACAAAGTGTTTGTGTCATGACATCATTGTAGTCAATTCATTGTACACCCCAAAGTCACTAAATGGGTATTGTAAAGTTAAATATGTTTTCGCACCTGTGTACACGTTTTCATTGACTTCGCCTAAATCACGAGGAATTAAAAAAAAATGATATTACGACTGACAGTAACAAAGAGAGAATACATATATGCAGAAATGATGAGGGAGAAAAGTGTAGCATTCATATCAAGTTAATATCTCAGATAAAGCGCGCATGGTATAATAACAACGAAATATACGCGATTGTTACAGTCGCATCCGTAAAAAAGAAAAACATCTAGTCGCACATATTCTATGCATGTCTGAATACCATGTGCCGCATTCTGATTGTCGTTAACTAATAATCTCCATCGATAATTTAAATCGCTAATTTAAATTTGGAGACCTCCTTGAAGTTATATTCTGTCGGACGAAATTTTTTTATAATTGAGCCTGAGCCCTTTATTTTGAAAGTGGTCTAAGTCCATTTTCCAAAAAAATTAAGCTGGCTATTTTAATATTTACATTTCTACGTTATCTTTTCATCTTGAAGGAAATTGTAACTAATTTACTTAAAATCACTAAGATTTTGTAAAAAGAAAATTACCTGATTAATAGAATGATAAAATTGAAAGTGGCCTAAGTGCCATTTCTACCGAATGATAGAGGCTTCGGGGTTGTAGAAATATGGCGTTAAGAGGAAAGAATTCACTGTTTGTCCCTCAAAAACATATTACGAAGTCATAAACCATTGTCCAAAAAAATAAGTTCATTCTAAATGAAATGAAACGAGAGGATTTCATTTCGACCAAAGTGTAACTATGATAAAGTCTGGAAAGCTCCTATCCTTACCGTACCGCCGTTTTTCAAATTTTGCCTGTTCTTTCTCAAACAATTTTCTATCCACTGCTGACATAGATAGAACTAAAAATGTTACGTATGGGTAAAAGAGACACATTATTTTAAAAAACATCCCATTTCTCGCTTTTGGGTAATTTTAAAATGTAAACAATGAAACACAGGCAGAAATTCATATACAAATGCACACACACCAGAAAAAAAAAATTTGGCGAATATTTTTTTTCTGGTATGTGTGGGAAATTTATAAGATTTGGTTCCATATTTTAGATTCCAAGGGTAATTCATAAGATTCCATCTGATTTTTAAGAACATTTCATTCTCTCTCTTGCTGATGGATTTTGCCTATGAAAAATATATGTACTCTTGCGTATTCTTTCCCCCGTTTGCCACGTGCTTTTTCTGGCTACTTCGCTAGCTTTCCGGACTTTATCATTAATTACACTTTGATTTCGACTAAGCCTATAGAAATACTAACAGGGAAAGGGTAAATTGGTTAAAATATGTTGGATGCGATTTTTGAGAACAGAACCAATTAAAAGGTCTATAAAACGTCAGCGAATGAGGATTCACTATTTCTCCGCATCGGGGGAGATCAAGAAAGGAAACCAATAAACTAATACTATTGAGTTGACATAAACGTACGAAAAAACAAGGCCAACGCTAAAATACAACGATTTATTACACTATATACACATGTACATGTATATAGATTTAGGCGCTTAGGACTGCTGGATGCACCCAATCTGTAAATTTTGTTTTGAGAAACTTCTATAACTAGGTGTGAAATTTTTGAAATAATGTATATAAAAAAGCGATATGAAATAAAGAGATAGAACAAGAGAAAAAGAAATATTTAACAAACTGAATCATTATTTCTGAATCTAAGGTGACGATGTTTTGGGGATGATGTGGAAGGAGAGGTAGGTGGAACTACCGGGTGTGCCAGAAGTAACTTCTCTAAAAATTGGCATGAAAGAAAGAAATCACCGGCCGTGTCAGAAGCTAATTTTCAATAGGGTGTGCCAAAAGCAAAGAGACAAGGGAGTGCCATGAGTTAAGGGGTTAGGGGTAGTCAGAGGCACGAAAAAATGAGAATTTTCAGTACTTTTTTTTTGCTATTAAATCGTGTTATTTTACAAAAGTAGTAATATGGCATTATTATACAATGTTTTGACTTGAAGTCACGAAAAATTCAAAAAAAAAAAAATTTTATTTCCAAAGTTATAGCTGTCTGTGTTGACCCAGTTTCAAAAAAAGGTCTTTGCGGTGACAATCATAAGTCCTTGGAGATTCATCTAAAATCAATCGGATAAAAGAAATTAGTTTTATAAATAGATAATCCTGGGCCTGGGCCGAAGGATTTTTGTTTTTTTCAAAAATTAACAAAATGGCGGTCTCAGGAAATTTTTGTCTAGATTTTTAGGAAAAAATCAACAGTAAATTGGTCTAAAAAAATCGAAATTTTTGAAAAAAAAAAAATCCTTCGGCCCAGGCCCGAGTTTATTATGTATTCTAAAAGCTGTATAAATTTCATTAAAATCTACTGAGCGGTTTTCGAGTTACAGTTGTCACCAGTTTAAAAAACATAGTTTTGAGAAAAACGCGTTTAAAGTTTCACACTAGATTTACGTACAGAAATACGAATTATTAAATTACTTACACCGAGCGCTTTGAAGTGCCAGAGCTCTCTTTGTTATTTGTCGAATAACTCAAAAACTAATGATCGGATCAACTTGAAATTTTCAGAGAATAATTTTAAGTTATTATACTTAACGAAAATGCAAAAAACCAAAAATTGATTTTTTGAAAATTCTGACTACCCCTAATTAATAATATCAAATTTAGCTTTTTTGAAGTTACGTTCCCAGATTATTTTGCGAATCGGACATGAGGTCATTAGGGATCTGAGGATGTGAGGTATGGGTTGGGGCGCAAAGCGCAAAGGCTTTACCCCCTAGTTGAACCTAGTTTTCTCTTTCTAAAAACTCAACTCTTATATGGGTGGCAAAAGGAAATTAAAAACTGTTTTTTTAAAACGAAGCGTTAGCAAAACACAATCCATGCGTATCTAGATTGTGCAATTTGATAAAAATAAAAAATAAATAAAAATTTAAATAAACCATAAAATTTATTGCAAAATATAAAACATCTACAATTACTTCCTACTTTGTAATTTTTTATGTTATAGGATAATGGCAGATGGGAAAAGATTACAAAGCTCCTGCTTTAAAATATGATCTGGATCTCTCATTGAAGGCCTTATATGATCTGTCCTTAACAATGTCTTCTACACTCAGTTCAGACTGCAGAATTCGCAGTTTACATTGTTCAGCTTTGAATGTTTTATCCAAAGTAATATCATCCCGGTTATTCTCCCTTTTATCTTTTAATTGCTGTACCTTATTAGCTACAACCAGGGATGGAATCGTGTAACTTGATTTCGATCAAATCGTATCGAAAAAGCATAGGAATTGCAATGTATTTTCGATACGATTTACTATCAATCGAATTACACGATTCGACTGCAGAATACAGTTCTTGATTGCTTCTTTTCTATGCCGGTGACCAGCTTTTAATTTATCATACAAATCTCGGCAAGTCGCTTCAGCATTTATTTGTCCCTTGAATGATTACGTTTGTACAGATGTATTTAATGAATAAATTATTTTGTCATCTATATCCCGCATCTTCCTCAGTGACTCTTGAAAGTCTTAAAAATCATTGCAATTATAATTTAAAGCCATTTTGATTAGAAATTTTTATAAATTAAAAAAAATAAGAGAAATCAGGAATTAATTCGACACAATTTCGACGGAATTTTGTTCGGTAACACTATCTTAAAGGGGCGAAATGGAACAATTTGGGATCGAATCGGCTAAATATATATACAGGGTGATGCAATTTCAGTTTCCGAACTTCAAAACAAAATAAACGAGTAAACGAAATATACTTATTTTATTTTGTTAATCGCAAATGTTATGTATTTCATTAATTATGAAAAATAATATCAATTAAATGGCCGCCTCTGGAACTTTTGCAGCAGCCGATCATTTCGAGGTAATTTTCGATGACTTTTTCGTGAATTTCGCGCGGTACCACGGCAATAACTTGGTGGATGTTGTTTTTTTAGGTGCTCCAACGTTTCGGGTTTGTTGGCGTAGACACGACTTTTACCGTAACCCACAAAAAGAAATCCGACGGTGTTAAGTCGCATGATCTTGACGGGCAGTTGACGCCACCAAAACGTCAAATAATGCGACCTGGGAATTTTTCAAGCAAAACATCCAAATTGCGCCGTCTTGTTGGAACCACTTGTCTTCCATATCAATATTTTCGATTTCATGCCAGAAATAAACGGTTATCATGCGCGTATATCACTCACCATGGACTGTTACAGTCTGACCCTAATTGTTTTCAAAAAAGTAAGGTCCAATGACGCCGCCTTACTACAATGCGCACCAAACAGTCACTTTTTGACCATGTAATGATGTCTCGTGAATCTCATGAGGATTTTCATCTCCTCATATGCGGCAATTTTGTTTATTAACACAACCAGAGAGGTTGAAATGTGCCTTATCAAAAAGGAGTATTTTCTTTGAAAAATCAGCATTAACTTCTTGTTGCCGTGACACGCGTTGAACGGTGGTTTAGCGACCCATTTCGTAAATCTGTTGTTGGAAACTAACATTTCACATTTTGAACACAGGTGCATATCGACAGTTGCTTGATTTACAGTTCTGTCAACATAGGAAACTCAAATTGGACCACCTTATATATATTTTTAATTCTTTTTAGTAAAATGAAATTTTTATTGTTGTCACTTGTATTTGTTAAGCATTTCTTCTTATCACTCATTCCATAATATGTACACATTCTGCCTAGCTATTTTTATTTAACATTATTCTTGGAAGGATGATTGCTTTTCTTTTATATATAACCGAATTTTTGGATCTACCCTCAACTTCTTGAATTTTTCTGATTTATTGCTTTGCCAATTTTTATTTTGGATAACACGAAATATATAAAAAAAATTAATTAATTAATAGATATTTCTCACTTGAATATTGTTCAATTTAATTTCATTTATTTTGTTGTGGTGTGAATAATTTCAGTTAATGAAAAATAGTTTATTTAAGATAATGCCTGTGCGACGTAGTATCTTATCATTATAGTTAAGTAAATACATGATAAAACTAGCAACTACTTTGTACATTATTCTCTTGACATATATGGTACGTATATGGTACATCATTCACATATGTAGCCATTTTTTTTTGTTTGAAAAAATATATTATAAATTTAATTTTTCAATTTATATAATTTAAAAAAATTCTATTTTTGGCCAAATCGAGTTCTTGTTATACATAAAGTTCTTATCACTTTGAACAAATCAATTTACGTGTTTTTTATTATTCACCTACTAAGCGGAGTGATGGCAAACCTTTTTGGGAAGTGGGTCGAATTTTGTTCATTTCTTTTTTTTAGTACTAGCTCGTGGATCACTTGGAAAGGGGAAGAGGAAGATGGTTTAAAACTACTTTTTTGGTTCTCACTTTTAAAATCCTCTAAAAAGTTTACGTATCCTTTTTATTTTACTATTTTTACTTTTGCAAGTGAAGAGCAAAAAATAAAGCTAGATGTCACCATATTGGGTGTACCGTCTGTTGTTACAGAAACAATTTTCTGTAGGTCAATATACATTTCTCTAAATGCAATATCAAATTTTTTAAAAATATCAAGACCGGTACACTTCCCTTTCAACGTTATTAGTTTCACTAGCTCTTCTTTCATTATATTGCCTGATTTATATCGAGCAAAAACTGCTAAAGGCCAATCTCCACACAGCCGACATCGTATTCTGATGACAGTATGGGATACACTTATGCAAAGTTTGGTTAAACAGAAAGGGAGAAACAATCATCCTACAAATTTTGTCGGCTTCTGCATTTCTGATTTCCTCATCTGATTTTCGATCTGCAGATGATTCCCCTCAAAAGCAGAAGAACATGTTTATCTGATTTATATGGAACTTCATCTACGTTTGCATACTCTCACAATAATCATAAACGATATCGTCGCACACTACCAATTTTTCTAAATTGTGTGGGGAGATGTTTTTATTCGATCAATCCTCGCGAAAATTGCAAAAGTCCATCTCTTTCTAGTTTTCTGATTTTGGACTTCATTCTGCAAAACCATTTACATCATTAATCTGATCTAATATATTTCTGCATAATTTAAGTACTATGAACAATATTATATAATATAATAATATATTTCTTTCTAATTCTATTACTCGATTATTAATTGTATTGCGACTTATTGGTAACTCATTTATACGATTTATAATTAAGTCTTTTTAGTTTATGAAAACCAACGCGTGGGTCATTTAAAAAGCCTGCGTGGGTCAGTTTCTGCCCGCGGATCATAGGTTCGCCACCATTGTACTAAGGGAAATTATAAATGGGTATACAGATGCGGTTAGAAAGAGAAATCTAACCACTAATATTATATAGTGATATTAGATTTTGCGAAGCGAAGATTAAATTTTCATACAAAATTACAAATTGTACTTCAAAATTTTTGAAATCTTACTGCTATATTCTCAAATCGTATGCCTATGGTAACCCTATCTTTACATACAGAGAATTCTGTAAGCAAAGTTACATAAATGCCTAAATTGTTATTCTGAATCTGTATCTATTTCGCCGTCATAAAATGTATTCGCCGTTTACTATAAGATGCCAAAAATGGATTCAAAAAGTTTGAAAATTTGTTTTCTTTTTATTAAATTTTTGCTTCCATATATGTATTAATAATTAATAATTTATGTAATAATAATGTTAAATAATTTTACCTTTAATTTTCCTTTTAATTAACACAGAATTTGGAATTTTCTTTTTCTTTTTAAAGAGTTCCGATATTTCAAACCCAATCGTAAAGAATCAAACGATTTGACAACGAACTTACAGAGCACTTACATATACATATAATTTCAGAAAAGCAATTTAGGCATTCATCGAATCGTTACGGTTTCAGAGCGAATTTACAACTTATGAATAGCTGCCCTGATTTTGTATAAAAATGTAGATGGAACAATTTTATTACGAAAAAAACCGGGTTACCGGAAAGTTTTATCGTTTTTTTAATATGGTTTTTCGGATTTAGTTGCGAACCAATTTTGTTTAAATTTTATTATGTTGGTTAACTACATAAATAGACGACACCATGTTAAATGCCAGTAAAATCAGTTCAAAGATAGTGGAGAAATAAATAATCCTAAGAGAAAATAAGCCTGTTTATAAAGTTTTTTTTGATGTACTTTGGAAACTAATACACTGATTTGAATAAAATTTGCAGATTAGCCTTATGCTATCAGTGCCTGGGTTACCAGGCATATTAGAGAAAATTTTGAGAAGAAAAAACAAAGTTGTCATTGAAATATTGTTTTTCTCTCCCATTTCTATCATATCAAAAAATCAGCTATAGACCGATTTTCAGTTACTATGTGTTTTTTATTAAAGCTAATGAAAAATTGAAAAAGCGAAAAAATTCATCAATTTCATACAAAAATGTTAATTTATCGGACCAGCTACCCCTCTCAATGCTGTTGTTACTTCACGGCTTTTAGTATTTAGGGGGTTTTGATTAAGAGAATGTACACATTTCACTACTAAATCAATCAGAGTATACAATAACGATTTCGGTAGTGATCTCTAGCAACGAAATTTTCGTTTTCTATGTATTTCGCTAATGTCCATTTTGCATGGGTAACTTTCGTTTCGGTTGAAGTCCACATACTAAATTCATACCAAAGATGATGGAATACATAGATTACTATTCTAAAATAAATTATTGTGAGCATTTATTGAAAAGAGCTTTGAAGTTTTCAAGTACGTACAAGCTAGAATTGGCATTGTATTTGATATTTTCAATCAAAACAAAACATCATAAGCATAAACATCTAAGTACTTCTTCACGATTGCCAAGGTGTGCGGAACAGTATTAATAATCGTCTATAGAAATGTTATAGGCTTTTGTTAAAATATTAGGTAATACCACAGAGAAAAGAAAAAGAAAAAGAGTTCTTTGTGTATACATTTTTGTCAACATTGCAGCGCTGCAAAGCGCGCCCCCTCTTTAATAATTTTTGTAAAAAATGGCTGTAAATACATGCATTTTTATATCACAAATACAAATACTATTAATGAGTTGAAAACTCTATTGTACGCTTTTTGATAATAACAAAAAGCAATCAACGCACTAGAGTCCTAGATTGTATTCTCATATGGCACAGATTTTTAGTCTGTAAACAAGATATTTCATTGTTAAAAATACATATTTTACAGTTTTTTTTAGAAACATTAATGACGAAATAGATTTCTTTGCAGTGCTGCATGGTGCCCAAAATATTCGTTTGTCAAAAAGGATTGAAAAAGTGAACGAATTTACCTTAAAACCATATGTTTGTTCAGTGTGGCATAAACTATTGATATGATAATCAGTTGATCGAATATCTGAAGATCGAGCACTAAATACCGCATCAGTCGTTTGGTGTGGCACCTACCCAAGATCTATAAAAGCTGACGAGTAACCTTGTGTTTAATTTTTAATTTATATGACATTTTGTTGCTTTTTATTTACCATACATGTGTGGTCTTTCCCAATAAAAATATGTATATGTAAATTCAAAACCTCTCTTCAGCTATCTATCGTTTTCTATTACATTACATTAAAACAACGAAAATGTGAAATTCTTTTCTCTCGCGGTATTTACATAAAGTTGCCAACACACACTAGCACTGTATCCACAAATGCATATCTCAAAACATGTATGGGAGTTGCTTGCATAATAACTGCGTATGAGATGTGTGAAGTTTCGTAGAGTGATTACAAAAATTTGTTCCAGAGTAGAGATCCATGTATTCCATCGTCTTTGTTCATACTATATTTTAAAATAAATTTGTTAATTTCAAAATCACGATGTTATTCGACAATTGTCGAAGAGGTGAAAACTCTTCGACAAGAGTTTGAGAATACATATTCAAAATTGCTTGGGTTAGAAATTGGAGCTCTGGGGACCAATTATGAGAGCAGATTACCGACGGTGTTTTTTGACTTTCTTTGAAAACTTTCCCCTTATTTTAAAAAAGTATTGCCGTTTCACAAAACTTAAATACCAAAGGGAAAATATTTTTCCCGACGCCAATGGTCACCAATTTTCCCGACGTTCTCTCGTGATACTCAGTGTTTTTTATTTTTTTATGATTAATTATTAATTAAATTATACTTTACTTTAGTACTATTTAGCACTATCATAAACTAAATAAAATTATTCTTTTTTAGAAAATAATTTTGAAGAAAAACAAAAATTTTAGGTAAAAAAAAGAAATAAGTAAACAAAAAATGACAGCGCAATCTTCGAATACGAAAAACATGTATTTTCGAACATAATGACTTGTAAACATAAGTTTAATTATACACATGCCGAAGCCTTTTATCATGTTTATATAAATAATGTATGGTGAGTTCGAACGGCGACAAAGTGCTTTCATAATCACTTTTCTGGTATACATATTAATTTATGAACTCCACACGACTTATTTCGAGACTTATTTTCAGTCGGGCTGGAAAACGTCTTGTGGAGACTCCAAAAATTGAACTTTTTTCAGTCGTACAAAATTTCACAAATAGAAAGTTTGAACATAAAATGCCCAGGTAAAAATATAATGTCTGCAAAATGACGCCCGTAGACTGAGAATAAGTCGTATGGAGTTGTGGTGTAAGGTCTGATTAAAAGAAATTGCAAAATAATGTATACATGGTGATCCAACGTCAGTTTCCGAACTTTAAAACAAAATAAAACACGAATTTAACGAAATTCATATATTTATTTTATTTTGTTAATCAAAAATATTATGTATTTCATTAATTATGAAAAATATTATCAATTAAATGACCGCCTCTCTGGACCTTTTGCAGCAGTCGATCTTTTCGAGGTAATTTTCGATGACTTTCGTAAATTTCGCGCGGTATCTCGGCAACAACTTGGCGGATGTTGTTTTTAAAGTGATCCAACGTTTCGGGTTTGTTGGTGGTGTAGACACGACTTTTAACGAAATTTTAAAGAAATCCAACGGCGTTAAATTGCATGATCTTGGCGACCAGTTAACGCCACCAAAACTGGAAAAAATGCGACCTGGTAACTTTTCACGCAAAACACGCTGTGTGGCAAGTTACGCCGTTTTTTTTTTGTTAGAACCACATGTCTTCTACATCAATATCTTCGATTTCATGCTAGAAATAATCGGTTATCATGTGCCTATGTCACTCACCGTTGACTTTTGCAGTCTGACCCTGATCGCTTTCAAAAAAGTTATGACGCTGCCTGGCCACAATGCGCACCAAACAGTCACTTTTTGGTCATGTAATGGTGTCTCGTGAATCTCATGAGGAATTTCCTTTCCCCATATGCGGCAATTTTGCTTATTAAAACACTTATACAGGTGGAAATGTGCCTCATCAGAGAAGAGGATTTTCTTTGAAAAATTAGAATTGTTATTTCTGTAGAACAATTGAACAATTTTAACGTGTTGAGCGATAGTTAAGCGATCCATTTTGTAAATGTGTTATTGTAAACTGACATTTGACACTTTGAAAACAAGTGCTTATCGACAGCTGCTTGATTGACAGTGCTGCCAACATGGGAAACTCAAATTGGATCACGATATATGAGTTTTTATATCATTTATATGCCATATTTTTTTTTTTGTATACCATAATATTCAATCGATGATTGTTTTCGAATGAAATTAAAAATGCTTTAACTATGATATTCAAATGTTTGTTCGGAAGACGTAGGTTGTTGTAGTTGCAAAGGATGTATCCCTATCCTTAATATACAAAAATTCATTAGATTTACAACACAAATATCTTCTTCTTCAAAAATACACCATCTGCCATCACTATTTTAAATAGAAATTCAAACATTCTGAAATTACATTACAGGTGGAAACACAATATAAATACCATCATATAAATTTTGTTTTTGTTCTTTCGTAATTACGTTTGTAGTCGTCGCATTTCATTTTATTTATTACAGGTTTTTTTTTCTTTCTTAAATCGGTACACGAAGTGGAAAAAAACTGTACTTAACAAACACATTCCCATAGAAAACCTAATTTAGAGATGTGGTAATACTGTATTCGTGTTGATCACGTTTTTTTTTCATATATGTATTATAAACTTTAAGAGATAGCTTTTTTTTTTACAAGTATCCAAACTTTGGATAGAATAATAAATTTTCCAAAGGGGGGAAAGGTGATAGCAGCCACAATCATTACATTTTTAACAATGATACCGTATCGCGCATAATAAATATTAACTTCACAAATACGTACACGGTGAATTGCCAGATGACGCACGACACTATATCGTGTGGCTCGGTCATTCAATGTTAATATAATTATAAATAATTTTATAAAACTCTAATATTCCATTTGTGTGCGTTTTAAAAATATAACATACCTATGGCAAACAAAAAAAAAGATGCCATACTTTTTTAATTCGTTAAGTTTTTCTTATCAGTGGTAATCATGGCTAAAATTGTGAAGTTTCGTTAATATTCAAAAGAAAACATAAATATAGTAACTTAAAATCGGCCTATAGCCGATTTTTTGATGCCCTATGGCAGAAATGGAACAGAAAAACTGTCAAAAGTAATAATATTTCAAGGTTTTTTCTTAATAGCTTTGTTTCATCTTTTCAAAATTACCTGTAATTTATAGGTAATCTAATAGCAAAAATCTAACCTGCAAATTTTATTCAAATCGGTGTATTTTGAAAGTACATACTTCAAAAAATCTCTATGAAGAGGCTTATTTTCTCCTAGGATTATTTCTTTCTCCACTATCCTTGGACCGATTTTTACTGAAATTTAAGGGGTTAGGGGTAGTCAGAGGCACGAAAAAATGAGAATTTTCAGTACTTTTTTTTTGCTATTAAATCGTGTTATTTTACAAAAGTAGTAATATGGCATTATTATACAATGTTTTGACTTGAAGTCACGAAAAATTCAAAAAAAAAAAAATTTTATTTCCAAAGTTATAGCTGTCTGTGTTGACCCAGTTTCAAAAAAAGGTCTTTGCGGTGACAATCATAAGTCCTTGGAGATTCATCTAAAATAAATCGGATAAAAGAAATTAGTTTTATAAATAGATAATCCTGGGCCTGGGCCGAAGGATTTTTGTTTTTTTCAAAAATTAACAAAATGGCGGCCTCAGGAAATTTTTGTCTAGATTTTTAGGAAAAAATCAACAGTAAATTGGTCTAAAAAAATCGAAATTTTTGAAAAAAAAAAAAAAATCCTTCGATCAGGCCCGAGTTTATTATGTATTCTAAAAGCTGTATAAATTTCATTAAAATCTACTGAGCGGTTTTCGAGTTACAGTTGTCACCAGTTTAAAAAACATAGTTTTGAGAAAAACGCGTTTAAAGTTTCACACTAGATTTACGTACAGAAATACGAATTATTAAATTACTTACACCGAGTCATCTAGCTACCTGCTACCGAGCGCTTTGAAGTGCCAGAGCTCTCTTTGTTATTTGTCGAATAACTCAAAAACTAATGATCGGATCAACTTGAAATTTTCAGAGAATAATTTTAAGATATTATACTTAACGAAAATGCAAAAAACCAAAAATTGATTTTTTGAAAATTCTGACTACCCCTAACCCCTTAACATGGTATCGTTTATTTATGTAGTTAATCAACATAATTAATTCACAAAATTGATTTTCCAATTAAATTCGAAAAATCATATAAAAAAACGACAAAACTTTCCGGACACCCTGGTTTATGCTTAATAACTTCATTTCCCCTCGGTCGATTTTGTTGAAATGCAAAACCAAAGTAATTTTCCCTTTTTTAAAATTATATTTTAATTATTACTTTAAATCATTTATAACTCCAAATGTTACATCCGAATTACAGATTTATGAGCAATAACTTCTAGCTACTGTTTTTCTAAATATAGTACAGGAGACCCGAGGATAAATGATTCCCAAACGAAACCATTTATGATTCAACTAGTGTAATTCCAAAATGAATAATCATCCGAACCCATTGATCTCAATGCTATCCTTCCTCATTAAACATATTCAACGAGAGCTGTCCTCATTAAATGAGCTTCTCTTCTGATAAATATACCTTCTAATACAATATAATAAGGGATACCAAAGAAATTGGTTAATTATTCTTTTCAATTCTTTTGATTAGATTCCGGTACTATTTGGATTGGCACTGACATTACTTTGATTAACTGTACCTCTATTTTGCCTTGTCCTCTTAATTTAGCTATAGTTACTAGTAGCTGTTAAGAATTTAAATTAGTTTGTATAGGGTAAATTTTTTGTGCGTGATGAACTTTAAATTAAAAAAAAATAACACAAAAAGTTAACTTTTAATGAAAAATTTTTTTTATTCGAAAGGCCATTACATGGCATTAATATAATATTTAAAAATGGTTTTGGGTGGGGTGGGTGACGTCACGTACGTGCCATTGTGTTGAAAACAAATATCCATTGTTCATGATCGGGTAACGATCTGATTGACCATAATCCGAGCTCTTGCCTCAATTTTAAAGACATAAGGACCAATGCCACAAGTGTGTTATAAACCGCATTTTTCTAGATGTAATATGGGGTCTCTAAAATCCCTTGGTCTTACTCCAGAAGGGACAATTTTGCTTATTATGACAAAAATAAGCTTCGTCTCTGAACACAATTTTGCGATAGAGAATTTTGCTAGTCATTAGTAGTCGGGCTTTTTCAAAAGTCCTAAAACTAAACCCAAGGTGAATTTTGCTAACGCATTGACAGCCATATGTAGTCTGACTGTTATGTTAAATAAATACTATACTTATTTTAATTTGAAAATGAAAATTAACTGTTTCAATTTAATTTCACTTTTATAGATAGATAGATAGCTAAAAAGAAATAAGTAACAAATATTTCTATTTTTAGATTTCTTAATTCTTCCTTATTATAAGTCCTTAAATTACTTCTAATTGTTCTTTTTGGTATCCCATTTCGTATTTACAAACAATAAGCATAACGGGTGATTCATCGTGAGGTACTTTTTTCAATCGAGGTGTTTATACCCCGAAGAGTATTATCTAGAGAAATGCACGGTTTTTTGTGGTTTATGGACTGACGAAATCATCGGTCCATATAATGAGGATGAACGTAACGCAACCGTCAATGGCACCCATTATCGCACCATGATAATGGAGTATTTGTTGCCTGATTTTCAAGCCAGTAGTGTTGATAATATCTGTTTTCAACAAAACGGCGCTCCTAGCCATTACAGCGCGTGACACAATGGAAATTATTTTTTTCGTGGTTATGTGAAGTCTAAAGTCTATGCGGATAAGCAAACATTACTCGCGCTTTTAGCCAGGTTCCAATCGTAATGCTCGAACAAGTGGTTCAAAATTGGACCTAGAGAATGCGCCACATAAAGCGTAGCTGCGACCAACATTTGAATGACATAATCTTCAAAAAATAGATAGTATCGATTGTTAATTCGGTTCTTAATAAAGTTTTTACCATCACATTCTGTTTTATGCGTTTTATTTCAAAATATTTTCCTGAACCTTACGATTTTCAAACTACATCTAATTCAAATGATTTTTTTTGTTGAAAGATTAACATATTGTATTATCGGCAACACCAAATAACAACAAATTTAAGCCAATTTCAAATTGTAAACAAGCCCGTGCTGACATTTATATACAAATGCACACATTCCAGAAAAAAATATGGAGCCATGGGAAATTTTATAAAAGTCATCATGTGCTCAACGGGAAGTTTTAAAAAAAAATCATTCTCTCTCTTCCTGTCCGTGTTATTTTCACCTTTTGCAGCGTGTTTTTTTCTTTTTTGTACTTTGTTTTGATTGGTGTTATAGTCACTTCGCTAGCTTAAGGTACTTTTTAATTACTCATACTTCGGTATTCATAAGGAGAAAACAATGAAGAGTGTAGAGAAATAATAATAAAAGGGTGTGAATTGGAAGAGAGAAGCACGTTTCTAATGCAAATAACATTAGAAACGTGTTGCTTTCCTTTATCCCATTGCATTTATTATTATTTCTCGACATTTTATCCTAAATTGATCGCTTTGGATAAAATATTGTAGATTATGTTAAGAGATGGTGGTAGTAAAGTTTTTTGATTATTTGTGTATTTTTGATAACATTTTTTGTCCAAGTACCATGAAAGAAAAACGAAGATTTTGGTTATATAGAATAGATAACCAGGAAAGTTTGTGTCATTTTAATCAATATAAATATATATGGTGTATCATTTTTCGATCAAACCATATCTTATTTGATTTCATAAGTGCCAAGAAAAAATGCTAGAAGGAGTGATGTCTGAGAAACTTAGAGGATGGGATGGACACTTACAGACGAGTATGGTAATCATTTTTTTCTTTTTTCACGTGCTCAATTCATGAGGAATCTACTTGATCAACTTCCATGTTTTTCCATGCTTATAAAAATTGGCACAGATGGTTTCATCGCTCATATTAAATTATCTTGCAATTTCTTGACAAACTAGATACTATCTATCAATTGATGGTCTGCCGGAGCGGAGAATATTTTCAAAGTATCTACAGGTGATAATTTCAGGAAGCACTTTCTATAACGACTTTCGCTCATTGGAATGCGAAAGATATTTTTCAAGCGGGATCTAAAGCCTTGGTACCTAATTTGAATTCATAAAGTAAATAAGAATAATTGATTTTGAAAGTCATAATGAGATCTTTTTTCAAAACTTTAAATGATTAAAATTTTCAAGCTAATTCTTTATAAAGAAAAGTTTCGTTTGAACGTATATAACCATGCTTTTAATTGATAGTGTATGCATGTACAGTGTGACAATGGGCGGCATCCAGAAGTATATCAAAATTCTTAATCTAAGCAGTTGGAATTTTTTTAATTACTGGATACGTTTGCTTGAATCACGCGAATGGTAGTTATCTGTGCTAAACGCCACATTGGTTTTATTTGAATAACTTTTACAAATATATTTGTGTTAAGCCAAAAAAGGGTCCAGGGTTAATAAAAATTGAAAATAAAGTGAAATAAAATTTTTGTCAGAAAATGAAAAAGTTTTATCAAAAATTATTTTTTAAAAATTTCAATTAAAATTGGATAATCTAGAAAGGATTTTCAAAAATACCTGTCAGCTTATTCTTTACATAAATCTTTATTTTAGCGTGAACAACAACCTCACTGTTTGACTTAGTTTGACTAAGCAAGACAATTTCATACTAGTATTTTTGTAAGCGCTAGATTTAAGTGCTTCGTCAATATTCTTAATCGAAGCAATTATAATTTCTTGAACTTTCGCGTTTGCTTGAACTAAGCGAATAGTGATTGGGACGCATCAAGCATTCCTAAGCGCTTAAATCTAACGATACTCTGCTGGATGTAATTCTACCTAAGCACTAATTTTAAGCGGTTAATGAAATTCTAGCAAATTTGTTGCTAACTCAAAGAGCGCATTTGAAATTGTTGTTCAAGCTAAAAAATGATTTGTGTAAACGATAAACTGAGAAGTAACGTGTGATTCAAACCTTACTTTTTTTTCAATAGGATTTTTTTGACAGATCACGCGTGACTAGTGTCATTCTGATTTGTCATTTTTGTTCAGTATTGTATGGCAATTCATCATGTCAAGACTTACATCTGAGCAACGTTTACAAATCGTTCAATTGTATTACGAAAATGGGCGTTCTGTGAAAAATGTTTTTCAAGCCAAATTTTGTTCAGTGATGAGGCTCATTTCTGGCTTAATGGCTACTTTAATAAGCAAAATTGCCGTATTTGGGATGATGAGCATCCACAAGAGTTTCAAGAGCTACCATTACATCCATTGAAAACAACAGTTTGGTGTGGTTTATAGGCCAGGCCGGGGGCATCATCGGTCCGTATTTCTTCAAAAATGCGGCCGGCGGCCACGTTACCGTCAATGGTGAGCGCTATCGTGCCACGATAACGGATTTTTTGGTACCTGAAATTGAAGCCCGTGGTCTCAACAATATTTGGTTTCAACAAGACGGTGCTACGAGCCATACAGCCCGTGTTATAATGGATTTATTGCAAAATCATTTCGGTGAGCAATTAATTTCACGTTTTGGCCCAGTGAATTGGCCACCAAGAGCGTGCGATATCACACCTTTGGACTTTTTTCTTTGGGCTATGTAAAGTCAAAAGTCTTTGCCGATAAACCAGTGACAATTGAAGCATTGGAAGCGAGCATAACACGTGTCATTCATGAGATTCCGGTCGAAATGCTTGAGAGAGTGATCGAAAATTGGACCGCCAGACTGGTCGAGCTGAAACATAGTGCCAGCCAACATTTGAAGGAAATTATTTTCAAACATTAATTGCCATACTATGTGCTTAAAGTTGATAATAAAGATTTGATATTTGCATTTAAAAAAAAAAGTAAAGAATGAATCACGCTATATTTTTGAAAATTGTATCTGGATTATCTAATTTTAATTGAAATTTTTTTAAAAAATGAGTTTAATAAAACTTTTATGAATTCCGACAAAATTTTGATTTGCCCCCTATACATTGATTTTAACTACTTCACTGTAAATATGCTGGCGCTTCTTTATTTATATGTACTTTATTTATTTCACTCTGCACTCTTCATATACATGTAACTCAGCCGACAAAACAAATATTGGTATACTACCATAGGGTATAAAAATATAATTTATCCGAAAAAAAAGGAAAAAAAAAAACATCGCTGCCATGAAGTAAATTTTTTTTTTGTTTTGTTGAAGTTACAAAATTATGACAAAAAACCTCAACAGCAAAATTAAGAAAAGAAACTAGTTTGTGTTAATTTAATTTGATGATAGTTCGTCGTGTGTATCAGGCGGCAAAAATGTATGCGCGGAGAGTGGTTCGTAGGGAGTTGTGTTTATTGTGTATGGGGAAAATTTCCATCGATTCTTCGCGTTTTACTTCTCTCCTTACTTATATGACACTAGGAAGCCCCATACTTTCAATTTTGTTGCCCCCCACAAAAGGTGGAGGAATGAATTCCTAAAATTTTCTGACTTCATGTTTTAAACGCGCGTGGCGGCGGTTGGGGGGCATATAATTTAATTTAACTTGAGAAAAATTGTGTTGTAAGATTTCATTCGGTTTGTGCTTGACGGTGGTTTAGATTGAGTTTCTTGGAGCGCATTCAGGTTAAAATATCACATTTATTGAAGTGTGAGACGTGTGCGCGACGGAACAACATTCATTGTAAAAAAGCCAGAGTAGTAACGGTTTGGCGCGATTTTTTTTTTTTTTTTTTTCGTTTTGTTCGATTTTGTATTAATTTTGTCGTGTTTTTTTTTTTTATTTTTGGTTATTTTGATCTCAATGGTGTAATAATTGTGCTCTGATTGTGTTTGTTATTAAAATGTTTTTTTATTTACTATTATTTTGGTCATCAAATATTTTCACCCAGGCCAAGTGACAACAATTTACTTTTGTGGTTAATGTTTGTTTTTTTTTTTTGTTTTCTCTTTCCAAGTTTTACACATAATTTTTCAATCGCTGGAACTTCCTACAATTTTAAAATTATGTATTTTATTATTTTTTCATTTTCCAAAAAAAAATTTCCAAAGTGTTAATGACATTTTCAATGCTTTTATATTTGAAAATAATTTAAATAATTTTTAGTGATAAAAAATAGACAATATTTTTCAATATTGATTTTTCAATCACGAAATAAACAAGTGAAAAATAAAAAAATAAAAAAAATTGTATGATCCAAAAGTGTCCATTTTTCTTTTTTTTTTTTTTATGACAAATTAAACAAAAATTCATATTATTGAAAAGAAAAAAAAAAAAAAAAAAAAAAAATCGCGAATGGCAACCCTAAAATAAATTATGAATTATTTTAATTCAGTTCATAATTTTTCATAATTATTTTATGTAATATTTCGTTTATTTTGAATAATTTTCTTCTGCAAATTGCGATTTATTATTCAGTTCTCGGCTGGCTGACATTGCAAACGCATCCATTTCACATATATTTCAATCTTATTTTTGGTAGGTTTTGCCCGTAACAAAACTCGGATAATGTTGTAACGCTGTCAGACATTCGTCATACCAATGTACAATTAAAAATCCACCTTTGTTTGATTATTCATAATATTTCTCATGAATTAACAACTAGTTAGTGTTATTATGGAATTGTGTTTTGAAACAAAATGTCAATCTTCGACTTAAATTTCGATTTACTTTTGAATATAGAAACTAGCGATATTAATTCGTCGTTTAACGTAATTTATATACCAAAATGTATAAAATAAAATGTGTGAAATGAGACACAGCATACGTTAATCGCACCCTATACCAGAGGTTTTCAACATGTCTTCAAAAACTTGAAAATTCTTGTATTAAAAACTTTATGTAGCTCAAAATACTGCTTGCATCGTGAGCTGAGGGTAACATACTACAGTCAGGACAGTTGTAAATAAGTAGATAGCAAGTAAATTAACGGGGATATTCACAAATCGTATCTTTCTGCAACCTTAACTTTACATATAGACAATTCTAGAAGCAAAGTTGTATTAATCGGTAGTCTGAATTTGTATCTATTTCGCTCTCTTAAAATTAACTCGCTGTGAACTTATTGTTGTTGGAAATTGAAAAATTTATTTTAAAATGTTCGTTCTTCTTTTATTCATTTTTTTTTTACTTTTATTTATTATTAATTTATATAAGGGATTATTATAAGAAGAAGAGTGCAACACTGGAACGGAATAGTTGGAAAATTTATTTATCACAATAGCATAACATCTAACTTCAGTTACAATAAGTCAAGATGTAATTTCCTTGGGAAAAACGAAATAATTTGAAAAATCTGTTTTCATTTTGCTTTTACATCAAAAAGATTTTATTTTTCTTGATTCTAAATTAATACCCGTTGAAAATCCTGTTTAGTGTACTCTGAACTAACTGAATTTTAAATGTTATTTCATATTTGAAAGAATTCCGATATTTATAATCCAATTGGAAAGATTCAAACGAGTTGGCAGGAACTTACAGATCCGTTTGATAGACTTACACAGGGTCTACATTAGCCAATATTTCTGGTATACCAATTGGCTTACCAGAAATAAAATACTACCAGTTTTTTTACGTGGGCCAATACTGGTATACCAATTCAGTATCTGACATGCCGTTGAACCGAGAACAGAAAATAAAAATAACCAAAATATTGGCTTTAAAGTGTCGAATTCAATTGTGTGGCAATATCTTCCCCATTAAAATCAATCCTATATTTTTCTTCTTTTTCTCGAACATATTTATCAATTTGATAATTTCACTCCGCAAAAATTTAGTTTCCGCCATTTTATTAAATGCAGAAATTGGTATACCAGCGCTGTCTACGAAAATGGTATACCAGAATTGTCATACCAGAAAAATTGGTATACCAGCAGAGTCTACACTAGCTTTTTAGCAACCAATTTTGCTGGTATACCAGAAATATTGGCTAATGTTAAAGTTACAGAACACCAATTTAGGAATTGATCGTATCTTTACGATTACAGAATGAATTTACAGTTTGTGAATACCAATCATATACTTCTTTTACATGATCTACTCGAAGTCAACTTCTATCCGAAAATCGTCTATGTAAATCCGGATCGACTTCAATCCGACTTGAATCGATTCGATCACACACTTGAAATTTGCATGTAAACCCAGATCGACTTCAAATCGACTTGAAAATTTAAAATAGAGTATGAACAGAGACGAAACATAACCTAAAAAAGAAAAATGTATTTGCAAGCGTCTATGAAATGGATGTTGATTTGAAGTCGATTTCAAGTCAATCTTTGAATCCAGTAAAGCTGAAAAACGCGGGTTGAGTTTCAAGTCGATCTCAAGTCAATTTTGAAGTTGCTATGTAAACGATGTAATATCATAGTCTATTTTATTGAATATATTTTTAAAAATCTAAAATTTGAATTTTCCCCAATGGAAGGTAAAAATCTTTGACTCCCAAAATTGAGAAAGTGTGATAAACAACTTGACCGCGCGTGTAAAGTAAAAGTTTGAAAGCCACTGCCGCATACATTTTCCATTGAATCTGGTAACAATTTCTAAGCATTTAACTTGTATTTTTCTTCGAAACCCCCCCACTTTGGCAATCTTATACATATTGTGAAACATATTTGCACGATTTAAATGACCTTGGATTACCAGTTTAAACTTTAAAAAGTATAAAGAAAAGAAAAAAGATATTACAAAAAATAGATTTCAAACAAAGATAATACATTTTTCTATGTTTTTTTTCGCTCTTCTTTTGTTTGTGAAGTTTTTATTTATCTCGTCGTCTTTCTTTAATGAAATCATAATTTTTAAAGCTTTTTTTTCCTAACAATATGGAGGAGTTAATAATTTTATTATAAATAGAATATTGTATAAAAAAAATCATTAAAATTTATTTCTTCAGCAATTATATCACAAGATGACATATCACTCACCGTTTTACATATTAGTGTTGTCAAGTGTAAATAAATATTTTTCAATAATAAAATAAATTCCAAAGCAACACAGTGAATAAGTCGGGATAATAACCTAGACAGATCTCCGATTTTAATGCTCATTATTGCCCAATCGGTCATTAAAACTCGATAATGACCTTTATTTACGTAATAATGATCAATTTTAAGTATCTATTTCAAGCATCATTATTATTTTAATTATCAAATGAAATTGTGAAGAGGTCCCAAATTGTTGCTTCACACTGTTTACAGGGCCATCTACATTTGAACATTTTAAAAATTTCATGTGATTTTGACATGTTTTCTTCATTCGCATAAACTTAAAAGGAGTAAAAATGTTTATTATTCTAAAAATTCCTTAAAATTTACTAAAAACAATTTAAAAAAATTAATTTTATTGAATCAAAATGAATAACATTCTATTTTGAAAATTATAAACAAAATAGTAACTTTTCGAACCTTTTGGAATGACAAGAATAATGATTATTGTGAAAAAAAGAAGATGTGTCATGGGTCATCCAGAAATACCATTAAAAAATAATTATTGTAATTAAAATCAGAGATCTGTCTAGAGCCGTGTTTCCCAACGTGGGGCCCACGCCCCACAGGGGGGCAATTTGATTGTTAAGGGGGGCAATTCGAAAATGGACATGACACGAATTTAACCCTTTCGCTCCGGGCCATTTAAATGCAATGCTAAATTTCGGTGCCAAATTTAGTTTCTTAAGTGAACAATTCAATTTTTTAATATTAAAAATTATATATGTTACATGGGGGGGGGGGGCATAAGAATTTTAGAAAGGCTAAGGTGGGTCATGGCACAAAAATGGTGGCTAAGGTGGGGCATGGTACAAAAAAGGTGGCTAAGGTGGGGCATGGCACAAAAAAGGTTGGGAAACACTGGTCTAGAGCATTAGTCACATAAATACTTACGTATATACTTACCAACTTATTCAGTGTTGCTATAGAATTAATTACTTTCTTTACATGATCTACTTGACTTCAATCCAAAAATCATGAATGTTGTGGGCAAAGAAAAAAAATTTATGAAGAACCCGGCTCTGAATTTGAACCAGAGTTTCATCAGTTTCTAGAAACGAGGTCTCAACCAACTTGGTCATTCAACACACTGTACTTATTAGTCTGTTCAATTTACCTTTACTAAACATTGTTCAAACAATACAACTGTTATTCGAAATATAACAATTATTCTATAACCTTTCAATTTTAATGCCAATTATTTGTATTAACTATTATTATAAACTAATACTCTTACAATGTCAACATTTTTTTATCAACTTGAAATTTTGCATGTAAACGTATCGATCAATTGAAAATTTAATTTTTAGCCGATTTTTTGATACTCTATGCTAGAAATGAGACAAAAACTGTCAAAACTAACAATATTTCAAGATTTTTTCTTCATAACTCGATTTCCTCTTTTCAAAATTTCTTCTAATTTGCAGGTAACCTAGACCCTAACAGCATAAAGCTAATCTGCAAATTTTATTCAAATCGGTTTAATAATTTTTAAAATACATTAAAAAACTTTATGAATAGACTTATTTTCTCCTAAGATTATTTCTTTCTCCACTATGCTTATACCGATTTTGCTGAAATTTAAGATGGTATCGTCTATTTACGTATTTAACCAACATAATTAATTTAAACAAAATTGATTCAACAAATTTTCCAATTAAATCCGAAAAATCATATAAAAAAAACGACAAACTTTCTGGTCACCCTGGTTTTTCAAGCCGCCATGTTCAAAATTAATGTCGTTATTGTCCAAATTTAAATAAGCTCGTGTATGCCATATATTAAAGAATATTATTTTTAAATATTGTTGTTACAAAGCAATTAAAAACTTTTAACTTCGTTATGGATATTGTTTTTATAAGATCAACTTTCCTAAGGCACAGTCATCCTGGTATTCATACGTCTTATTTTGATTTCCGCAATAAGCAAAAATCGTAAGAGGATATACACAGCAAATACAATTCATTCCTTCTACTATTTAATTATTGTGAGTTTGGCCATGTACTTCAGTAGAAATTTAAAAAAATCTAAAAATTAAGCTTTGTAGCTGGGAGAGAGTGGGTAGGAATGAACCAGTTTTTAAATTTTTTTTTATTGTAACGACGATTTGCTTGTATGTAAGAATAATTAGTATTTTCATTACATGAAATTAATAATTTTTTTTGGTTCCTTTTTTTTTTTTCTTTTAATAGGTATGTTTTTCAATATAGTACCTTTGATCTATTTATGCCCGTTAATGTGTACAAATGAATGAATTGGTAGAAATTAAATTAATCAATAACTATTCAGAGAGTGGGTAAAAAAATCCTCCAGTTTTGAATTTTCTAAAAATATCGACTCACTATGTTTCTTAAAATGAGTAGTTTCGCATTCCATATCTTGATAAAAATCTTTCTCTGAAGAACCGATAATAGTCGATTTCGCCCATATATGAAGTATACGGGGGATGGGGAAGCCAATATTAGGAACCAATGGCTAAAAATTGTTAGGTTTTTCGTTATTTTTCTTTCTACAAAGAATTAAAATAAAATATTTTAATTAAAAGTAATAAATGTTGTAGGAGGCCAGGAAACTAATCTAATAATGTTGCATTATAATTTCATCTCTAGGGTTTTTTTTTATTCACTGTGGTTAAAACCAGGGTGACCACAAAGTTTTGTCATTATATTTATTTTCGGGGTTTCGGATTTTGGATTTAATTGCAAAATTTTTTTGAGACATAGTAGAGAAGGAAGGTGGAAAAAGTTGATGTACAAGAGATTCCCTAAAAAAATTTATCCATTCATTCATCCATTTTCCTCATTGAACAAACTTAATGAAATATAAAAAACCTTTTGAAGCAAAGATCACTCGATAACAATGTAGTAGAAATATATGAAATTCTATTAGGTTTTTGAAACGTAAAATACACCATAAAATTATCTTTTCAGAATACAAAATTTGGAAAAATTTTAGGAACTATTTTATAAATAACGTCAAACTAACATAACACAAAATAAGATAGAAAAAAGCTACAACAAGAAATAAAAAAAAATGTAGTTAATGAATTTTACTTCTATTACGACGCTATATATTAATCAGGTAGTAGTGTATTTTCAGACTTTTCTCCATCTAGGTTGGCCATTTGTCCCACTGTGTGACATAGCGAATTATTACCCCATATCCACTTAAACTTCAAGTCTACTAAAGACTTGAAATGCATGTATACAATGGACTTCAATCCGATTTCACTCACACCGATCAGAAGATCAGAAGAAATAAATTATAAAATATCAAACTTTAAAAAATTTACCACGGCTGAAATCCCAAACTAATGTCGTTGTTTTCATAAAACCTCCAAATACGCATATCATTGAATAAAAACAAAAAAAAAAGAGATTGCCGAATACTTGCTAAACTGGTTTTGGAAGCTCGCAAGAAAAATATTTCGGAGTATGTCAGAGATTGGGAATTTCTGTTGGCTTTTTTTTTTTAAAAAAGACCGTACTGCTTTAGCCCTTCGCTGATCGATATATTTAAGGGGTTACATTACTATGAGCTGTCATAACATATAACTAAGAGTTAGAGTTGCAGTCAGGTTGCATTTTAGAAACTGCGCATAATGACCCTAAATCCTTTTGGTATTATATGATTTAAGGGCTTGGTATCTGAGAACTACTATTAACTCGATTTTTGCAAAAATATCATATACGACTAAAAAAAAATTATCCATTTAACAATTTCTTACTTGTGTTAAAGACTTGTATAATATGAATTGGAGAAAAAGAAAGGAAAAATACAAATTGAAACTCTTTTCATTTTACTTTATTTGAAAAAATAGGAATTATTCTCAAAACTTTTTAAATTTGTATGAAATTAAAAAAGGAAAATAATTTATTATAAAAGAGAAATTTTCAATGAAAATTTTCCGTCTTCCAACTATGGTTTTTGATATAATAAATTTTGATAGTCCATTACGTATGTAATTTGTTATTCGCAAAATGCCTTTCCAATTAGTCTTGCGTTACTCGATCCAAAAAAACAAAAAATCGTTTCGGTTGTTTACATCTATTTCGATTGCCTAATCATTCTCTTAGTAATATGGTTAATAATATTTGTTACGTGTTATCCGTCAGTTCGATGTAAAAAAAAAAAAATTAATAACAGTGAAATTTGGTATAAAATTTATTTAAAAATATTTCAGCATTTAAAATTAATTTTTAAAATAAGCGATACTACCGGGTCCGTCAATTGAAGTGTCAAAGTGTAAAAACGCTGTAATTTTTTTGTTTTTTGCTTGGTTTTATTAAAATTTATGGAAATCATAGTTTGTAATATACATAGTTAATTTTTCAACTATTCGAATGGTATGTAACCGCCTTTTGCCTTAACCACCAGCTTCAATCTCTTTTTAAACAATGCACACGGTACTCGCACGATGTCTTGGCTTAAACGGTTCCATTCACGAGTCAAATCTTTTTCTAAACCGGGCAAAGTTGTGTCTTTTTTTTGCAAGCTTGTCGCTTGTAAAATTCCCCAAATGGAATAATCCAACGGATTCAGATCTGGTGAATTATATTTGAAAGCGATTTGAATTAGACGGACACTTCAATTTTAAAATTAGGGAAACCACAAGGTTTTCTCGTTTTTCGTATTTAGTTCAAAAGTTTATATATCAATTTCGTATAAATTCATTACGTAGGTAATACAAATAAGCGATACTATATTGAATTTCGGTAAATAAAATCTTTTTATTCTCAATCAAAGAATGTACCCATAGTTTCGATACACTGCCATTTCAGCGGTAATTCATTTATTGCTGCTCTGCTTGAGAAGCCTGGCTTACGAGAATCGATGAAACTCTGGAAGGCACTTTTCACAGCCTCTTCGGAATTAAATTATTTTCCTACCAAGAAGTTGTCTAAATTCTGAAAGAAATGCTAGTCAGTTGGTGCAAAGTCTGCTGACCATGGTGGATGACGGAGAGTTTCCAGGTTCAAGTCGTGTAGCTTTGACACAGTTGTTTGTGCGATATATGGTCGAACATTGTTATGCAAGCGAATCGGAGTTGATCGATTGACCAATCTCGGCTGTTTCATCGCAAGATTTCATATCATTTCGTCCAGTTGCATGCAATGCCGTGAATGCCTACACCGTGATCGATGTGCTTGGTTTTATCAAGTTGTGGTGGATGAAATCGCCGAATATTTCCATTCGCGCAATGTTTCGGTGTATCATCTCGGTCCAACAATTGTGATGAACGTTTACGATTGCCCTATGTAGAGGATTCATTTTTCATCGCACGTAACAATTCGATTCGAAAATGATTCGGTTTTATTGCAAGTAAGAGCCGAAAGACAGTCTTCCAGGAGTCGATCCTTATGCACATCATTCAATTAATACGGTACCCACTTATCTAACTTTTTCGCTTTGCTGATTCGATTCCATTATGTCTTTCAGCTGGTCATTATCCATCTTCGTCTCGGGTCATCCACGTGACTCTTAGACTGATATCTCAATTTGAATAAAATTTGCAGAATGTTATTGAGACCACCGAACAATTTCAAACAAACAACACTTTCAAATAATACGAAACAAAGTTATGCAGAAAAAACATTGAAATATTATTAGGTTGGTTGCTTTTTTCTCAGAGGTTATTCATTTGAACTACAGATTTGTTAACTATGAGTCTCATTCCTACCATAGGGCATCAAAAATCGGGCATATGTATGTTGATTTTATTTTTCTATATGTTCTTAGTACCAATTCTATCAATTGTAGAAATGTTATTTAATTCGAAGTCCTATAAAATCATGTTGATTCTGTAATGATATCACAAAAGATTCAGTACATTCGTTTCAGGCAAATGCAAATGATTGAGAGGTCAATAAAATTCTATTCACAATTTTTTTTAATGAATATATATTGTTTGAAATTGTTCATTTTGTTATGCAATTGCTCTAGTATAATATTTTATTTTATCAAACATTCTGAACATGACATAAAATATGAGAAACTTTAGCGCTTGATCACATCTACAGTATTTTTTAAATTTAAATGATAAAAGAACAAATATATGCATTTATAAAACTCATAAATATAAATTTTATGTAATTTCTTATTTTTATAATTATGAATTTGTTTCTCACTTAACTAAATAATAAATAAATAACAATAAAGATACCTATTTAATTACGTAATATATATTCTATATTCTTATACAAATAATAAAAATGTTTTATGATTGGTTAAATAGTCATTCAATGCATCGAAACACTACTAAGGTTGATATTGAATACCAATTTCCTAAAGACTCAATTTAGAATTTCTTATAAAATAAAAATGGCGACCATTTTTATATGGTTTGTTTTTCCAAGTTTTAATTTTAGTGACAGTGTCCATATTATTGTATGAATTATTTATTCATCAAATTAAACGATAAAATTGTTACTGACATACATAATTGTTCTAACATTACAATTAAACATTTTCAAAATTACAAAAGCAAAAACATATAGTAACTGCAAATCGGCATATAGCCGATTTTTTGATGCCCTATGGCAGAAATGGGTCAGAAAAACTGTTGAAACTAACAATATTTCAAGGTTTTTCTTCATAACTTTGTTTCCTTTTTCCAAAATTATTTAATTCCTCTAATTTGCAGTGACCCAGACCCTAAAAGCATAAATTTATTCTGCAAATTTTATTCAAATCGGTATATTGGTTTTATTATTCAAACAAATATTACGTACAGGCTTACTTTCTTCTAGGATTATTTCTTTCTCCACTATCCTTGGACCGATTTTAATGAAATTGAACATGGTATCGTATATTTATGTAGTTAACCAATATAATTAATTCAAACAAAATTGGTTCACAAATTTTCCAATTAAATCCGAAAAATCATATAATAAAAACGACGAAACTTTCTGGTCACTCAGGTTTTTGTTTAATAACTTCGCTCCCCTTAGGTCGATTTTGTTGAAATGCAATACCAAATGGACTTAAGGAATAACCAACTCACATTCTAAATTTCAACAAAATCGGATAACGCGTATTTGAGTTATCTTGTCCACAGACGGACGGACGGACAGGCATGCATAAATCGATATAACTTTTGATTCCCTGCACAACCATACCCTTGAAATCTTTCTACGATGATTATTTCGATGTGTCACTTAGTGACAAAACTATTATATCTTCTGGTAGTACCTACCATAGGGCATAAAAATTGAAATTGAATTTTAATTTATGCGCCTGAGGCAACCAAAATATAAATGAGTACGGTAAATATTTAATACTTATTAATTGTAAATTTATATTTAGACATTTTTCCATAATGTAATTGTAGTAAGCAACAAAATTGAGTTCAAATTACAATTACTTAAAAAACTTGGTGGAAACAAATGAGAATCAAAATAAGTTAACAATTAATTGTTCTAAATAAAATGTATTGATAAATTAAATCACAAATTTCGAAAAGGGCTTATGTCGGTTTTTTTTCCAAAATGTACTTTTTCACCGGTTTTTTATCTTCACATATAAATGCATGTTTCATGAGCAAAAGGGACTCATATCTGTTTTCCAAAGTGGAAAAAATGTATGTCTTTTTGAAGATGAGACATTCTATACAGTGTGGCAGAAATTCAGTTTTTTTTTAATCTCTTGAACAATTTGAAAAAACCGACATGAGCCCTTTTCGAATTTGGTGATTCAATTAAAGTTAGCGGAAAAAGACTTCAATTTCATATAAAATTTGGGCGTATAGGATAGGATAGTGAAACCATGTTTTGTAACTATTAGTTTGTCTACGAAGTTTTGCAAAAAGAGAATCAAGAATGGTAGTACGTAAGTTGTTTCACACCGTCCGTTTCGAATTTTCACAAAATGACAATACTTGAGTTGTTTCAATCAAGTTGAAGTTTGTTTCAACTAATTTAATAGCATGTTAAAATCATTTTAAACAAAATAATTTGGTGGTTTATATGAGTCAAACTGTAATGACAGCTTTACATTATTCACACGTGATGGGTAAAAAAAGAATCTCACGATGAATCACCCGCTATAATACCAGCTTTTAATCACAGATATTTATATTACTGAACAGTGATCAGATATTTCTTTTTTCTAAAAAAAAAAACTATATGTTGCGTCTCTAAAAGTGATGCAAATTAATTGGACATCACATCAATTTCTAACGATATTATGTTAAATCACTCGGCAATAATATATAATAACTCCTACAGTTTTGATATTTATACCTTTGGTTTAAAAGATCGAAAACCAGAAAAATATTTCACTATTAAATTAATATGATTTGATTATTGTGATTTCCAATGAGTCTTGTTATTATTAAAACTAATACATCACACAATCAGGCTCCGGTCTAAGAAAAACAATTTTTTTTTTTTTTTTTTTTTAGAAATTCGAAATAATATCAACATACTCTTCTTCAGGAGTGATACATTTAGTCCAGGGCTTTTTTAATATTTTCACACCTTTCGTATAATACTATTTCTGAAGACCAGCAGTTTCCCATTCAACTTCTTCATCTGATTAAAATCTTCCTCTTCAAGTTTGGAAACAGATAAAAGTTGCTGGGGCCATATCTAGAGAATACGATGTATGGGAAAACAATTCCCAACGTAGCTTCAACACTAATTTTCTTTTGAAGTGACCACTTTGACGTTTTTGACCATTTGTTAACGAACACGGCACCCATCTTGCGAATAGCTTTTTTACCTATAAAGTTTAATGTAAGATGTTCCAAATAAATTTATATGAGATGGCCATTATATCAGTTATCTAACGGACTTTCATTTTCTGAACTCCTAACACGATATCATGGTCTTTTCCGACAATTTCTTCAGTGGTTACGTCAACGGGCCGAGTTAGACGTTCGTCCTCATAAATGTTTGTACGACCACGTTTGAAATGAGTAAACCAATAAATTATGATTGATTTCGATGGAAAAGATTCCCAGTAGCATTTATAAAGCCATTGTTTGGTTTGGATAGTATTTTTTCCCATCAAAAAACAATGTTTAATCAACACACGAAATTCTTTTTTATCCATTGTTTTGAAAATTACAAAACTGGGGTCACTAAAACCACTGTAACCTGTAAACTAATTGTCAGAATATCATAAAATTTTGACATGTATCGTTTGAAGGTTGATATTATCCAGAAATCATATGTGTCAACAGTGTTGGAATACATATGTCAGTCTGAAGACTTATTGAATGGTGTGTTATAGTTGAAATATATTATATAGTATTTACGTATATGATTTTTCTATTACTTCAAAAAGATTTTCCATTGTTTTCATCCTATAAAACTAATAACTCGAAAATTATTAATTTAATGAGCTCATTTTCTCTGAATATGTGATTTAAGATTAGTAATTTTTAAATGACAACGATTCATTTAACATATGTATGTACGTTAAACAGCGAGAAAAAGAAAAATTATTTCTAATTCGTTTAGGTAAGATCATTTTTACAAGGCTTTGTCATTGTCATTCAAATAATACAAAAAAATCAATTAAAAATAAACAAAGTAAAGTATAGTACATGATAAAAAAAAGTTCTTCTAAACAATTTAATTGAAACATAATTAGAAATTCAAGCACAATCAGATAAAATAAAATAACTGAATTTATTTATCTATATATTAATAGTATTAATAATATTAATATTAATTAATATTTTCATTTAGTTAGTAAATCATATTTGCGTGAGGTCAAAAACATATATAGTAATATAGTATAGAAAAACAGCCAAAACTAATACTATTTCAAAGGTTTTTTTTGCATGACTTTGGTTTTACTTTTTCAAATTTGCTCTAAGTCACAGGTTTATTTTCTCCTACGACTATTTCTTTCTCCATTATCCTTGTATTGATTTTATTAAAACTGAGCACGCCTATTTATGTAGTCAATGGTACTAATTTCAATAAAATTGGTGTACAAACTTTCCAATTAAAATCGAAAAACCATGAAGAAAACGACAAAACTTTCCGGTCACCGTGGTTTTTGCTTTATAATATCGCTTCCTCTCAGTCCATTTTGCTGAAATACAATACCAAATTCAGTTAAGGAATAACGAAGTTACATTTTTAATTTCATCAGAATCGGATAACGCATTTTTGAGTTATCTTCTACACGGAGGGACGGATGACGGATGGATCGACATGCATAAATCAATATAACTTTTGATTCGCTACACAACTATAGGCTTGAAACAATTCTACGATCATTGTTGTTATGCGTTACACATTTAGTGATAAAACGAATATACCATATGGTAGTACATATCTAATCTGATGTTAGAAGTCTTAGAAACAGCTTGCCAAAAGATCTAAACTAAACGGATTGCTTTTAAGTTCAAATTTTCACGATAACACCTTTTTCTTAATAAATATATATTTTATTTTAAAATCAATCAATCGGAAAAAGTAAATACGTGACTACGACGGCAAACATCGAATCCAAATGCAATTATTATTTATGTACATATGTAGTTTTACAGTGGATGTTAAAAAAAAGCTAAATCCAATCATCTTTAAATCCTGAAAAATCTAAGATTAAGTACATGTAAAGTTAATTCAAAAAGGAGAATAGGGAAAATTTTTTTCAAAAGCATATCAAAAATCCTGCCTCGAATTTAATTTGTGCCAATATTGTATATACCTACAACATTATATATATAGGGTGTCCCAAATAAAAGTGCAAGATTTGATTTGCGTAACTGAAGTTTGTGTATATCTCGGGTATTCTGCATCTTATAAAGACGACCCATACCTCATTCGACGATCAATTTAATAAGGAATTAAATGCCATTCACCGTTTTCAAAAATATTCCTTTTTAAGACAGGAAACACAAGAATTCTCTTGTATGAAGGTATACGTATATGTCAGGTATTCTGGGTCCTACAGGTAACAGGTCAATTGAAAAGTCCCCGGCCTACCATAGTAACACACATTTTTTTTGGCAAAATTCGTTTTTTTTTATTCAACATAATTCCCTTCAAGGGTGATACACTGATTATAGCGACCCTCCAACTTCTCGATACCATTTTTGTAGTACGATTTTTCCTTTGCTTCAAAATAGGCCTCAGTTTCGACGATCACCTCTTCATTCGACGAAAATTTCTTCCCAGCAAGCATTCTTTTGAGATCTGAGAACAGGAAATAGTCGCTGGGGGCCAGATCTGGAGAATACGGTGGATGCGGAAGCAATTCGAAGCCCAATTCATGGATTTTTGCCATCGTTTTCACTGACTTGTGACACGGTGCATTGTCTTGGTGAAGCAGCACTTTCTTTTTCTTCAAATGCGGTCGTTTTTCGGCGATTTCGTCCTTCAAACGGTCCAATAACGCTATGTAATAGTCGCTGTTGATGGTCCTTCCTCTTTCAAGGTAGTCACTGAAAATTATTCCATGCGCATCCCAAAATACAGACGCCATAACCTTGCCAGCCGACTGTTGCGTTTTTCCACGCTTTGGAGCGGGTTCATCGTGTGCAGTCTACTCGGATGACTGTCGATTGGACTCCGGAGTGAAATGATGGAGCCATGTTTCATCCATTGTCACATATCGACGTAAAAACTCGGGTTTATTACGCTTGATCATCTCCAAACACTGCTCCGAATCATCAACTCGTCGTTGTTTTTGGTCAAAAGTGAGCTCGCGCGGCACCCACTTTGCACAGAGCTTTCTCATACCCAAATATTCGTGAATGATATGATGTACACGTTCAGTTGATATCTTTAGAGTGCCTGCTACTTCATTCAATTTCAATTTACGGTCATTAAAAATCATTTTGTGGATTTTTTTAATGTTTTCGTCGGTAACAACCTCTTTTGGGCGTCCACTGCGTTCACCGTCTTCGGTGCTCATTTCACCACGTCTAAACTTAGCATACCAATCCTTGATGGTTGATTTTCCTGGGGCAGTGTCCGGAAACTCGTCATCAAGCCAAGTTTTTGCTTCAACTGTATTTTTTCCCTTCAAAAACCAATATTTTATCAACACGCGAAATTCTTTTTTATCCATTTTCTTCACAATAACAAAAGTTGCTTCACTCAAAATGCTATAATTCACAAACTAATGATCCGACAGCTGTCAAATTTATACACGCGTCTTTTGAAGGTTAGGGCTAACTAAAAATCATATGGATTTAATTCTAGTACCGCCATCTATGTGTCAGGCCGGGGACTTGTCAATTGGCCTGTTATGAATTATACCTAAATCGGTCCAAGGATAGTGGAGAAAGAAATAATCCTAGCAGAAAATAACCCTCCTTATAAAGTTTTTCTTTGACGTACCTTAAAAACTAATACACTGATTTGAATAAAATTTACAGATTAGACGAAAAGAAGAAACAAAGTTATGAAGGAAAAATCTTGAAATAATGTTAGTTTTGACAGTTTTTCTGTCCCATTTCTACCATAGGCCATCAAAAAATATCGACTATAGGCCGATTTTAAGTTACTATATGTTTTTATAATTCTTTTTAATTTATTTTATTTGAATAAGATTGAAATATTTGTCAAGACATCCGAGTATTAAAAATCGATTTTTCTAAATGTGAAATTATTGATTCATAGACAAATACGCAATCATTCGGAGTATGCGGATTCAAATGAAATTTAGTTAAAATCTTTTAATCGATTTTTGATTATTTATTAGTTTAATTTAGTTGATTCGTCACAAATTAAATTAAGAATAGTATGTTGTGTTTAAACCATTTTTTAGTTTCTTTATGCTAAATAAAAATCAATTCAAATGTGCCGCCTACTGTTTGGCCAATCAAAGTATTTTCTATGTATTGTGTGTGTTAAATAAAACTACTCGTGTGGAGCCTTATATTTTAATATGGACTTTGTCGTATATGTACACCCACCCCCCATATTGAACCCGATCAAAATACAAATATAAGGTCGACTTAGGCTAATTGGATATATACTGCAAGTGGTAAATTGGATTATTGCGATATATCTAAATGTTATATAAAAAGTATGTGCGAAGGTTTCAACTAAAATTTATTATACTCACTGTGAATATATGTAAATTGGACAGGATATTAGGCGGGCGGTTATATATATATATATACGTATATAGGAGAGAACTGGGCACATTTTTATTGGCTCGATTTCGAAACAAATCTCCAAAATTTACTATTGCATAGTTTTTCTAAAAGATAATAATAAACTTGAAAGTATTTCTGTTTATATTTGTACCCTCTAAGGCGAATAATATAGGGTGATTTTTTAGAGTGATTAACTTTAAATTAAAAAAAATAATGCAAAAAGTTAACTTTTAATCAAAGATCTTTTTTTTATTCGCAAGAGCTATTCATATCATTAATATTTAAAAATGACTTGGGGCATATGACCACCGCGACTGTTCTTAACGAAGTGCATTCTGCCAATCCAATTTTAGGCCTTTTTTTGAGCGATGTGGGCTGTGTGTCGCGAATAACACGAAAAATGTTGGCCAATTGTTGCTGGTTTATCAGCTTAAACAAGTGATTATACATGTAAACTCGTAGAAAATAGTCGAGAGATGTCGGATCAGATCACCTTGAAGGCCAATTAACAGCACTATTTCTCGAAATAACATTAACGCCAAATCATGATTTCAATAAATCGATGGTTTGTGTCGCTGTATGCCACGTAAAGCCATCCTGTTGAGACCACATCTCGGCAGGAACAATATCATACATATTTTCGAACAAATATTGATTGATCATGGTGCGGTAACAATCTGATTAACCATGATGTCACTAGCTTATAAATTTCATTTTTCTGGATATAATGAGATCTCTAGATTCTAGATTTGTCGCACTCTAGAACCGTCAATTTTGATTATTAACAAATTCTTTGAGCTAAAAATGAGCTTCATCACTGAACAAAATTTTGCGATAAAATAAAAAGTTTCTGGAGCCCGTTTTAGATTATATATTTGTTTTTTTTTTGCCTGATGTCAACACGAGACATGAGCTCATGTCTCTCCTATACTGATTTGAAACCAAAGGTTTAAACATTTTATATTTTATTCAAATTCTTAAGTGTATTATAGAATATTTTGACGACTACTTATTTTATGGATGTTTGTTGTGTATATTCCACCATAGCCATCTAGAAAAGGGGCCAACATTTTATTATTGCGGTTTGTTGTGCGAATTAAGCTTCTATGTTTGGAATAATATCTAAGAAACAAAAATATCTGCTAAGTACAAAAGCGATGTGTTATGTGTACGTCGGACATTGTTCACAAGCGTCTTTTATTTTCTATTACGGTTGTCGATTGCTATTCATTGTCACATTCATTTATGGAATTAAAAATTATAACGGCATGTATATTTTTTGTATTTCATTCAAGTTCTTTATTTCACTCAAAATATATGAGTATATGCATTTAAAAGGTTTCTAATAATTCTCTTTTTTTAAAAATTTATTCTTGTTGAATTTGTAGAGTTGGAATGAGTTTCTTAAGGACTTTTTTTCTAAAATAAATAATTTAATACTTCATTGCGATCTTCTCTAGTTGCTAATTTCTCTCAAAAGTAAAAAATTGGGTCGCTTTCTAACTTCAAAGATCAAATATTAACAAGTTTTACAAATTCTACACAGGCAGGCACCAACACTAAAGGAAAAGTGTTAAAAGTATGCAATCAATTATTCAATAAAATGTAATTGAAGTTTTTCACGAACACTATGATATAGTAAAGAGATTTGTAAAATTTTTAAATTTATTTCAATTAGAATCTTTGATGAGAATCCTGTATGAATAAATATTCTCGCACCTAATTACTATGTACAAGGTGGAGTCCAAAGTAATCAGGACTTTAAAAAAAAAAACAGAACAAATGGTTTTTTCGGCAAAATCAATTGATTTTATTCAAAATAGTCTCCTTCTGCTTCAATACAGCTTTTTGCACGGTCCAAAAGCATGTCGAACGAGTGTTTTAGCTCGTTGGCCTGTATGGCCGCCAGTATGCCGGTGCAAGCCTTTTGAATGGCCTCTACGTCTGCATAACGCTTCCTTTCATCGGCAAATGCATTTTTCCGAAAAGGTAGAAGTCGCACGGTGCCATATCCGGTGAATACGGGGAGTGGTTGATGGATTTTTGGTGAGATAATCGGTCACAAGCGTCGATCGATGAGACGGCGCATTATCGTGCAACAAACGCCAACTTTCATCTTCGCGATATTCGGGCCGAACACGTCGAATACGGCGCACCAAACGCTTCAAAACTCCTAGGTAGAATACCGCATTAACGTTTTGACCGGGTGGAACAAATTCTTTGTGGACAATACCCTTGGAATCATAAAAACAAATCAGCATTGTCTTCACTTTTGACTTCTCCAGGCGCGATTTTTTGGGTTTCGGCTCGTCCGGCGCCTTCCATTCAGCACTCTGGCGTTTCGTTTCGGGATCATATTGAAAACACCACGTTTCGTCACCAGTCACAATGTTATAAAGGAAGTTTTTGTCCTTTTTGACCTCTTTAATGATGTCCTTCGAATGTTGAATTCTGAGCAATTTTTGGTCGTCGAAGCTCATTTTCGCACCGATGACACAAACATACTGCACTTAAAACGCAATAACTTCACTTTCAATAGATGAAATGTCATGAAATTCTCACAGGAAGTCGATAAAGGATAGCAGATTCTAACGCACCAGTCGGCATATAGATGGCGCCACTAGGGGCGCTAGATTCAAAAAGTCCTGATTACTTTGGACTCCACCTTGTATAATTATATTTTAAAGTACTTATAAGAAAGGTAGCTCAATTGACAATGTTTCATATAAGCATTTACGTTTTAATGCCAATTTGATTCTATATCAGAACAAAATTTGTTCCCCTTTGTTGTTTTCAATATGTATTAACATTTTTTTTTTTATTATTAAATGGCTTAATTCAAGCGTTATAATTATATAAGAGCTTCTTTAATTTGATTTTGCTAAGACAGAAATCGAAACTACGAGAATTTGTATTAACTGTACGTAGCATTCGAGAAACTGGTTCGTTTTTCCCGTAATCCGTTCTGTGGTACACAATTTTAAATAAGTCCACTGACCTCAAGGAACGTATATTAATATTTAGCGGCATCTTTTCTATCAGTAAAAGAGCATCAATAGCACCATTCAAAATTTGATGGACAAAAACAATATCAGCCACCATTTTCTAAGGATGGTAGGTCAATCAATTTTAACCTATCACAGTACGTGAAAGGTCTAATTCATAATTCATAATTATTTTTCTTTTTCACACACTTCAAGTTAAGACGTTATTTTCGTCTATGTGCTGGCCTGATGAGATATCTAGAAGGCATTGCTCTATCTCACGATAATGTCACATTTCTATACATTACTATAAGTTTCGGCACAGACTTGATACATTCTAAAACAACAGCACACCCTCTTCTAAATTCTGGGAACGAGTGAGTTGTTCCATACATTGGCTCCATCCAGCACTACTAAGCACTTAGTCAAAATTCTTAATCTAAGCAGTTAGAATTTTTTGGACTCCTGGATGCGTTTTTTTTGCTTAAATTAAGTGAAAAATAATTTTATTGTCTGTGCTAAACGTCAAATTAGTTTTATTTGAATAAATTTTAAAAATATATTTTTTTTTAACGAAATAAGTGTCGAAAGTAAATGAAAATTGAGAATAAAGTGAAATAAAAATTTTATAGGAAAGTGGAAAAGTTTTAACAAACTCATTTCAATTAAAATTGAATAACTCAGAAACAATTTTCGAAAATTCCTTTCAATTTATTCTTTGCACATATCATTTTTTAGCGTGAACAACAACCTCAAATGCGCTGTTCGAGTTAGCAAAAAATTTGTATGCTGGAATTTTACTAACTGCTTAAAGTTAGAATTGCATCCAGTCCTCTTGCTAGATTTAAGCGCTGTAAAGCGCTTTACGCACTTAGAACTGCTGGATGCGCCCATTCTTTTCAACTTTGAAACGCCATAAAAATAAAACCAATCGACAATTAACAATTATGCACTCAAAGCTTCCTAATCTAGAAAATGAAAAATGTTGCGAAATTGACACACTAGAAGTGTCCGATTCCCGAAAATTTTGGAACCACTTATGTATCTTTTATATCTTTGATTTCAACATTCAAAATGACAGGCGTGATACCAAATCTTCATGCGATAGGAAAGAAACAAAATATATTTTAGAACAAGTTATACTTTTTAGTTACGCTTTTTCTTTATAGTATATTTTATTATACCCCATTGGACGTAGATATACCCTTTAATTTATATTGGCCTCTACAAGATGTACACTCCAACTTTTTATGAAAAATAAATCCCTCTATTATTGGCCGAACTCAAAGCATTTTTATTTTTTGGTCCGATTCCACCAAGTGTAAATATATGCTATTTTTCCAGTCGGTATGTTCCGAATGTGTCCTCTAAAAATTAACCTAGTATTAGCTAAATTAGAGATGTTTTTCTTTTCTATATGAAATTTTTTTTTCTACATTTCATCAATCAATTGTTGAGTTAACGTGTTTTGTTACTAATTTGATTCTCAATGTTGGAAGAAGAATCGTCCATTATCGTGAAATATTCAAATTAATATAATTATTAGGCATGTTGACTAATATTATTTCGATTTAGTGATCACTTTAAAAATCTGAATCATCTGAATTTCCATAATTTTTTAAATTATTCAATATTTTTTAAGTTCGTAATTTTGTTTTCTGGTTAATGATTTTACGTCATGTATATTTTGTAACTCAATTCAATCCGAAAATAATTTATTTCTATTCCATTAATGTTAACAGCTCGGAAAATTTGTTTTTTATTTTTCTAGATTATGTTCTATTAAAACATTTTTTAAAGAAGAATGTTTATTTTTTTTATAAGACTTCGTTTTAAAATAAAAGAGGAATACTCATAAAATAATAATGCATACGAGTAAATAAACATATCATGCAGGTTTATAAATGTGTATATAAAATAATACAGAAAATTTTTGTTATGATTCTGTTTTTAGTGTAACACTTTAAAGTAAATATGCCCTATTTTACGAAGAATTCATCACCAGTTACTTAAATACAACGTTATAACAATGTAGTTTCGATCAGTGTCTTCAAATTTAAGACAAGGAATTACTTAACACTTTGTTGACCGCCAATTTTACGCTGAAACTATCTCTTGTCACCGGCTATTATTTCGTAGTTCAATGTGGAACTGAAACAATATAAATAACCTTCAATAATTTATTTTGTAAGTTAGAGTTACAGTAAAGCTTTTGCAGTATTCTATATTGCCCTGGGCTTCATAAAATTGCTAACGCAAGTGCAGGCACGAGTTTGGGCATGAAAACACGAGTTAACTCGTGACCGGTCAACAAAGTGTTAATATTTTCGAAATTTCAACTTGAAAATTTATGCTAACAAAATTGACATTGGGCGCATCCAGCAGTTCTAAGCGCTTAAAGCGCTTAAATCTAGCAAGAGGACTGGATGCAATTCTAACTTTAAGCGCTTAGTGAAATTCTAGCATAAAAATTTTTTGCTAACCCAAACAGCGCATTTGAGGTTGTTGTTCACGTTAAGAAATGGTATGTGCAATGGATAAATTGAAAGGAATTTTTGAAAATTGTTTCTGGATTATTGAATTTTAATTGCAATGAGTTTGTTAAAATGTTTCCACTTTCCTATAAAATTTTTATCCCACTTTATTCTCAATTTTTATTTGCTTTCGACACTTATTTCGTTAAAAAAAAATATATTTTTAGAATTTATTCAAATAAAACTAATTTGACGTTTAGCACAGACAATAAAATTATTTTTCGCTTAATTCAAGCAAAAAAAACGCATCCAGAAGTACAAAAACTTCTAACTGCTTAGATTAAGAATTTCGACTAAGCGCTTAGTAGTGCTGGATGCAGCCATTGTTTTGTTCTTTCAAAATGCGAGCAAGAGCAGGTATTTGTGGGCATTCGTTGATGTTCCTTAATGAGTGGATACAACTGAACATTCGCAGAAAATGTGCTTTAGACTTGTTCAGTCGTTTGGTTTCGGCATTCTTGCAGAGTATTTTTTATTAAATATTTAACGGATTGAAAAAGTTTAATTGAACTTAAAATAGACCTTGTCACGTCTTATGTTCCGAAACTGGTCGACTTGGTGAAATATCCGATTTTATCCCTTCGACCCTTATTTGGTTATAAATTCCATTTCTTCATGTTTCAAGTGTTCCCCTACAACTTATCACCAACTTATCACTAAGCATTTTTTTCAGGAATTTTTAATGACATCAGACACCAAACAAAACAACATAAAGAACCTGGCCTTTTTTTTTTACAATATCCATAAGAATTCAATTCTAGTTGTAATAATGTATGCATTTGTCCTTCAGAAGTCACAAGTTGAAATAAGGGAAAACATTTTTATAAGGTTCACTGTTACTGGGTCTATATATAGGGGTTTTTTTTAGACGATTTTGTGGTTTAGCCATGTGGAACTCTTCTTTTATCTCTTCAATAATATGAATAGAAATAGTCATAATTTTCTTTTTAAAGAAACGAGAAATTGTATTGGCCTCACAGTATTTAAATTAAAAAATCAATAAAAAAAAGAAGCAACTAATTAAATTTAATTGAAATTTGTTATGTGTCTTAACAACTAAAAAAAAAAAGAAGAAAAATAAAGTTTTAATAAATGTGGCCCTCTAAAAATTCAATAAAAGTAAAAAAATTTGCAATATGTATGAAGTAGCCCCAGTGGCTGGTAATAAAGTTGAAGCTGCTAGTCCATTGTGTAGTTTTCAAACTATCATGGGACAAATATCAAGCAATCATCATCATCATAATAATAGTGTGACAACGAATCGGCATCATAAAAATCAAAAATCAAAAATTTACTATAGACATTCCGCTGCAGTACAACCGGTTCAAAAAGACGAAATGGTAATAATACATGATCAAGTTATAGATCCATCAATATATCGTGGTGGCGCTAATCGAGAATCAGTAATTAATAAAAAAATTAAAGATCTATCAAATGGCCGTCCAATAACAATTAGTGAAATGAATGCGTATAATATAGAAAAAAATGAAGCTTCCGCAAAAAATTCATCGAATAAGGAAATCATAGAAAATTTTGACGAAATAAATAATGATAAAACCAAAACGAAACAGCCAAATGAATTTTATACGGTCGGTGATAGTTATCATAAAACGGACTCATGTTATTATAAAACACCTGATGGTGGTTTCCATAAGCTTCCAACAGATTCATATCATAAAATGACTGAAGGTTGTTATGTGAAAGTCAGTGATGGAAGTTTTCGGCGGATCGAATTACCATCAATTAATTACAATCAAAATGCTGATCCAATTTTAATTGGACAAATGAAACCGAAAAATCATATGATGAAATTTTTAAAACGATCAAAAAGTCATACACCTGCAACAATAAAAGATATCCAAAAGGACAAGGAACAACGACATCGTGAGCATCGATCAGGTGCTGGATTAGGTGATAAAAATCGTAAAGTTGTTGTTACGATGATGGAAAATGGTGGCTTACCAATTGTTGCGACCAGTAAAGCAGAAAGATCAAAACATAGAGATCAATCACGCACGGTTAAGGTAAGGTCAATTACTTTGGATTATCATTTTATTTATGGTCGTATTTTTAGGTAATTTAGCGAGATCAAAGAAAATATAGTACAGTTTTAATTTGCTAAAAGAATTGGATTTGTATTGTAAAAGAACAATTCTGTTTATTGATATGTTAGTAAATTCGGACCAATTGAAAATTTCTTTAATAATTTGTTTATTCTTTCATTTGTATAATTATTCCCAACATTTTCATTAATGGTTCTGACATTACTATACTTTTTGCTCTCCAAGTTTGATGCTGTAAAATTTACTAAATTTTCAAATATGAATTGGATGAAAGCATTAAGGTCGTCCTTATAGTATAAATTGTTCTCTTAAAAAAGTGTTTTGGTAAAAAGTTTGATTTATTTAAAACTGCGGCACTTCGGGCCGTTAAGCCCAAGACGAAGTCGAATTTTCAATTATTTTTTAAGAAAAAAAAAATTATGCTGAATTTTTAGTGGAAGGCTTCTTCAAACAAATAACAACAAATAAATCGAAAAACATAAAATCACTTAAATTTTATTTTGCAGAAATTAAATTTAGATCTTCTGGGAAATAAAATATTTTACTAATAAATCATTCATGAAACAATTTAAAAATTTAGAAAATAAAAGAAAAACCAAGTCTAAACTCCGCCCATATTATGTATATTATTTTTAGCGTTAGTAAAACGTTACCTCAGTATAATAAACAGACAGGTAATATCTGGGAACTGAAGAGAAATTAGACGCGATCTTCCCAATACCTTCTTTGAAAATGACAGAAACAAAAAATTCCGCACAAAATAAGGAAAGAAAATTAAAATTTTTCATTAGAAAGAATGAAGTAATCTATAAACCAAATATTCTATTTACAACGTGCTTCCTATAAGATAATTGGAGCAAGGGAGAACATAAATAGTCTTATGGGTTTTTGACTAAAGAAGGAATGAAACAAAGAAAGCGATCGAAATTTTCTTTAAGTCAATTCTTGTCAACAAACAACACGTGCTTTTTAAGCGCCAATATGATTTTGCTAAAGTTTTTACCTATACAAATAAGCTGGGCCAAAGTTTTTTCAAGTGTTGGTACCTGTAAGAATAAGCCTCGACATTATTTTTGATAAGCACGTGGGTTTTTTTTTAAGTAGAAGAAATTTTTTGTTATGAGTTGTTCAAATATTTTAAGTGTTAGTTCCTGTATGAATATTATTTACATAATCGTTAGAATTGTTTATTAAAGCTAAATATATATTTATCTCTGTTTCACTAACTTATCACTTTTCACATTTTCTTCGCCAGTTTTCTTACTGTTTATTATACTGTGACGTTAACATCGGAAAAAACTGTTTCGTATAATAGACAGATAAGTGTTTATTAATTGGTAACAACATTGATTAAGAAAATCACTCAATACTAGTTAGTTTTCTTTTTAATAGTACAAATCATAGAGATAAATTAACTGGAAATTTCCTTTCATTTGTTTCCATACAAATCTGTATGTTTGGGAAATGGTCACTACTTTATCTTCTCGCTCGCTTACTATTCAAACTCATAATATAAGAGCACAAATAGGCTAGATATGAAACACGTGACTGATGTGACGTCACTATTTACAAATTATGAAAAATTTTACAATTTTACTAAGGAAATTTACTGGCAAAATGGATTTAGAAGTAAAACAATAAGTAAAATAACATACAAAATGATTTAGTTTATTGTTTGTTTTTTTGAAACCTTTTTCTTTCTTCCAAAAACATTTTTTCGTACATTTTCTTATTCTAAAATATAACTTACATATAAAAAAATTTTCCTTCCTTTTTTTTTTATCTATTTGAATATTTTAGGTTTGAAATAGAAAATATTGCATACAATTTTTATCTTTATTTGTATTATTATAAATGGAATCTAATTGTTTTAATTTTTGACTAAATTCATCATTGGGATTCTTTAATATTTCGTCGTTCTTTCTGTCATATTAATAAAATTTTCTTATCGCCATTTCATCAAAGCAAAGACTACACAATCTTTCTTTATTACTTAAATTTGTTTTTGCCAGCCACCCGACGACCCTTTTCTAAGGAAGCCTTTATAATTGGGTGTCGTAAAAAATTTTCTTTAAATGTTTCTGCAATCTATCGTGAAGAATTTTTCTTTCTCGTAACTACATCTGTGCTTCCCACTGTTTATGCCCTATGGTAGATACTACCAGAGATTTCAGCAAAATCGACCGAAGGGAGGGAGGGAAGTTATTAAGCAAAAACCAGGGTGACCAGAAAGTTTTGTCATTTTTTTTATATAGTTTTTCGCATTTAACTCGAAAATTTGTGAATCAATTTTGTTTAAATTAATTATATTGGCTAAATACGTAAATAGACGATACCATGTTAAATTTTAGCAAAATCGGTATAAGGATAGTGGAGAAAGAAATAATTTTAGGAGAAAATAAGTTTGTCCATAAAGTTTTTTTGATGTACTTTAAAAACTAATATACTGATTTGAATAAAATTTGCAGATTGGATTTATCCTATTAGGGTCTAGGTTACCTGCAAATTAGAGGAGATTTTGAAAAGAAGAAGTTATGAAGAAAAAACCTTGAAATAATGTTAGATTTGATTGTTTTTCTGTCCTATTTCTACCATAAGGCATCAAAAAATCGGCTACAGGCCGATTTTAAGTTACTATATATTTCTTTTTAAGTTTAATATTTTACAATTCTAAAGATGTGTCATAAGAATTCATTGTAATTAATCAATATTTTTTTATTAACTTCACTTTTAAAAATCATAAACATTTAACTTTAAAAGTATGGAAAATAACTTAAAAAATCAGTTTGTTCTGATGTGACGGTTATTTATGTTTTGTTTTCCTAAAATTAGTTTTGTAAGAAATATGAGTGACATTAATGTGAAGTTAATTGAGCAAACTCGGGAAATTTTATATAAAAAATTCTACATGACTATAAATGGTCCTCGATTTACATCTCGCACCCAGCATAATAAAAATCCTTTTTTTATCATTCATCAGTCATTCTTACTGTTCAGCTGTTCAGCTTTTTATATCCAACTTTGATTTCTTAGGATTAGGAAAGCAAATACAGTAAATATCTATAGTCTATACTTTACATACTATACTTACTGTGACGACTCCAGTATTACAAGTGTGCTGCTTTTTATGAGCTATGGTAGGTACTACCAGAGGGTATAAATAAATAAAATATCGATTTAAAATCATTTAAAATTCCAAAACTGAAAAAAAAAATTTCTCAACTTTAATGCGATATAATATTTTATTTGTTATTCGGTTTTGGTACTTTATAATTACTCATATTTGGCTGTGTATTAAGTGTACGATATCACATATAACACATCACTCAACTAAGAAAACAATTTTGTTTTTAGAAATTCGACTTTTTTCATCAACATACTCTCCTTCAAGTGGGATAGATACATTTAGTCCAGGACTTTTTTAATACTTTCACACCTTTCGTGTAATACTATTTCTGAAGGCCTACAAAGTACGCCTCAATTTCGCATTCAACCTCTTCATCTGATTGAAATCTCTTCCCCTTTTCAAGTTTGGAAACAGATAATAGTCGCTGGGGCCATATTTAGAGAATACGGTGGATGGGGAAATAATTCCCAATGTAATTTCAACACCATTTTGTTTTGAAGTGACCACTTTGACTTTTTTGATCATTTGTTAACGAACGCGGCACGCATCTTGCGAATAGCTTTTTTTATCTATAAATGTTCATGTAAGATGCTCCAAATAAATTTATATGAGATGGCCATTATATCACTTATCTAACGGACTTTCATTTTCCGAACTCCTAACACGATATCATGGTCTTTTCCGATAATTTCTTCAGTGGTTACCTCAACGGGCCGAGTTATACATTCGTCCTCATAAACGTTTATACGACCACGTTTGAAATTAGTGAACCAATAAATTATGATTGATTTCGGTGGAAAAGATTCCCAGTAGCATTTATAAAGCCATTGTTTGGTTTGGATGGTGTTTTTTCCCATCAAAAAACAATGTTTAATCAACACACGAAATTCTTTTTTATCCATTGTTTTGAAAATTACAAAACTGGGGTCACTAAAACCACTGTAAACTATAAACTACCACCAAATTAATTTTTGGGCTACATTCGACTATGACAATACTGTCTAAGAACACTTTTTGTCCATTTAAAGCCTATTTTTTTCAGTTGCTGTGCAACCGAAGCTCCGCATCCAATTTTTATGACATTTTCACAATTTGGGTATTAAAACTTGGATGTGACTAAATTTTCAACGAAATTCACTTATGGCAACATGAATTAACAAAACTGTTTGTAAAAAAAATTGTGTGTTCCACATTTGTGGTTCGAATTCAATGAAATTCAGGTAGCTTAGGTATTTCGAATTTAACTATGGCGACAGGTTTTTTGTTTTTTGTATGCTTCAGGGAAGCCAAACTGCTGGAGCGAATTCGACCAAATTGACACACTTGAAATAATCGGACTTAACCCAGGTATGGCAATTGAGTTTTGATGGAGACGGAATGAATGCGGGATTAGAGGCGTGGACTGGGGAAGTAGGGAAGCATACCTGGGTTCCGTTCACTCGATCACACCGGTGTAGAAAAAAAGTCGGTTTTATGGTTTCACTTTTTTTTTATAAATCTAATATTTTAAAATTTTTTCGAATATAATTCAACGAATTGAATATAAACTTATATAAACTATAAAACTATAATTTTATTATAAATTTGACAAATAATTCAAAAAAATACTGAATTCAAAAAAATTTTGTTTTGAATTCAAAATCTAACTGACGAAATAGAAATGGCAATAATAGACTACACCCCAGGACATTGGTCGAAATAAATTACTAAAATCGACCAGTGAACGATAGTGTCGGTGTAATGACGTCATTGTAGTCAAAAAATGTTGACCAGTGGACGCAAAAGTGTAACTTTTAGTCGCTTTTAGTGAGTGAACGCAGCCCTGGGCATTTCATGTATTAAATTTAATTTTTTGGGTAACTTCTTAGTTTTTGTCAGTTTTATTTTATTTGAATGGAAAAGGTCAGTTTCTTTTTGTCTGTCCTTGGCGTTGGGTTTCAAGGGTTGAGTGGAAGAGAGTTTATGGGTTGTTTTTTTAAAATCGTTATGACGTCTCAAATGGTAGTCAGTGAATAGGAGTGTTTAAGTAAGAATGTGAATGCGCTGGTAGACGACTTAACAAAGAAAAGGAGGTATCTTATAGTCTGATTTTGTTCTTTTCACTCAGTATGTAGGAAATTCATTTTTCTTTGCGCATTGTTTCCATTTTAACAAACCCCTATTTAACACATTAAATTATTTACAGAGAATGCCTAGGATCGCATACATTAATACCGAAGCTTGAGTAGCATTTTTTTTTTCATTTGAAAAGTGAATAAAATGCCATGGTGAAAATGTTGCTTAAACTGCACACACTCTATAAATGCTTTATTAACGACTGAAACTTATGCCATGCAAATATCAATGTCAGAACTATGAACAGCCAATTTAGCGAGATAATAAATTGTTTTTAAATTTGATTTTCAAACCTATGGAATCTAGAGCCCAGAACTTCTTTTTTTTTTATAATGTATGTAACATGCACATTAAATATTACCGAAGGCTACAGGTTATTGTAATTGTGAGACTTAGCTATTGTTGAATTCACGTCATTGATTAAAGTTCAACCCACAAATATTTCATTAACTTTAATACATTCGAACATTAAGCTATTGAAACCAATACAAAGGCAGTCGTATTAAAAAAAACTAATGAAACTAGATAATGAAGTAATATTACCAAATTCGGCTATGAAAACCAATACTAGTTCATAGGAAATTTCCGTTCAAGCTTCACAAATTCAATGGCTAAAATCTAATCTAACATTCACTATGTAGTTATATGTGTGTATAATGAATTTAATTTTGTCCATTTAGCATAACGAATGTTCTTCCTCTTCCAAATTTTATTTCAAAACAAATTAAAAAATTTTCTCCTGTGTTCGGTCAAGTGTAATGCGCTAGAAATTTTGGAAAATGGCCTCCGGTTATTAAAACTATTTGGCTTTATTTTGCAGAAACGTAATATTTTATAATTTGTATATTAGTATCGCAGCATATTATCAAAGATAAGAATAATACCACTTCTCGTAAAATATGTTTTGTCCCTTTTTATCGCATGAAGATTTCGTTTCATAGTTCAGACTTCAGCTTAACTACATTTAGCAAAACGTGGAAATACAGTGTGATCCAATTTCAGTCTTCAAACTTTAAAACAAAATAAAACACACAAATTTAATGAAATATACTTATTTTATTTTGTTAATCACAAATGTTATGTATTTCATTAATTATGAAAAATAATATCAATTAAATGGCCGCCTTTAGACATTCTGCAGCAGCCGATCCCTTCGAGGTAATTTTCGATGACTTTTCCGTAAATTTCAGGCGGTATCTCGGTAATAACTTGACAGATGTTTGTTTTTTAGGTGCTCCAACGTTTCGGGTTTGTTGGCTTAGACACGACTTTTAACGTAACCCCACAAAAGAAATCCAACGGTATTAAAAGTCGCATGATCCTGGCGGCCAGTTGATGCTACGCTACCAAAACGTGAAATAATACGACGTGGGAACTTTTCAAGCAAAATGTCCAACTTTGAACCCGTTGTGTGGTAAATTGCACCGTCTTGTTGGGACCACATGTCTTTCTCATCAATATCTGCGATTTCGTGCCAGAAATAATCAGTTATCATCCGCCTAAATCGCTCAGCATTGACTGTTAAAGTCTGACCCTGATTGTTTTCGAAAAAGTAAGGCCTAATGATGCCGCCTGATCACTATGCGCACCAAACAGTCACGTTTTGGTCATGGAATGGTGTCTCGTGAATCTCGTGAGGATTTTCATCTCCCCATAAGCAGCAATTTTGATTATTGACCACACCTAGACAGGTGGAAATGTTCCTCATCAGAGAATAGGATTTTCTTTGAAAAACAGAATTGTTATTTCTGTAGAACAATTGAATAATTTTAACGTGTCGAGCGGTGGTTAAGTGATCCATTTCGTAAATGTGTTATTGCAGACTGACATTTAACACTTTGAAAACAAGTGCTTATCGACAGCTGCTTGAATTACATTGCTGCTGGCAACATACGAAACTGAAATAGGATGGATCACCTTATATTTTCGAAATGTGGAAATGTATTTATATACCAGCGCTTCTTACGGATATGTTATGTAAAGTGAAAGAAATTTGAAAATTATAAAATTTTTTTAATTAAAATTTTAATTTTATCCAAAATCCGAACCGTGAAATTTTTCTTTAAATGTAGTTACTTCTTTTTAGTATTGCGGTTTTCTTTTTTTTCGAGTTAATTAAAAATTGTTTTCGGCGAAAAATTTAAATCGAATTACAAATTTTGTGTTGCGTCCATTTATTAATTTTTTTCTTTTTTAAAATTACTATTTTATTAATACAATATAATATATAATATGTGTCTAATATGGTTAGATTTATATTTCTCTCTTTTTTTTATGGTTAATTATGGTTGGATGAAATACTTGTAGCTCTGTGCAAATGTTTTATGGTTTTATACTTTATGGTTTTATGCACACATGAATTGTAAAGAACTTTCATACAGTGTGTTTTGAAAAACAATTAAATATTCAATCTCGATTTAAATAACAATTGAAACCACAAGAAAAAATATTTGATTAATGGATTAATTTGACTTAAAGTTCATTTTTGACACGTAACAACAGATCGTATGGCTCTGCAAGTCAAATTGCATGTTTATTTAAGAATTCCATTAAAGTTTATTAGCGTATTTCTAATAAGTGGGTTTCTTCGATGGCAAGCTTATTTGTTTTATAATGCGTTGTATAGCAAAACGCAAAATCTTTTTATTGTCTTCTATAAAATTGTCTCATTATGACCTACGGACGTGTAAATACAATAGAAGAATTGACCAAACTACTAATCTAACTAAAGTATCAGAGGTGAGCACAAATCAATATGAACACTTAAAATATTTGACCGAAGTATGAGTAATTATAAAGTACCCAACAAAATAAAACGCGTTGCAATAGGTGCAAAAAAGCACGGACGGTTTTCAAAAGCGAAATCTATCAGGAAGAGAAAGAATAAATTTTTTCTTAAAAGAAACATATGACACGTTTACCGTTCTTCTGGTATGTGCGCATTGGTATATAAATTTCAGCATGAATTTGTTTGAATTTGTAAAATTAAATCATATTTCTCCGTCAATTATATGTAAAATTTATAGCTCTATCTGTGTCAGCAATGGTTAGAAAATTGTTTGAAAATTTACAATCGAAATCTGGAGAATGTCGTCACGCAGAGATAGGAGTATTGGGGTATTTGATAATTACTCATACTTCGACATATAAAATTGAACGATTCCTATGAATTGTTGAAATGACCAACTTTATCAATTACGTTTATCATTACGTTTTTTTTTTTGTATTATCTTTGTTATGTGAGTGGTTAGCAGGTGAAAAATGTATCCTGAATTTAATCGTAAAAACTATATCTATTTTTTTATGAATTGAATATATCTATGGGGTGAAAAGAGGACTAGGTGTGTGCCAAATTTAACCAGGCAACTTCATAAGACTTTTTTCAAGACTTTTTTTTCAGTTGGACTGAAAATAAGTCCAATGGAGTCGTGGGTAACACAGGGTCTACATTGGCCAATATTTCTGGTATACCAATTGGCTTACCAGAAATAAAATACTACCAGTTTTTTTTTTACGTGGGCCAATACTGGTATACCAATTCAGTATTTAACATGCCGTTGAACCGAGAACAAAAAATAAAAATAGCCAAAATATTGGCTTTAATGTGTCGAATTCAATTCTGTGGCAATATCTTCCCATGCCCTTCTTTTAAAATCAATTTTTCTATATTTTTCTTCTTTTTCTCGAAACATATTTATCAATTTGATAATTTCACTCCGCAAAAATTTAGTTTCCGCCATTTTATTAAATGCAAATGTCAAAAAATGGTATACCAGAAAAATTGGTATACCAGCACTAGCTTTTTAGCAACCAATTTTGCTGGTATACCAGAAATATTGGCTAATGTAGACCCTGTGTAAGAGGCGAAGCCACCTTTCTAACGTGTTGAACACACTGTCTTTATACTTTCGAAACTCAATTCATATCGGAAATTTAAAAAAAAAAAAAAAAATTATTAGTAGAGAATTGTTATTGAATTTTAGTGTATTTTTTTTTTTTTTTTTTTTTTTATTGTGAATACAAAAATACACCTAAAAAGTAATATAAAAATAATACAATAAAAAAAAAAGAAACGAATCAAGGCCTTCAGTTTCCTCCTATTGGTATTGCTTTTCGGTTTGGTTTTTTTTTTTTGTACTAATTGTGGTGTCGTGAACCATAACAAAAACACCGCCGCACTACTAGTTTTTATCGTATCTCGCGGGATTATTCAGTGTTTTTCTACAAAAAGAAAAACTTTTTACATTTACTAATTTATTATTATTTAAATTAAATTTCAAATCCTGTGAACTCTTCTTATTATCGTAAGATGATTGATTGATTTATCCTCATTGATCTCATCATAAAAAAAAAAAAAGAATCATTATCTGTGCTTTTTGTTGTGTGTGTGTGTGTGTGTGTGTTTCACTGTTTTTTATTTTTGGGCGGCATCTACCTACTTTTTTTTTTTTTAAATTTTCTAAAAAATTAATTTTGTAACAATTTTAATTATTGTTTTTTTAAAATTTTGTTACCAATTTTTCTTTTTTTTTTTTTTTTGTTTTTGTGGCAATTGACGTTTTTGTGTACGTTTTTTTTTTTTTTTTAAATTGTCATATATTTTGTTTTTGTTTTATTGAATATCAAAACCGAATCGCTTTTTTTTTTTTTATTGTTTATGATTTCGATTTCATTGAATGTGGTTAAACAGGGGCGGCGCAATTATACACAAAATTTAAACAAATTGTGATCAATTTCTTTTATTTATAGTAAGAAAAAAAAAGTGTTCAATAAAATATTTAATGCAAAAATAAGTGTAAAAACTTTATCAGTGATTTTTTATTTTTTTTTTTATAAATATATATAAAATTTGATTTGAAAAAAGGTGTGTGTACTTTACCTAAAATTTATAAAACTGTCAGAAAAATACTGATAAGAAGTTGAAGTAATAACTCATTTTTATTTTTTGTATGTGATAACGTGTTCTTTTTTTTTTTTTTTTTTATTTTTTATAAATAATTTTATATTGTTTTAATATTTGAAACAATATCAAAAAAAAAAGAGAAAAAAAACCAGATATTTTAGTTCGGTTAAAAATGTCAATTGTGAAATTTGTGTGGTAGTTTTTTTTTTATAATAATAAAATTAAAAAAGGACATTATTTTAATAATAAAACTTTATATTAGTAAATAAATGCAATAAATGCAACCTAAATCAATTTTCATTATATTTATGTAATAACATCCGCGAAGAAAAATGGAGTCTGATTTAAAACGTGACGCAATAATGCGTAAAAGTTTTCGTATAGCAACATCACAAAATCGTTATGGAAAAGGGCAAGCTCCATTAGCGCCGACATTGTCAGCAACAATTGGTAATGATTTTGTTAAAATTCAAGATAACGATGTTATTGATAAATCTACATCATCATCATCATCAGTTGATGGGAAATTATTGAAAATAAATCAACTTGAAAATAAAAATTCATTATTTCTAAAAGAATCTTTAACTGGATGTAAAAAAATGGTAAATAATTTAAATGAAAAACCACCCAATGAACATAAGTTATTAGATTATAATATAAAATCAATACAAGAAGCAAAAATATCATCAAATCAAAATAATGATAAATTTGATTGTGGAAAATTAAAATTAACAATTGAATCGAATTCCGAGAAATATTTTCCAAATAATGATGAAGAAAATAAAACGAAATCAATTTTTTCTTCATTATCATCATCATCATACACTAGACCGACGGCACCACCACCACCACTGCTTGCCGGTGCATCGATTTTAGCACAAAAATATGATGATGATTCATCGACTGAAAGTTCTTCTCTTCCAATCAATAAGGTATATATGCAATTGAAACCGCCAATTTCACCAAATACTCGACGTGATACAACAACAGAAGATAGCTCAAAACTTGCATTGGGTTCCTTAGAAAAACATATTAATGATGTTGAGGCATGTTTTAGAAATCATTCGAAAACATTTGGACCACCTAATATTGATGAAATTCAAATGAATTATGTTAAAAAAAGTCAACGTTATGGGGAACATGAAAATCTTTTACGTCCTGGTATAAGTGATATGTCATCTGGTACGGAATTTTGTTATTTACGTAATGAAGAAAATAATGATACTGAATCAAATCAAAATGAATTCAAACGTGGTACAGAAAGTCGAAATTCAACTGGAGCAGCATATTCCAGGACACAGACCATATTAAAACCGGCTGTTAAAATTAATCGTACCGCTTCTGATACGAAAAATATTGAAAATACAATTTTAGCTATGAGATCTGCACTTAAACAAAAACAATGTGAAGTTGTTGCTGCTGATATTGTAAATAAATCCCCAACAAGTCTAATGACAACAAAAGAAAGACGTGAAGAGACCCTTAAGAAATTTGAGGCTGCTGTGAGTGCACAACGACCAAAAATTATTGCAAGCTCAATAAAAAATAATGCTACATTGAAGCACGTGATAACATCACCTGGTAATCGTGAAATCACATCAAAAAATAATCGATTAAAAATTGAATTGCAGGTAAATATTTTCTAAAGATAATTGTTTCTGTTATTCTTTTGGAATATTAAATTTTCTATAAAAGTCAAGTAATCATTTAATTTCTGCATGAAAAGTATGTAATTTAAATTATCCAGAACCAAAGTGTTTTATGACAGTTATATGTTAACTTACAGGCCCTATTCTGGCACTGTGACAAATTTTTAGTATTAAACAAATTTGCAACTATAAATATGATTAAAATTATGGACTTCTGAGATAATTCGTATTCTGCGAGACGAGTCATAATTATGCCCAAAATATGAATTTATAAAAGTTGAAACTGTTATTTGAGAAATACTCTTGAAAATGTTTGTATAGGTGTACAATTTTTATATATTTAGGTGTAAAATTATTTGTGTGTTTATAAAAATGGTGGAAATTTTTCCATATTTATGAATTAAATCACTCAAAAAAATACCTGTGATGCAAAATATTTTTGGTCAGAACTTGTGATATTTTTTTATGATAGTTGTAATAACGCGTCAAAATAGGAATAAGTTTTTTTAAAAAAAAGTTATGACAGTGACGTCATGTTATGACCGTTATGGCTGGGATGAGAATAAGCCTGTTATTGTTTTCAGCAAAAATTTATACTTTGGATATCGTTTAAACTAGAGATTAAGAATTTCTTGATTTTACAACTTGAGTTTAAACAATATACTCAAATTAAAGTTCAAATTAACTTAATCCGTACACATTTATCGAATTCGAAATTTTGTTTTTCATATACATACATATAAGGAGAAAAAATAGAGAATATAAACGAAAAAATTGTTCGAATTTAATTGCATTGTCTCAAAACATTTTGATATTTGCGATTGTTAGACTTGCCAGATCGTAAGCGAAAAAAAATTTCTGTCTATAAAAAATTTTAAAAATCTCTTAACATTTTGCATTTTCAAAACCAGAACCTATAATAAGTGGGACCTTTTTATTATAATTCTTTGAATGTCCACTCAAGAAAATGTCTATTGCGTTGCTAGTAAAACATTTTAATTTTATTTTTTAATATCTCGTTTACTACTGACTATTTTCGTAAATTAAAACTTCTTGTGACTAATTAACTCGTATTGTATTCCTATCTACTTAGGCCTAATTTTATAGTGAGACTTGAAGCCCAGTTGTGACTTCTGATGGGTATTCCATTAAATCTTTTAAGGCGCGACTTCATGTAAAATAAATATCAACGTAGGAAAGAACGTTTTAATTGACAGTAAAAGAAGAACAGCTCCGACTAGGATATAGTGTGACACTAGTGTTTTCTGCACGCGTGGATAAAAGAGGAATAAAGTGTGAAATAAATTGAGCAAAAAGTACCACTTTTTGCTAAAGATATTTAAAGGATTTGTAAGAGATGGCGCTTTTTTAAATGAAAGCGTTTTTCTATTTCGACACCCCCACAACCCGATTCGAGAGACACATTCTATCTTTTTAATTTTGCCTTCAATGTTTGCTGTATTTTTCATACCAATTGATTTTTGCATAAGAGATCGTTTATCTCATTCACATCGCTAGTTTATTTTGCATGCCTCGGTGATGTAAATTGGACATAAAACGTGACGATTTAACAAAATCTGGAGGTTAGAATTTTTTACTATTCCAAAGCTTTTTAATTCCCATTCTAGATATACATATGTATATTCTTATTAAATTAAACCCTATTATATTTCTGAGTGTAGTGCGCGTGCTTATATTTACTGTGTTTAAGCATGATGATTTAATTATCAACTTAAAATCTAAGCATGATGATTTAATTATCACCTTAAAATCTAAGAGAAGATATAATATGATTCCACTGCTAAATTGAATTATTAAATTATTTAAATCTTAAATTTTCTTTGGTTTAACGTTAGTTTCTGATAGAATAAAATTATTTATATTTATTATTTTTATATATTATATAGAAGTTCTAATCATACTAATGAATTTTTTCTCCTTTTTTCAGGTATGGAATTTTCTGATACCAATGTGTAATTGGTCTGTAATATGTATTTGGTAAAAGTTTCATAATAATATTAAAAAACTGTCGCTTAAATTAGTTCAAATTACAAAATAAATGCTAAATGCATTTCAAAGTAAAAAGTGTAATTTTACCTATAATATTTGGTACATATTTACTTTTATTAATTGACTTTAGAAGAATTTAGTAGGCTAAAACACATGGCTTCAATTCGAACATCGAGACTGCAATATATTTTATGCCCTATGGTAGATAGTACCAGAGGGTATATCAGTGTTGTCACTACATTTGTAACACATAGAAATAATCATCGCATAAGAGTTTCAAGGCTATAAATGTGTAAAAATCAAAACTTTATCGATTTATGCATGTCCATCCATGCGTCCGTCTGTCCTTCCGTATACAAGATAACTCAAAAACGCTTTATTCGGTTTTGATGAAATTTACAATGTAAGTTGGTTATTTCTTAACTGGATTTGGTATTGGATTTTAGTAAAATCGACAGAGGTGGAGCGAAGTTATTAGGCAAATTCCACAGTGACCAGAAAGTTTTGTTGTTTTTTATATGACTTTTCGGATTTAATTGGAAATATTGATTAAATACATAAATAGACGATATCATGTTAAATTTTAGTAAAATCGCTCCAATGATAATGGAGAAATAAATAATCCTATCATACTTCATACTAATATTATAAAGAGGAAAGGTTTGTATTTTTGTATGGATGTTTGACACGAATAAACTCAAAAGCTACTGGACCGATTTCAAAAATTCTTTCACCATACATACGCTACATTATCCCTGAGTAACATAGGCTATATTTATTACTAGAAAAAATTAGGGATCCCTACTAAAACTTGAATAATATAATCTATAGAAATATTATAAAGAGGAAAGATTCGTTCCGCATACATCTGTATCTAATAATCCTCACATTCATGTCTGTCGCGTCTAATATTCTCTGTAGTCTAACTTCATGCACAAAGACCCTTCTAATGTTTAAAAAATAAATCTTCACCCGTGCGAAGCCGGGACGGGCCGCTAGTGAGAAAATAAGATTGTTCATAAAGTTTTTTTAATGTACTTTAAAAACTAATGTACTAATTTGAATATTGTAAAATGCACAGAATAAGTTTATGCTATTAGCGTCTAGGTTCCCTGCAAATTAGAGAAAAATTTAAAAAGAGAAAACGAAGTTATAAAGGAAATATTGTTAGTTTTGACGGTTTTTCTGTTCCATTTCTGCCAAAGGGCATCAAAAAGTCGGCGATTTTCGCTTACTTTTATATGTTTTCTTTTTATTTTAATTTTACTATCAGATATAGTATATGTATTTAATGCAGGCAATAAGATTGCAAATGCTTTGTTTAATCATCATTTAGTGCCACGAAAGGAAAAGGTTAGGGAATGAGGATAGTTATTGATTAGTGGTTAATAGATAGCGGATAAAGGATAACGGTTAGTTGTTAATTGGTAATGGTTAGTGATTTATGGGTATTTGTTAATGGTTAGAACTTGGTGGTTAATGGTTAGTGGCTAATGGTTAGAGGTAATACCGTTTATTTATTCAAATTCAATATATAAAATATCCAAACAGGAAGGAAAATATAACATTTAAATTTGGATGAAAAATTTGAAAATTATAAATCATAAGAATCGTCTTTGTTTGTGATAAATAAGATAACGGGATCTATTCCGCATTCATATTTTATGTTATGTTACGTTAAATTTCAGAGAAAAAAACACATATTCAATTAGTTGCTCTAAAATATATTGATAGAAAAATATCGTGCCGAATGTCTTCTTTTTTTAAGTTTAATAAATATACAAGACATACCATTTTGCTTGTTCCTTTTTTTGTTTTGATTATTAATATTTTTGTTTATAATCAAACTCAATTAATAAAAACATATAGGGACTGAAAATCGCCCTATAGCAGATTTTTTGATGCCCTATGGTAGAAATGGGACAGAAAAACTGTCAAAATTTTTTCTTCTAATTTGCACGTAACCCAGGCCTTGATATTATAATTCTAATCTGAAAATTTTATTCAAATCGGTGCATTAGTTTTTAAAGTACATCAAAAAAAACTATATAAAGAGGCTTATTTTCTCCTAGGATTATTTCTTTCTCCATTAGCCTTGGACCGATTTGATTGATAACATAGTATCGTCTATTTGTGTAGTTAACCTATATAATTAATTTAAACAAAATTGGTTCACAAATTTTCAAATGAAATCCGAAAAATCATAAACAAGAAAACGACAAAACTTTCTGGTCACTCTGGTTTTTCCTTTATAACTTTACTCCCCCTGGATTTGCTGCAACGCAATACCAAACGAAGTTAAGGAATAAGCAACTCACATTGTAAATTTCATCCGTACCTACCATATGGCATAATAATTTTTAAGCAAACCTCAATCGATTGTAGGTTTAGAAAACATACAAGATTTTCTTACATTAATAGCCAGTTTTTCAGTGAACTTTGACGGACGTTTAACTTTGAGATTAACAAATTTTGGGTTTTTACAGTTCGAGTTCAACCTGTGTAGGCCGATTAAAATACAGTTTAACCTAATCGGTCGATCTACCGAGTTTAAACAATTTTTTTTTCGAATAACCAATCAAAATATAGGAAAAAGAGAATAAAATGAATGCCAAAAATTATTCTGAATTTAAAATGCATTGAAATTTCGATTTTATAAATAAGGGCTTTTAATATTTATTTCTTATTTAGAACGTACTTTTTCTAAAACATTCAATAAATTAGAAAAAAAATGTAATATTGTATAATGAGCGTTGAAGAAAGCACATCAATGCGAAATATTCTGATAACCAATTTTTCGATAATATTTATACTAGAAGAAAACATTTTTTCCGATTATAAATTATTCCCGTTTTAATTTTCATTTTAATTCATATTTCCTTCAAATATTTAATTTTTATTTGGTGTTTCGTTTTTTTTTTTGAACGTCAAAATTTTCAATCACAATGGTAAGTAAAGGCAAATCATTCACAATAACTTGCCATTTTTAGATTAGGTAAACGAAAAATAAAAATGAACTCTAAAACGCATTCGGGTTAACCTACGAATTTAATCGGGGTACTTGGGTTAAGTAACCTTAAATTTAAACGTTGACTGAAAAACTAGCCATAAATGAAGATAGTATGGAAATTGTTTCATTTCGTACAAAAAATCCGAATTTTGTTTGGCCGTTACCCGAAGTTGTGTTCGGATTTTCATTCATTCATTTTCGGAGACAATTGTTCTTTCATTGAAAAAGTATCCTGTAAGAAATGTCACTTTTCCATTCAGAATTAAATGACCAAATTTTTATTTGAAACGAAGAACTTGGGAGAGTTTGATAACGCCATCTATCTTTCGCTGTTGAACTGCATACTGGCAAAACGAAATCATAAACGAAAATTTTCGTTTGGGTTTCGCAAACGACAAATTTTTTTGGGAAATTTCGTTTCGCTTGAAGCGCATACTGACTTTTAAGCTTAATTTTACATTTTTTTCGATTATAAATTATTTTCCTTTTCAATTTTAATTTTAATTCATAATTCCTTCAAATATTCAATTTTTATTTGATGTCTCGTTTTTTTTTTGTTTTGAACGTCAAAATTTTCAATTTTCTGACAAATGCTCTCAAATTATTCCTAAAATATTGTAAAATTTGTAGTCAGATCATTTTAGATTTGCTCTATGTCAAAGAAGAAAATACTCAAGCATAAAATAAAATTTGTGTGCCGAATTCGAATTTGACGAAAAATATTCTTTTACGTCAAATTTAACATAACATAACATAACATAACATAACATAACATAACATAACATGTGATGGTTTGATCTGCTTGTAGTTACTGCTATTATTGTATGCTTTTTGCTATTACATACAATGTATAAAGTATGTTCGTGATCGAACGGGTATACTGTGCACTGTGCTTTCAATAGTGCAGCTGGCTGGAAGTATTTGGTGATAGTTTCATACAGGAAGACAGCTCACCGTCAGACATTGAAATGTGTTGCTCTCGATGAAAGTTGATCTTGAAGACTTCATACACATCTTTTGTTGGAAGTGGAGGATTTATGCTAATAATTATGGATTTAGTTCTTGGCCTAGTCCTTGCAGACATTAAAATATATAAAGAAGAATCTAACGACTGATTTAGGAATTTTCGTAAAATTTTTACTTTTTTTTGGTTTCCGTTTTTCCGGGAAAGGAGGCCGGGAAAAATGTTAGCTATTTTAAACTATTTATTTGTAAAATTTAAGTTATGTTGAACGGCTTACGATTTAAAATCAAAGACAAACATTTTTTGAATATTCGGTTGCGATCTGCCACTAAAAAGTAATGTTTATTTGATTTTTACCAAAAATACATTATTTTTAAATGGTAATAACACTGATTGCAATAACATGTATGCGTGTATGACTAATTTTCAATTGCGTATTCATATATTGTTTATGTTTTCTAATACTGATAAACCATATTTATTTATTCGTTTACTACTTGTATACATATTTTGCTTGGCAACTAAAAATTTAATTACCAACATTTTTTTCCCGAGAAATCTATTATTAATGAAAATTAAAAACATTTTTAGTAATTTTTTTTAATAATATAACATTTTATAAAAAATTTAAAAAGTTTTGAACAAAAAATTACAAATTTAATTTTGATACCTACTTATCTTAACGTGCTCTAATTTGCAGTTGGTAGCCTAGGCCCTAATAGCATGAATCTATTTTGCAAATTTTATTCAAATCAGTATATTAATTTTTAAAGTAAATTCAAAAAACTTTAGGTGAATTAGAGAAAATTTGAAAAAGGCGAAACAAAGTTAAGCAGAAAAAGCCTTGGAATATTATTGGTTTTGGCTTTTTTTCTGTCCCATTTCTGCCTATGACATCAAAAGATTGGTTGTAGGTCGATTTTCAGTTAATATATACAAATATATACAAATTTTCTTTATAATTTGACTTTTTGGAAATTTTCCTGGAATTCTGGAAAACCTGGGTAAATTGATTTGAAATTTATCGTTTCCCGGGAACTAAGAGAAACAATTTTTTTTTTTTTTTTTTTTTTTAGAAATTCGACTTTATTCATCAACATACTCTCCTTCAATTGTGATAGATACATTTTTACCCCCTTATTCTGAACGCAGTCATAACAAGTTCTGACTGGCATAAAATGACGTCATTGTCATAACTTTATTTTTAATACTATTTGGTATTCTGGCGCGCTCATAACTAACAACTGTCATAAAAAATATCATAAGTTCTGACCGACAATATTTTACATCACAACGGTATTTTATATGGGTTCTCTGAGTGATTCAATTGATAAACATGGAATAATTTCCACCATTCTTTTCAACGCACAAATAATTTTACACCGATAGAAAAATTTCAAACCCATACAAACATTTTCGAGAATATTTCTCAAATAACCACGAAAGCTCGCTCAAGTTTTAAAGTGGTATAAATTCATATTTTGGACATATTATGACCCGTTCGCCAGAATACGAATTTTCGTAGCAGTCATAATTTCAGTCAGAATATTATTGTCATAAATATTTCTGACCGCAAAACTGTCACAATGCCAGAATAAGCATCTTAGTCCACGGTTTTTAGAATATTTTCACACCTTTCGTATAATACGATTTCTGAAGGTCTGCAAAATACGCCTCAGTTTCGCATTTAACCTCTTCATCTGATTGAAATCCTGTCTCCTTTTCAAGTTTGGAAACAGATAATAGTCGCTGGGGCTCATATCTAGAGAATACGGTGGATGGGGAAACAATTCCCAACGTAATTTCAAGACTTACAAGTTTTGTTTTGAAGTGACCACTTTGTCATTTTTGACCATTTGTTAACGAATGCGGCACCCATCTTGCGAATAACTTTTTTATCTATAAATGTTCATGTAAGATGCTCCAAATAAATTTATATGAGATGGCCATTATATCAGTTATCTAACGGACTTTCATTTTCCGAATTCCTAACACGATAGCATGGGCTTTTCCGACAATTTCTTCAGTAGTCACGTCAACGGGCCGAGTTAGACGTTCGTCCTCATAAATGTTTGTACGACCACGTTTGAAATTAGTAAACCAATAAATTATTATTGATTTCGGTGGAGAAGATTCCCAGTAACATTTATCAAGCCATTTTTTGGTTCGGACGGTGTTTTTTCCCATCTAAAAACAATGTTTAATCAACACACGAAATTCTTTTTTATCCATTGTTTTGAAAATTACAAAACCTGGGGTCACTAAAATCACTGTAACCTGTAAACTAATTGTCAGAATATCATGAAATTTTGACACGTATCGTTTGAAGGTTGGTAATATCCAGAAATCATATGAGTCTGTCAACAGTGTTGCCATATATTATATATGTCAGACCGGAGACTTATTGAGTGATGTGTTATGCAATTCACATAATTTTTCGTCGTCTTTGCATACTAGGATGCTCAATAATTTCTCAGCCTCGACAAGAAAAACATTGTTGTAAATGAAATACATATATTTTATTATTTAGTATAATTTCCCTGAACTTCAACACACTTGTTCCAACGATTCTCTAATTTAATGATTCCATCCCTGAAATGAAAATGCGGTAGGCCTTCAAAATACGCCTCAACAGCTGTTATGACCTCTTTTAGCTTCTTGTTTCGATTCAGGATCATGGTGGTGGACCCCAAGTCTCATCCATGGTGATGAATCGACGTACGAAATCCATTTTATCCTTCTTAAAACGGTCTAAATGTTGTTCAGAAAGTAACATTCGAAGGTGTTTTTGTTCCATTGTTAGCGAATGCGGCATCCATTTTGCACAAATCGTTTTGAAACCTAAAACTTCAGCTAAGATGTGATGTACTGATCCATGTGAGAACACATGCAAGTTCTGACTATGAAAAGGGTTTTGTTTTGTTATTTGCGTTTCTTTCAATACTTAAAATTTCTGTAGCTGATGTCGAACTCGCTGCTGCTATTCCACAAAATTGGTTCGATGGGTTTAACTATTGGTTTTCCAAAGACTATCCAGTCAGATATGGCATTTTGTAGTGTAGATAATCTCCTGTGTAATTTGTGTAATTTGATTTGACCGACAGACGTTAATTTAGTACAGTTCTGCGCCGAATAATAGATCAATATGTTGAAATCTGAATCACCGAGTTGTATATTGTTAATTATGGGCCAGGAGCATTTATTAATGAAACGGCTAGATTATAGTGAAGTAATTTCTGACAACACAAATACCTCTAAACTTGTTAAATAACCGTTCACCTTTGATTGTAATGAAATGTTGTATTTTAAGGTATGAGTAGCTTATACCATTCACATTCAATTGTTCATCGCATCCGACGATTCTTAGCTTTTTTGTATGTTATTATTTTTACAATACCTAAGAAAACATGGCTTTCAGAGTTATTATTATTTTAAAGAACTTCTGTGTTGGTTGAGTGATTTCTAAATCACAACTTTTGTTAGGATGATTTGGGGTTTTAATATGCAGCAATGTGTCATGTCGTGCATGACACTTAAAGCAATTTTTAGATGAGCAATTCTTGGGGAATTGTCCCTTTCCTAAACAATTGGTGCAAAGTTAAAGCTTTTTAGCTGCATTCGGACGTTCTATTGGAGAGAGTTGAAGGAAAGGTTGACAATCATTAATTAATATGATGCTGCTGTGTCTTGCAGAAAAGACATGTGGTTTATTTTTCCGATGTAATGAAAGCAGAATGTTTACTTGTATTTTGTTTTCTCTGGTGTGGTTTTTCTCTTAGTGTCTCTAGTATTTGAAATTTGAATTCGAAGAACGTTAAGAATGTTTTTAAATGTTGCATGGAACGTAGAGATTTGAGTGATTGATTAAATAAGCGGTTGGTTTTACAATGCACCTTATGAAGCAGAATGTGAATAGCGATTGGGTCTCAATTTTGGGTGTCTACTCCAAGATTTTTAATACCTGATTCAGAAGTTATGATTGGTTGCGATAAGAAGTATTAAACAGAGCTGCTAAGTAGTAGTCGTTTGATGTTGTTTCAATTTTGTAATATATGCCATGCAGTAGTAAGGTTTTCATCGAAAACTTATAATGTTTGCCTTTAGATTTTGGGTTGTGTAATATCAAATGCTAGTCGATGAAATGAAAGTTTGTTGTAATTTTTTTCAAATAAAATCTTTTTATTTTCAAACAAAGTATCGATACACTTTCGCCATTTCATCGATAGTTCATTTATTCCTTTGCTGTAGAAGGCCTGGCTCACGGCAATCGATGAAGTTTTGGAACACATTTTTCCCAACCTCTCTTCGAAATTAAATTGTTTTTCTACCAAGAAGTTGTCTAAATTCCGCAAGTCAGTGGGTGCAAGCTCTGATGAATATGGTGTGTATAGGAGAGTTTCCAAGTCCAACTCCTCTAGCTTTGCCACTGTGTTTCGTGCGATGTGTGGCCGATCGTTGTCATGAAAGAGGATAAAATAAATTTAAAATGAAAGATGAAAAGAAAAATAGCTAATAATTTATTATTAAAATTAAAACGGATATTTACTATATAATGGGATCTATTCTGCATTCATATTTTATGTTATGTTATGTTATGTTGCTATTTTTCGTTAAATTGTTATTCTACAAGGCAACTTCCTGTTATGTTATGTTGTTTATTTACGTTATAAAGTGTATATGGTACTTAAAAGAATATAAATAGATGCTGTTACAATATCTTATGAACAAATTGAGAAATTTGAGCGAGCTCTAACTAAAAAGGGAATTCGATAGATGTCCTTTCAAAAAGGAAAATATCGTAGAAACAAATATTGATAGAAAAGATAAGTTTAATAAATACCTATATAAAATTCATTTTTTTAAACAAACTCAATTAATAAAATATTTTTTTTAAGCAAGGCTCACTCTATAACAATTTTACATTTTTAATCCCAATGTACTACAAATTGAAGAAATTCTACTATATTATGTTTTTCGAAACGTAAAATACTCCATAAAAGGATTTTTCCAGAATACGAAGTTTCAAAAAATGGAAAAATTTTATGAATAATGTAAAGTAATATAACATAAAATAACATAGAAAATCGTAGAATAGATTTCATTATCCAAAGTCGTTTCGATTTTAATTATAAGTTTTTCACTAGTTTTCTTCGCTACTTTTAGAAACTAAAATTCTTAGTTTGAGGGTCACTGTTATAATTGTAATCTTTTGAAAAAAAAAAAAAAAATCTCGGAAGTAAACAAATCCTATGAACATTTCCATTAGTGCGAGAAGGATAAAACATATGCGTAATAATGAGTAAAAATACGATATGTTAGAACATATACGATTAAACATATTTTCATATTTGCGAAGTATATAACATTTTATTTTCCCAGAAAAATATTATTACTTTTTCCACTACTTCCATGTTTGCAGATTCCATTGTTGTTCATAAAAATCTAATAAAATATTTATTTAAGTGGAGGAAGAGTTAAATACTAAACAGGTTCGGCTAATCTCCTAATACTAAATAGGATCCACAAAAATTATTTTTATCACTAATTTATTTCGTAGTTATTTTACGAAATAAATCTTTATGGTCAATAGAAGTTAAATTATTGATTATATATTAAAAACTATAATAGTTTTTTTTTTTTTTTTTTGTTTGGTTATAGGGATCACCAAATATGCAAATACGTGGAGGTGTGCCAATGCGTTGGAGACCTGCAGAAGAACATATTGGAAAATATAAATTGATTAAAACAATTGGAAAGGGAAATTTCGCTAAAGTTAAATTAGCAAAACATTTACCAACTGGAAAAGAGGTGGCCATCAAAATTATAGACAAAACTCAGTTAAATCCTGGGTCGCTTCAAAAATTGTTTAGAGAAGTATAAACAATATAAAATATTTTTATTTTAAAAATTTAATCAAAACAAATATTTGTTTTTTTTTTTTTTTTAATAATTTTTAGGTTAGAATTATGAAAATGCTCGATCATCCGAACATTGTTAAATTATTCCAAGTTATTGAAACCGAAAAGACATTATATTTGGTTATGGAGTATGCATCAGGTGGCGAAGTATTTGATTATTTAGTACTTCATGGGCGTATGAAAGAAAAAGAGGCACGCGTTAAATTTAGACAAATCGTATCGGCTGTACAATATTGCCATCAAAAAAGAATTATTCATAGGTAAAATAATTTTGTTTTATTATTTCTACAAACTCTAATTACCAAACAATCATGAGGGGTATTCATTGTCGTTCGTAAAACCCTCGTATTCTATTAATATGACTTCCTTAAAAAAAAAAAAAGTATTTAAATGTAAAGATGACTCAAATTGTGATTTTCAAACAACCGTAACGAATTAGGATTATTCTTTCGAAAGATCGGAATTAAACAGAAAATTGCCTTGCCAATTTAACAAAATATAGTATAGGGTGATCCAATTTGTGTTTCCTATGGTGGCAACACTGTAAATCAAGTAGCTGTCGATAAAGACTTGTTTTCAAAGTGTCAAATGTCAGTTTGCAATAACGCATTTATGAAATGGATCGTTTACCCACCACTTAACGGGTGTTACAGCAGCAAGAATTTGATTTTAATTTTTCAAAGAAAATCCTCTTTTCTGATGAGGCACATTTCCACCTCTCTGGGTGTGTTAATTATCAAAATTGCCGCATATGGGGAGATGAGAATCCTCATGTGATTCACGAGACATCATTACATGGCCAAAAAGTGGCTGGTGTGGTCAGGCGGCGTCATTGGGCCTTACTTTTTCGAAAACGATCAGAGTCAGACTGTAACAGTCAATGGTGAGCGATATAGGCGGCTGATAACCAATTATTTTTGGCACAAAATCGAAGATATTGATATGGAAGACATGTAGTTCCAACAAAACGGTGCGATTTACCGCACACAAAAGTTCCCAGGTCCCATTATTTCACGTGTTGGTAGGTTCAACTGACCGCCAAGATCATGCGACCTTAACGCCGTTGGATTTATTTTTGCGGGGTTACGTTAAAAATCGTGCCTACACCAACAAACCCGAAACGTTGGAGCACTTAAAAAACATCCGCCAAGTTATTGCCGAAATACCGTCCGAAACTTATGAAAAAGTCATCGAAAATTACCTCGAAAAGATCGGCTAAATAACATTTGTGATTAAAAAAAGAAAATAAGTATGTTTCGTTAAATTTGTGATTTTTATTTTGTTTTAAAGTTCAAGAACTGAAGTTGGATCACCCTGTATTTTATGAGAAGTTCAATGTAACATAACGTAAAATATGAACGCGGAATAGACCCCATTATTCATTTTCTAAAATGATCACTGAAATATATTTTTTAATAAAAAATAATAACTTTTTTTTTGGTTAATTTTTACAGAGATTTGAAAGCAGAAAATCTTCTTCTAGACAGTGAACTAAATATAAAAATAGCTGATTTTGGTTTTTCAAATGAATTTACACCAGGATCAAAATTGGATACATTTTGTGGTAGTCCACCATATGCAGCTCCCGAATTATTTCAAGGTAAAAAATATGATGGACCAGAAGTTGATGTTTGGTCACTTGGTGTAATACTTTATACACTTGTGAGTGGTTCATTACCATTTGACGGCTCAACACTTAGAGAACTACGTGAACGTGTCCTCAGGGGCAAATATAGGTACATATTAAGAAAGAAATTTTGTTTTATAATACAAAATCTTCATTTTTATCCTTTATTACTTTTCTTTCTAGAATCCCTTTCTATATGTCAACCGACTGTGAAAATTTATTACGTAAATTCCTCGTATTAAATCCAACTAAACGCGCTAGTCTTGAGGCTATTATGGGTGATAAATGGATGAATATGGGTTTTGAAGATGATGAGTTAAAACCATATATTGAACCGAAAGCAGATCTCCAGGATCCAAAAAGGATAGGTAAGACGGGTACTGTATACAAAATTTTTCTCACTAATAAATGTAAAATTTGTGTATGTAGTTATATGTTAATTACGATCTATAGTTTTACAATGCACGGGTTTAGTGGTTCGTTGAGATTCTAAATTATGTGATAAAATTTTGTTAATTTTACCGTTGTTCAATAAAACAATGAGTATGGACCTTTCTTCGCAGACTTTTATGAATGAGAATATAACACACGGGCATCCCTTCTCATTGTAAGATTGCAACATTGTGCTAATACAAAGCAAAGTATAATGAACTGGTCGCCCTCCATTCAGAAAGTATGACATTATCAGATTTTTACCGCGCTAATTTTCATGTTGAACAGAATTTAATTTAATTTTATCGCGTCTCATCATAATCAATAATTTAAGACATAATTTGGTTTTAAATACGAGGAATTGAAAACGTGCGTTTTCTTCGGTCATTCTTTAACTCTTTATTAGCATCTCTTTCGAACCTGTAGTAGCTCGTAGTTTAATGTGTTTTTGTTCCTTGAGTAAAAATTCTGCATTTTGCGTTCTTATCTCGAAAAAATCGTTGACCTACAATAAAATAGTCGTGTTCGTGTCTAGAAAATGTTGACGGAAAATATAGAATCTTTTAAACTATATTTATTTACCGAATAGAATTTTCCTAAATTACTCATAAATTCTGCTAGCGTTTAGATCTGGACCTAATTTCATTGTAGTTATTCTCTTTGCAAAGAATCAGTGATACATATTTTTTATTTTGCATGATATATTGTGTAAGCAATTAGATCTGACAAGAAGAAATCAGTTTAGAATTTACGATGCAAAGTAGTGAATAAATAAATTAAATCGATAATATAAGTTGTGATTTAGAAATAAAGGAAACGTTTACATCTGAATTTGAGATCAGACGTACTATATCAAAGAGTATACGTGTATTATGCCAAATATGAGTATTATAGAATCAAAATCGGATCTTTTCCTTTTTCAAGTTTTTGAGAAAATACGGATAGGATTCTTTTTTTTTCATACCGTTCATTAAAATTTTACAATTATATATTTGCGCTTTAAAAAGCTATATGTATAGTATATTAGAGTCGCTTAAAGCGCTTTACAGTGCTTGAATCTAACAATTCTAACTTAAAGTGCAGTGCTTAGTGAAATTCTAGCATAAAAATTTGTTGCTAATCCCAACAACGCATTTAAGGTTGTTCACGCTAAGAAATGATATGTGCAAAGTATAAATTGAAAAACGTCAATAATTCGTTTAGTAATGGATGGATTTTCATGAAACTTGGAATGTACATTTTGGATAGGCTAATTGAAGATATGTTTCCATTAGGTTAGCATTCCGAGGTCAAAATAAAAAAACGTCAATAATTCGGTCGATCAAATTGGAATTGAATTTACTTTCATATTCTGGAAGTAACGCGAGCAAAGCCGCCTGCTAGTTTCCAATAAATTATTTAAATTATTTACAATTTGAATAACTCAAATTGTTGTATTCGTTACCCTGGATCTCGACGGAAGCGATCGACGCAACGAACGCGTGAAGTGTCAAAAACGTTAGTGTAAGTTAATAAAAACAAAAATGGCCGTTTTTAAATGGAATTCTCATAAAATTATTCATATAGGTATATCAATTGATGTTTCAAAGGGTCAGGAACGTAAAAAGTTGAATACAAATCAACTTTACAATGTCTGAAGCGTCGCGTTTAAAGCGAGAGTAACACCTCCTATGAAAATGACTTATTTGACACTTCGACACGTTATTATTTTTTTTTAATTGAAAGGAGTTAAATAATTCAATAAAATGTAAGAGTTAAAAATAGGATACAACTGAATTTGGTAAACAATTGAGAGGTTTAACACAAAAGCAGTTGTAATGATTTGATAATATTAATATAGGAAAAGGCAAATGAACAGACTAGTATAGACAGTGTGGAATGGTCTAGTTGGTTAAGACCTCGTCCTCGTCTCATGAGACTGATGACTCGGGTTCAAATCCAGGTCTCGGAATTTCACTTTTTCTCTACTTTTCTTTGCCTTACAAAAACTAAAAGAAATCAGAAATTTCATACACATACAAATTGACGAAAATAATATCACCTTCCAAGATTAGGGTTATGTTTGTATCATGGTTTTGATGTTTAAAAGTTTTTTTTCTTTATCCAAGGTGCATATAGAGAAGTATGCAGTATAGATTAGTATAGAATAGGTATGTTTATTGTTGTTGTTAATCGTAATAATCGTTATGTGTATTTCTTGCATTTCTGGTTTAAAAATTACAAAGCCTAAACTAATTTCATTTATTACAATTTCGTATTTTTTTTCTATATTTTTTTTGCAATTTCTCTCTTGTTTCACCAAATTGTAGAAGCTCTTGTCGCAATGGGTTACAATAGGCAAGAGATTGATGATTCATTATCACAAGTACGCTACGATGATGTTTTCGCCACATATTTGCTTCTAGGAAGAAAGAGCACTGATGTAAGTCATTTTTATTTCATTATACGTTTTTTTTTTAAATTTTTTGTTCAAAAATAATTTTTTTTAATTTTAAAACTTTAATTAAATGTAATTATTTATTTGTTTACATCATCATTTAAAAAAAAAAAACAATGTTTAAAATTGCTTGTCTGCGTTTTGTATTAACTTTTTTGTGTTATTATAATTTTAGCCGGAAAGCGACGGTTCCAGGTCCGGATCTTCCCTTTCCCTGCGTAACATTGCTGCAAATGATGGAGCTGCTTCAGGTAATTCAGCTATCCAAAGTCCAACACACCGTGGTGTACACAGAAGTATTTCAGCTTCCAGTACTAAACCAAGTCGACGAGCTTCAAGTGGTGCTGAAACATTACGTAAGTAAATAATAAAGTTGAATATTTATTTAAAATTTTTGTAGTTCTTTTGCATTTTTGCATTTTTAGAGATTTTAACGTTTTGTTTAACACTGATATGAAGAATCTTTTTTGCTTTCTTTCGTATCTTTAAAGCTTTTAAAAAAATTCTGTCGGTTAAATAAAATACGATCTCCAAAGTAAGAAGAATGACAGTATTTTTTTTTTAAAAAGTTATTGTGTATTAATAGCCCAGTCAATGGAGCGTAAAAAATGGCTTCAGCTTGCAAAAGGTATAGGAAACTTAATATTTGGTACGATTGTTCAATTAGGTAAGCTTTTCAAAATTCCAGATTTTCGACCTTAGGGGGGGGGGGGGTTTCGCACCCCTATACTGGTTTTTTGCGCTTTTTTGCGATTATCTCATTACTGGTGCGAGATACGTTGATTAAGGTCCGTATGAAAAATGTAGAGCGTACGATTCTCTATATTTTTTGCTTAACACATTTTTTTTCTGAAGTTTATAGTTTTGAAGCTACAGTGCGTAGAAAGTGAGCGTTTTCATCAATTTCTTGGAAAATTTTATTTCTGAACGGAATTTCTCGCTGTTTATTAATTTTTTGCTCTTATATTTTACTCCTTTGCACACCACCTTAGAGGTAGAATAGGGCGCGTTTTTTTTTACCGCGGTATCCCCAGTAGGCATAATCCACGAAGCATTCATCGTGTTGTTGAAGATAATTAATGATTTGACTTCTTCAAGCTTCATGTATTTATTGATGTTCTGGATCAGCTAATGTTGAAGAATATTGTTCGTCAGAGATTGTGGACTCTCCCTGAGAGTGTTCTTCAGGATCATAATCATAATCATCTGGCATTTGTAAAGTCAAAAAATGGTTGATTTCAGGTGGTTCACCCCCGCAATAGGGTATTATTTCCGGAATATTATTACACTAAATTCCTGTGCAAGTGGCGCATATAATCGAACATTTTAAGCCAGACTTTCTACAACATGTTGTCCCACATCCTTTTTTACACTTACAAGAAATACCTTTTAATAGAACTTCGGGTGCAGGATCGTTCATCATAAGTATTGACGTAAGGCCAAATTTACTACTTTTCCATAGCCAATCAGCTGCATTCTTATATTTGTTGTACCATAATTGAACTTGATGGTAGGTCCGTAAAGAATGATATCGTGCAGCATCGCTTTCAGGAGGGAAAGAGACATATGTAAATTTATTTATTGTTATGGATTTAATAAAATGTTGGTAGTGCAAAGCATTTAAGGCAACGTCATCAATATTTATTTTGCAACCAAAAATTTTTCCCCAGCACAAATGATATTTTCACTGTAAGCATTCTCATCTTTGAATACTTGTATTAATTTACTCATTGTTCTGAAGCGGGCTGATAAATATAACTTTACTTTTATCATAGAGATAAGACGTGGTATCGCAACCACTGAATGCGTGAAAATAGAATATTATTAGGTATAACGTCACTGTATTTACTCTCCTCGTAGCTTGAAATACAGTGACGTAGCTAATAAAGATGGACGATGTGTTACAAATGGAGTGACAAAACTAAAAATCCTATATCATGGGAATGATATATTCATCTGAATTTGACATTTTGATTCTAACTAATTCTGTTTTGTAAATGTCCACACTGTTTGTTTTGAGGTAAACTGGAAAATTATTCATTTTGCGAATAGGTCGTCCTCTCAAAACAAGATAGGCTATGTATAATTACGTCATTTTATAAGTATGCTACTTTACAGCAATAATGCCGGTTTTATATACAAGTTTTTGTATTTATCTAGTAAATGCGAAAACTCCTGAATCGATTTCGATTTCGTTGTCACTATTGTATAAGGATTGGTTTTAACCTATGTATAATCATGTCATTTCATGAGTGGACTGAGTAGAGATGTTGATCTATGTATATAAAATTCTGAGTCTATGTATATTTAAGGATTTTGTGCTCTTTATTGGGTCCATCTGCCTATTTATTTCTCCCAGTAAACTTAAAAACTTCGGAATCAATATTGATAAGGGTGTAATAGGTAGGAAAAGTATAGGATATATACCATCTCATTGACGTACGTTAGAGCGGTTTAAACTACGTGATTGCATAGGGTAAATTGATTTGTGCTCCAGAAATAGTTAAGATATTTGAAAGATTGGATGTTTATCGACATAACAAATATTTGCAAACAAAATTTCAAAACTTTCAAAACGCAAATGCAATCTATTTTGGTTTGTTATTTTCCTTTTACATCCTTTTACAACATTACTAATTCTAGTTTCTTAGAATGTAGATTCGTAATTGTTTTTTTTTTTAAGTAATTAGAATTAAAATAAGTATTTATTTCGTATATGTATCTCATTAACGAAATTCATAAAAAATTCCCGTACTAACAATCACTGCAATCCTTTTTCATAAACATTCACAATTCATCGCCTTTTAATATTTAGAAATATTCCATCGTTTTATAACAGGTGTTGGACCAACGAATGCCGCAGCAACTACCCAACCTGGTGGAACTAATCACAGTGGAACTGGTACTAGTGCATCAACAGATAGATCTTCAATGTAAGAATTAATTTCTTTTTTCTTTTAATTGTATTTTATTTTGAAATTACATTCTTCTATATTATATTTCAGTAGCAGTAGTTTTAAACGGCAAAATACTATAGATTCAGCATCAATTAAAGAAAATACCGCAAGATTAGCTGCACAGAATCAAAGACCAGCTTCAGCGACACAAAAGCCAGTTACTTCAAACGATAACAGTATAAATAGAAAAAAAACTTTATTAAATTATGAAATAAAAAATACTATCTATTTTATAGCTATTACCAGCCCAGCTAAGCCACGTACCACATCTAAATATGATCCAACAAATGGGAATCGAACTGTCGGTCCTAGTGGTATGATACCACGACGATCAACGACACTTTACGAAAAGACTTCATCAACAGAGAAAACAAATGTTTTACCTACTGAATCCAAGTAAGTTTAATCCACTTATGTTTTTCAATTACAAGTTTTAAGAATTTACAATACTATACGAATATCAAAATATATTCAATCCTTGTAATATATTTGTTAAGTATTTCTGAAAGGATAATTTTTCATATAAATACAATATATATATTTTTTCGAGAATTACAATAATGGAATTTAGATGTTGTGAAAATTAATTTACCTCGGTACCACGCGATTGTTTATTATATAATGAATCAGATGATTTAAAATCGAATAATAACACTCAAGCAATCAGGAAAATTCATCAAAATAAATGGAAAATTATTTGAATTTTGGCAATCAATTAAAACAAACTAAAACGCAAATTTAACGAAATATACTTATTTTATTTTTTTAATCACAAATGTTATGTATTTCATTAATTATGAAAAGTAATATCAATTAAATGGCCGCCTCTGAACCTTCTGCAGCAGCCGATCCTTTCGAGGTAATTTTCGATGAGTTTTTCGTAAGTTTCGGGCGGTATCTAGGCAATAACTTGGCGGATGTTGTTTTTTAGATGCTCCAACGTTTCGGGTTTGTTCGCGTAGACATGATCTTGGCGACTAGTTGACGCCATCAAAACATGAAATATTGTGACCTAGGAGCTTTTCACGCAAAACATCCAACGTTGCATCCACTGTGTGGTAAGTTGCGCCATCTGAAAACTGAAAACTTACTCACAAGATATGTGTTACTTTTGATTACCATGATAATTTAGTTAAAATTTTGAAAAACTAAAATGCGTGAAATATTTAAATAATTCTTTTTGGCATAATTGCAGAATCACACCCACGCCTCTTTTTATAAGTGTATCGAACCCATTTTTGGAATCAAAGATTTTTGCAAAAAAAGCTTATTGATTACAGTTCCGGCAACTGAAGTTCACAGTCTTAAAACTCTGAACTGAAACTTGTCTATATAAAAAGCCGTATCTATATAAGTCTTAAAGGATTTGATTAAAAATTAGGTTTGAGTTTTTGGAACATGGTGTGTCTCGTTAGAAATTGAAGAGCTATTTTTTTTCTAAAGAAAGTGACGTCTGAATTTTTTCAAAATTTTAAAAATCAGACTCAAATGAATAAATATGGGTTTAAGTAAAGTGAAAAACGTCAGTAATTCGATCAACACATAGCGGGTTTTCATGGAACTTGGAATGTGCATTCTGTATAAGTGAACATAGAAAATAAAGTGTGTCTCCATGCTTAACACAGAGTAATTTAGAATACGTAGCATAAAATTTGATTACTTACGATAGTAAAGTTAAGATTTTTCTATGAAAATTTTTTTCTTTTATTATTTATTATATCCATTAAATAATATGTAATATATAATAATTATAATACTTCAAATTGTTTTTGTTGCTATTTACATTTTATAAGGAACATCTTCATATAGGGATAAATTTTTTTTAAATTGTATAATTTCATATATATATATATATACAATATATATCAAGAATCTACTGTACTGTCAACAAATGTACATTTTAGTTAGTAATAAGGCCATTGATTTTATCACCCTCTTCCAACCGAACTGCACTAATCTTCAACTCACTTAAAGCCCGAGCAACGACGGGCACAACTAGCAACTAGATATGTATATATGTACATATACTGTTCGCAATATGTAACAGACTACACTAGAAATTTGGTAGGTACGCAATATGCAAGGAAGTCGTGTTGACAAGCAATATTAATCGAGGTCTGCTCCACACATTTTAGGCGATTTTTCGTCCAATTTCAAAGTTGTATGCAACAATCGACTGGTGTATAGGATGGTCGGGTGGTTGTATGGACAGTTGATGCAATTTCAATAATCGGCCAAATATTATAATGTAGTGTCCAACAGTTGTCCAACTTATGTATATACAAGGTGGTGTCCAAAGTAATCAGGACTTTTTGAATCTAGCGCCCCTAGTGGCGCCATCTATATGTCGACTGGTGCGTTAGAATCTGCTATCCTTTATCGACTTCCTGTGAGAATTTCATGACATTTCATCTATTGAAAGTGAAGTTATTGCGTTTTAAGTGCAGTATGTTTGTGTCATCGGTGCGAAAATGAGCTTCGACGACCAAAAATTGCTCAGAATTCAACATTCGAAGGACATCATTAAAGAGGTCAAAAAGGACAAAAACTTCCTTTATAACATTGTGACTGGTGACGAAACGTGGTGTTTTCAATATGATCCCGAAACGAAACGCCAGAGTGCTGAATGGAAGGCGCCGGACGAGCCGAAACCCAAAAAATCGCGCCTGGAGAAGTCAAAAGTGAAGACAATGCTGATTTGTTTTTATGATTCCAAGGGTATTGTCCACAAAGAATTTGTTCCACCCGGTCAAAACGTTAATGCGGTATTCTACCTAGGAGTTTTGAAGCGTTTGGTGCGCCGTATTCGACGTGTTCGGCCCGAATATCGCGAAGATGGAAGTTGGCGTTTGTTGCACGATAATGCGCCGTCTCATCGATCGACGCTTGTGACCGATTATCTCACCAAAAATCACATTTTAACCATCAACCACTCCCCGTATTCACCGGATATGGCACCGTGCGACTTCTACCTTTTCGGAAAAATGCATTTGCCGATGAAAGGAAAGCGTTATGCAGACGTAGAGGCCATTCAAAAGGCTTGCACCGGCATACTGGCGGCCATACAGGCCAACGAGCTAAAACACTCGTTCGACATGCTTTTGGACCGTGCAAAAAGCTGTATTGAAGCAGAAGGAGACTATTTTGAATAAAATCAATTGATTTTGCCGAGAAAACCATTTGTTCTGTTTTTTTTTTTTTTAAGTCCTGATTACTTTGGACTCCACCTTGTATATATATTTTATTATTTTCTAAATGTTTGAAGTGGCAACGTTTTCTAGTGTGACCTGCAGTTATTATATACGTGGATTTTTTTGCTTGCGATGATGGCATAATCTATCCAAACGGACGACGTTTCACTTCGAAGGCAAAAATTAGGCAAATTGGCTGTTTAATCTTACCGAGCTTTTTTTTAAGATTTTGCAATTTCAATAAAAGGAATCCTACATTCAAGCTTAGTTGTAATAGCCGGAAAATCTTCCAAACCAATTTCACCTTTCTTTTATCATTTTTATACAATAGTTTTTCTAAAAAAATTTGTTGACATATTAGATATTTGAAAATGTTATTGTTTAATAATTGTTACTTTCCCCATAAATAAAGAGTATGGTCCAAAATGGAAGAATAGCGAAACTTATACCGACGAAAATAAAAGGGTATTCCAACTAGCACGTTTGACTAAATATGTTTAAGAAAAATAAGTAAAATGTCGCTTTCGTCTTCGATATAATTAAAAAACCATTTGCGAATTATGAAGGAAGAAACCATTTTTATGACAAAGATAAGAAACTAAATACACATCATTTTCAGTGTACATTTTATATAATATAGTAATTTTTTTTCCAAAAATTATGTATATGTAGATTGCTATAAAAGTTTTATGCCAGTTTTTGAAACCATTTTTCATCCTCATACGAATACATCCATCTTAGGTTTGTCATCAGTAACGATGTTGTAGATCAAATTTAATGACCCTTTATTGAGTTTTTAGAGCATTTCCTTGCATCATTTCAAACTATGCTAAAATTGTGGGTAATCCAACTAGTAGAAATCTTCGTTATCGTATGTATTTGTTTTATGTCAATTCCAACGGATGGCTTTATATCACGGAATGTTACATGTCGATACACCATTATCACTTCGTGCACTAAATCGATGTTTCCTGGAAAAACAGCAGTTGGCAGATTACCTTTACAAAAATCGTCACTAAGACTATCACGTCCACTTCGGGATTCTTAGAACAGGCCGTAAATTGCTTTGATGGTTCATCATTACCAAAAGCCGCAACGAGTCTATCCATACATTGTTCGGAGGTAAAAAATTGTAAAAAATGTCCGAATCCTGAAGCGCAATCTATGGAAAGAAAAAATACTTACTAGACCAAGATTATTTTTTACCATATAATACATTATTTTTTTCGGTGATTTCGAAAATATTTCAAGATTTTTTATCATTTAGTTAAATCATTATTTATTGCGCCGATTAGGCTAATTTTCAAGTCAAACTTATAATAATAAAATTTCAAATTTGATTTAAATTTGTTGAAGGATTATCGTGTACCGCACCCAGACAGACATGTAAGGATCTAATTTCTGATAGTCTGTCCAACTAGCGTCTTTTCGATATTGTTTTTCAAAATATTTTAATTCAATTGTAGGAAAATATTGTATTTAAAAAATTATCCTTTCATATTCTCAGAAATATAAATATATAATTTCAAATTGTTTGTACGTACTTAATTTCTCTGTAGAATAGTTTTTTGCTTTTTTTTTTAAAAAATCTATTGCAAGACTTTAATTGTATTGTACATATATAAATATAAAGTATTTAAAACAAAATTTGTAAAATGGAAACAAATTCCAAATTTATTATTTGTACTCTTTTCTTTTTGCGCATATCTTCCAAAAATCGTTAAAATTTCAACAACTACAAATTGATTTGCAATTAAACAAATAAATTGCGTAATTATAAAAACTAACAAAAAAAAAAAAAAAAAAAAACATACACATAAAATCACCTTTAAAAAAAACAAACAAATATTTCGTGTTTATAAATAAAAAAATTAAAAAAGTTTTGCAACTGCCGTTTCTGAATTATCAAGGACTGGATCAACCGCTTCGGGTGGTAAAGGCCATGTTAAGAGCGCCTCTGTATCTAGTCCAGGCCCATCAGCTGATAATAGCAGTACCACAAATGACCCGCTTGGATCGAGGTATTCAAATGTTTAAATGTTAGAAAAAAAAAAATACGTTTTACAATTTTTAATATTTTCATTTACCTTAGTTCATAATTTTATATGGATGCGTTTTATTTATTTATGTTTTTTTTTCTAATCTAACAAAATTCGAAATATTACTTTAGCTCGTTGCTTTCTTTCATTGAAATTACTATTTTTTTGTTTTAAACTTTTAATATTCGCATTTGTTTTAATAAGCATTATAATTAGAAATCCTAATAGTACATTTTCCTACTTTATAAATAGTGAAACAGCAGCTTTTAACCTCTTTATTTCGTATATAGAGCAAAATCAATTTAAATAAGAATCCACAATGGAACAAAGTCAATAAAAGCCAAGCAAATTTCATGAACTAATAAAAAAAAGAGAGCTCTAAAAATAGAAATATGATTCGTAGATGTCGATTTGTTTAGAGAATACCAAATAAACTGTAGTTGAATCGTGTAATTCGATTGAGAGTAAATTCTATCAAAAAAGCGTTCCTATGCTTTTTCGATACGATTTGGTACAATGGTTGGGTGATACCACTCTAGTATAGAAACTAAGGAGGAAATACGAATTATAGCTAGAGTTTGGTTAGGAATCTGGCGGTCCGGAGGCGGAATACTAATTAAACAGGAAATATGAATTGGAAAGTATACGAAATAAAGAGGCTAAACCAGCGCTGTAGCATTTTCAAATATAATTCATATGCAAGTTAAGTTTAGTGTGGACGTCAGGTTCTTTAAAATTGCACATTAAAAATCCAACAAAATATTAATATGTACATTTAAAAAAAAAAAAAAAAAAAAAAAATTTCCATATAAAAAAAACTGAAATTGTGTCTTAACTTGTGCGTCTAAACTAAATCAAAGTAATAAATGAGTCCACGCTAAATTTTATATTCAAAATATACGAAAAAATTGGAAAATTTGATGTTATTTTATTTCCGAAACTATTTAAATGCATCATTCAGCAATTTAAAAGAGGAATAGTATTAGACTGTATAACCACAGACTTTAGTAAAGCTTTTGATAAATTGTATCTCATTATGTGATCTTTCTTAAGCTTAGCGCTCTTGGTTTCACTGATTTATTTATTAACTGGATATGGTCTTTTTTTCATGGAAGGAGTTATCAGGTACTATTTCGATCTTCAACTGTCTCTCAACTGTATTTTACTACACTGAAAGTCCCACAAGGTAGCCACTTGGTACCGATGTTATTCATTCTAATTATCAATGATGTTACTTAGATTCCCTGTTAAAGATTCAAAAATATATATTTATGCCGATGACATGTGGGATCTATGAAGAGAAAATGATTCCAAATGATTTTTTGTATCTACAGCAGAGGTATTTGGATAATTTTACAACTTGGTGTTTAAAGAACAGTTTCACTTAATAGGGACAAATGCGACATGGTTCAGAAAACATTATAACACTACTACTACTACTTCTACTATATTATTTACGCGCTTCTCTGTTAGTAGCATAACTAATTTAGGTATGATTTGTGATAGTGAATTTATTTTCAAGTTACATATCGTCTCATTGGTCATACAGCCATTTCACCATTAAGTTTTGTAAAGCTCTTGAAATTACCTTCTACATTTTTTTAAAAAAAACTGTTTAATTTCGCCATAATCACATAAATAAACTATTCGCTCTTATTTTTATTCGATATTTATTTTTTAATATGCAATTTTTTCGGTTCAGCTTATGCCTTTTTTTTTATAATTATTTGTCGAGTTGTTTACAAAATCGAAAAATGGTCTCAGAGACTTAACACTTTCTAGAGAGGCTGTAATGATCAGCCCAACTCAAATTCTTGGTTATCCTTTTGGTATTTTGCCAATTTGTTTTCCAAACGAAGGAATTCATTTAGTTAAAACTTAAGTTTGGGATACCAATTGCGAATACAGTATATATTTTTTTTTTTTTTATTTATAAATACTTAAAAGTAAAAATTTTTTTTAAATTTTATAATAAAAAATCTCTATTTTTTCTAATGTTCTCTTTTCATGCTCTTTTATGATGAAAACGAAATTTTAACTTTATGAAAATATCTAAAAATCATTTTCTGGTGAGTTTTATGTACGAATTTTAAAAAAGCTAAATAGAACACGTTATTTCTGAGCTTTTAAATTTTTGAGTGCGCTTTATTTATTTTATTTTTGTTATTGTCGTCAAAATACAATTTTGTATGTAGTTTTTTGTTCGCAAAACTTTTGTAAAAATAAATTTAACTGCTTTTTTCTTGGTTTTTAATTTTTTGATGGCCTTCTATTATACAAAATAGTTTTTCTCCGCAAGTGAACGAAATAATTGTATACATACTTTTAGGCGAATACCCCTATAATATAAAATAGTTTTATAATTAAAGTATGCATATTTTTAGGCGAATCCCTCTATAATATAAAATAGTAAAATAGTAAACGATTTAACAACGTTTAATACATTTTTTTAATTGGTTTCGTATTTTGGTTGTTTATACTAAATAAGATAGAAATAAGAATGTCTACTCGTGGGAATTGTGGGGTGAAAATAGAATAATTTTGTCAATAATAAGCAGAAATTAAATTTACTTTCAGCTAGTTGATAATAAGATGTTTTCAATTATAAATATCTTTAAAAAAAATCTTTAAAAATATTTCGATTTTTCAATTATTTGTTTAGCCTATAAATTTGGTATTCCTTCTATTTTGAAGTATTAATTATATTGAAATCTGTACTCCAAAGTTGGTAAAAATAAAATGTAATAAAAAAAATACATTTATTGAAAAGTCCTCAATTTTTAAATAGTTCCAAAACATTGTGCAAAATAAAGTTTGGAACGAAAAGGTGAAATGGTTAGCTCGAACCAATAAATTTTATTTTGCCAAAACCTATAAATTGATGAGGAAAACTTAATTTAACTTGTGTACCATTCAGAATTGACTGTTTTACTTTAGACCAATGGTATGGTTGCGACATATCTAGTTTTTCCAATAAAAAAAGGCGACAATTTGCTTCGAAGTGCTCCGCGTGCGAACCACTTTTGTTGAATTAGGCTCATCTTGAAAAACCCACACACTTGATTGGTGTGCTCGTACGTCAAATCGTTCTGAATACCTATACCCTCAAAAATGTCAAACTTTACGGTAGGGTTGCCCAATCCCGAAATATTAAAGGCAACCTACGTATAACAAACGGCTCAATATCGGAACATTTTCAACAAGTAAAAACTTAAATCGCGTTTTTCTTGAAACCATTTTTTCAGACTGGTAAAATTTATCGAGTATATGGCTTAATAACGTATAATGTATCCTTTTTTATTTCCTAAAAAAAAAAATATTTATCGATTTTGAACAGTAGTAATGGTTTTTCTTATTCAAACTTATGTCAATTTTGTTATTTTTCGTTTAAAAAAAATCGCTACATCAGACGATACTTCATTTTCAACAAACCGTTCTCTTTTGAAATACTCAACGCCATTTTCAGGATAATGGAATTTTAGAATGTTTTTTTATATTCTATTTATTATTCTTCGCAAAGTGAGTTTTGCAAAAAATATTACCGTAGTTTGAAATATCCGGGCTTTCCTGCTTTCGATAATCATGAAAAATCCAGCGGAAAATGGGCCGTTCTAAGAAAGGTAAAAATATACTCTTTTTTAACTTTGGTATAACTCGAAAACTATTCAATTGCCAAAGTAAAATGTTGGCCATAATTATTTTGAACGATTTTATCTTTGACTATCAAACATCAAAACGACTCAATCTGATGCTGATGCAAGGTAGGACTACCCACTGACAGAATTTTTAATATAATTCCATACTGATATATTCTCCTAGTTAGTAATTACTCGTACGGTTCTCTGCTTATACAATATAAGTAACTTTTCACATTAAAATATTATTTTTAGTCAGTAACATGTAACTATCCCTTGTCAAAGTTGCGGTATTCTTCGTAAAGTAAAATGCTGGCTGATATAGTTTTTGTTTACTGCTGAAAAATTAAGCATGTCGCATAGGATTTTCATTTCATTGTTTCCTTATTACAAACTTCATATCAAGCTTTTATGCTCTCATTTGCTAAATTCTCTTAGAGTGGACTTCACAATATAGATTTTGCCTGGTTTATCATAATTTTTTTTTACTTTTAATGGAAAAATATAATATTTATCTTTCCACATTTTATGTTGAATTTTTATTTTGGTTTTTCTTACATTTTCGAGTTCAATTACTTGTCGCTTATTATTTTTCTCTTTATACAGTAGACCGCTATAACACAGCTTCATGTAAGACGGATTCATATAACGCGGCGGAAAAATTATGATCATATTCGTATAACACACTAAACGAGTCTCGTATAGCATGGTAAAAGAATGAGACAAATGTTGCGATTTTATTTCGTTTTAGCTCCAATAAAATAATATAACTTTTGGCTGGTAACACTAAACGTCATTATACTTTTCATACTTCGGGGAAACCGCAGAAAAGTTAGAAAATATTGATAAATTTGTATACATTTCTTATGAAAAAAACATTTATTATTCAACGACCATACAAATTGTTTTCATGTAGTGTCTTATGCCCTAGACATACTACACGATTTAATCTAGTGGATTATTTTTTAATTGAGAATTGCGACACATTCTGTTTTTCTGGATTAAAATTAATTCTCAATTATTTTTTGACATTTCTCAAAACTTTATATAATTTTTTTTTGGTTAGAAAATTTTGGAAGTAAAAAAAAATTATTTATGAATATGCAAACATCTAAAATCTAAAAGAAAAAATTTAAAAATATTATATTTAAAAAAAAAAAATCTTTTCCTTCACAAAATACAAAAAATTTGGAGCCGCCAAATTCAAATTTGTTATTTTGCTCTAGTGCTTATTCTTACTTTTTCTTTTTTGAAAGTTTATATCTATAAATATGAGCGGTATTACCAGATATAAAAGCTAAAGCTTTAAAGCTTTTTACAATTAGAGAGCGAAAAGTTCTCAATTATTCAATAATTGAGATGAAAATACTCGGTTAAATATCCTCAATAATTGAGAAAATATGGTCCATTATCGAATTTTAATCTAGAATCGTGACATAATTGAGATTATCGCTGCTAATATGTCTTTAGTATTAAGCCTAATTATTAAAGAAAGTTATAAAAGTAAGTTAATCGTTTTGGGCTGTGAACGCTTCATGTATTTGTATAATCTAATACAACGGATTTATATAAAACAGAACGTATCTATTGTGTTATAGGGGGGTTAACTGTACTTAACTTTGCGTTCTGATGAATAAAGCAAAAAAAAGTGGTGGTTGAATTATGTGATAAATTGAAGATGGTGCCACATCAGTCGAATTTTAAAATGATTTTTGATTTTTCTTATTCAATTTCATTTGTAATTTCATGTTTTTGCTTTTCATTTTGGTTTTTGATTAATTAGTAGGTTGTAGAATATGTTCTACAAATTGTTTATTTGCTTTTTTTTATGCAAGAGAAAAAAAACAATTTATTTTATTTAAAATTTTGTTATCTCATTAAATATTTTTTTATTTTCTTTTAATTTTCTTTATGATTGTAATATGTGCGCCCTTACATCAAATCATCACTTGTAAACATCAAACACCAAATCATCAATCATCGTGTTTAAATGCAAACAACAATTATGTAAATATTTGTTATTGATTCATCAAATAATTCACTTGGATAACTGTGATAACAACAATTGTGAAAAATTCGATAAATCAATATAAAAAAAAAATTCCAAAAATATCAGTTTGCTTGATCGGCTTAGAATGACGTCAGCTGTTAAATCTAGCAGGCATTTTCCAAGGAATGTTCCATCAAGATCAACCTTTCATTCTGGTAAGTTTAAATTTATATATATTTGTCAAACTAAAAAACAGATTTGATAGGACAAGATAAAAGTACTGTTATAAAATATGTCAAGCAGATAAAACTATAAGTGATTTAATAAATCCATGATCACGATAGTATCAGTAATTTGTAATATTTGGATTAATTCGCGGGCATTCTTTCAAATCTGTTTTGGCTTTTGCGTATACTTTGTAAAGTCTACCTAAACCTAATTTTTTTAAGATGGCTTTCAGGACAGCATTTATTAGTCCTTTAACTATTTATCACTACTGGAAATTTTTAGTTTAATTAAGTTAGCACTTATAATTAACCTTTGTCACGTATAAAACACGATACACACTACAGTCTTATTCTCCAACCGTGCCGATAAATCAATTTATGGATGTAGATACAAATTTTATGATTAATATGCAACCTACAAAGCATTTTTAATAAGGAAATTTTTATACGAGAATATCATTTTTTTAATGTTGTAAGAGCGAAAAATGAATCTAACGAGAAGATACAGGGATGGGCATAATTATTTTTACACTTGAAAATTCTTGAAATTCTTTTGATCGATTCAAGTGTTTCTAACTTCCTCTTTTTCTTTAATAGTAGATAAACAGTCTACCGTGAAATTTGATAAGTTTCCGCAGTTTTAGTAGCAGAAATTTCACACTCAAACTTCGTTACAATGGTCGCATAGTCCTTCCACATTGATTTCCCCTGTTTTCGCCATTTTGAATGTCTTTCCAAAAAAGTTTTTTTTTTTAGACACTAAAGATTAAATATTAAGAAATAATTTCCTTCAATAATTTTTTCACACTTATACTGTATGTAAAAATACTTATGCCCTAGGCCAATAAAAGTTTATACTGTCGTGTATAAAAAACCTCAAATTTTACGAATAATCTAGTGAATTTTAGGAATAACACGAACTGCAATATAGAAGATCCTAATTCTGTCAATAATAGGCATTTTCATGAAACTTGGAATATACATGGGACGACTAAGCAGTTAAATGACCCGTATGATTGCGCCCCTGGAGATAAGACTCATAATAATTCTTTACAAGAAAGCTTTACGTTAAAACTACGGAAGCCAAATTTATTTTCATATTCTAGGAATAACGTGGAATAAGTCGGGTACTAGCTAGTTTTTATTTATAATGTTCACATAGGAATTAAAAAAGTCAATTATTTATATTTCATAAATAATTTTAATAATTAATACAAAATTCTTTGTACAAAAATTTCAGAAAAAGTTAAAAATACTTGAAATTAAACTTTGGAATTTTGAATTTTGATATTCCGGTATTTAAAAACTAAATGAAAAATAATGCAGGTATGCATAGTAGTTAATACTATATGTAAAGTAAATATCAATGCCATAAAAATCAGTTCAATCTTTTTTCTTTCGGTAGTGTAGTAATTTCTGTAATGATCATTCATAATTAATGCCTTTATTCTCCAATCGTATCGATGACGACTTTACCTCGGTATAAATCTATTTTCCTCTCGTACGACATAAAAAAAAATGGTATTCTTTTAAAAATCAATCAATCAATCACAAAACTTGTATTGCTCAAAGGCATATTACAGTTCAAAGTTGAGCCTGGGCTTTCTCTCTAAACTAAATACTAAACTAAACACACATATGCTGTATTTTATTGGGAATTCTATCGGGCGCTAATTTACTTTCTCAAAATAACGTTATTTCTTATATAAATTCTTATAAGTTTTAATTTCGAATCTTCGAACCACTGAAATTATTTGATGGAACTATTTGGTTGCGTACTCACTTAAAGTAATTTTGTTCAGGTTAAAAAAATATTAAAACTTCTTTTTTTGGACAAATAATGAAATTGAAATAAATAATATTTTCCGAGACGGCTATTTAAAGTATTGTTTTAACTAAATAAAACAAAAAGCAATACAAATAATAAGAAAAAAAAAAAACAAGCAAAAATCAGGTACGATTCAAGATTCAAACCAAGCTTATGTTATTTTTAAATATTCCAAAAAAAAACCTATGATTTGCGCCATCTACCATCTGGTAGATAGTACTATCCATCCTGCTATCCATCGCCGCATTAGCGCTCTATATTATCCGGCGCTAAATATTTGTATGGTAGACGCGGATAGCATTCTCAAAAAAATACAGCAATACACATAGTAAGCACTAAATTAAGTATGAGCGCATTGCGTATAATGCATATCCATTTAGTTACGGTATATTTTTCTCATACAACTTGATCGCGATAAATAAATATTTCGACACGTTTGGGCAGTAAGGCTGTTAGTTAATTTTATTTATTGATTGAAGTTTTCATTTGATGATTCGAAAATAATCATTATTTGAATACTAGAATATGGGAAATTATTCCAATATTTCATCAATATTTGGACACCAGAGTACATATTCTCAAAATCTGGTGAGTTTACTCGTTTACGGAAATATGCTAAATCGATTTGAGTTTTACAAAATCGGTATTCCGGTGGTCCGTATGTGAGTGAACTCGTATCGCTATGATACGGAAATTACTAGACTGGGTTTTACCAGTCGAAATTTATATCAAAATATTTATCATAGTTGAGTTTCATAATTTTATACTTACCTTCTTCATATAAAAAACTCCAGGTACGAGAATACGACATATTCTTTTATTCAAAACCGATACGAATACGAAAGATACAAATCAAGTTGTATACTACTGACCTCCATTAAGTTTGAGAATATGTCTCCAGTTTGTTTTTAAGCTAATGTGTTGAACGTATTTAAAATGTATCATTTTATCCATTTCAAACTATTTCTAAAAACTTGTTAAAATGAGTTTTTACGATTTTACAATAGATGGCGTAAGTCATAATATATATAATACATGTAAATCGGCATTACATGTATTTGAAAGATCTTATGACAAGCTTTAAATAAAACGTACTAGTTTTACTTTTCTGTTTTAATCAAAAGAGAAAAGCTGCGCAAATTTATTGTTTCCGACACTTGTACTGTGTGTAAAAATACTTCTGCCCTATGCCAATAAAAGTTTATACTGCCGTGTATAAAAAACCTCCACCCCTTTTCGCCATTTTTTTTTGTTATTGCATTTTGAACATATCATTGCTATATATCTCCAAGAAAAAAATGTTGTAAATTCTAATTACAACCCAATAAAATCGCCATGCAAAGAAACGCTTTCCAAAAAATTTCAAGTGTAAAAATAATTATGCCCACCCCTGTATAGCTGTTAAATAAACATGTATTTTTACCAAACAAACATCGAAAAAACTCATTCATATAGTTAATATTAATGTTTTTTTTTTTATAATGACGGTTTGAATCTGTTGTATTTAGTAATGATCATTTACACACAATATTCATTTGTTTAATGATCTATATATCTACCGATAAAATTTTTCAAAACTCCTGAAGCCAACTTTTCCATTCTTTTTTTATATTAGGTATTTTGTTTAAATTTTATACTTTATTAAAAACAATTTTCATCTGAAACAAACAGGCCAAACACGATCTAGAAATAATGCCGGATTGGAGTATTCGGGGACGGGTGGTGCAACAGGTGATTCACCACACCCAGGTCGAATGAGCTTCTTTTCAAAACTTTCATCACGATTTAGTAAACGGTAAGTTAAATTAAAAATAATCTATTTTATACAAGATCTATATTATTTACCCTCCAACGAATCAAAAACAAAAACAAAGTCGTCCGCATCAGCGTTTTTACAAAGCAAATAGAAGTTTTGAAATATATAAATTGATTTTTGTTTTGCTAGGGGAAGGGTTTTAAAAAAAATATTGAAGTTATTCCGATAATATTAGTTACATTGAATTGCATAATTTCCCATTTATTGATTTTTTTAACTCATTTTTTTTTTTTATATTTTTGGCTAATTTTTGTGCCTAAAATGAACAAATTATGAAAGCAAATTAATCTTATTTGTATTATTATGCCCTATGGTAGGTACTACCAACGGGTATATTAGTTTGTATTATTGTTTAAATTATTTACATGGGCTAATTACGTAAATAGACAAGTCCATGCTAAATTTCAGTAAAATCGGTCCAAGGATAGTGGAGAAAGAAATAAAAATGGGAGAAAAGAAGCCTGCTCATAAAGGTTTTTTTATGTACTTTTAAAACTAATATATCAATTTGAATAAAATTTGCAAAATATATTTATGCTATTAGAGTCTAGGTTATCTGTGAATTAGAAAAAATTTTTAAAAAAGGAAACAAAATTATGAAAAAAGACCTTGAATAAAATATTGCTAGTTTTAATTATTTTTCTGTCTCATTTCTGCCAAAAAATCGGCTATGGGCCGATTTTCAGTTACTATACTATATGTTTTCTTTCATTAATATTAACTAGCAAACTAGAGGACCCATGTAACCCCGCAACATTTATTTGCACAAACATATAGACCTTTCCGACCAGCATTAACTAACACAGCTTGCCCTTTCATACAATGTCTCTTATTATTATGTGTTTGTATTCGCATTTTTGAATTTTGGCAACAAATTCGTAATCAACGACATTTTTTAGATACTGTCAGAGACGTTTGTTTAAGACGAATACTAATGCAGTCAAAAATTAAATCTATATTAAATTGCTATTGAGTTTAACATTTTCGTTAAGTTAAGTTTCGAATCCAATATATTTAACGAATAGCATCTTTTAACAATGGGACTAGTTGAACTCTTTGGACGGTAGTTGGGGGCGTGTTTTTGAGTAAGGGTCATGCCATAGATAAATGGCATCATACCACTAGTTATTTTATTAATACAAAATTTTTTCTACAAGTCCTTAAACAATTCTTTTCAAATTACTTTTACGGTATAAGTATTTAATATAAAAGTCCTATTATGGATGATCTAAGTCTCAATTCTAATGGGAAGAAGAGTCAATCATAGCAAAAGACAAAAAAACTGAACCTATGCAATCTTATGCATGTTAAATTCGTTCAACCAATTATAATGTGCATAAGAAAAATCAGCATTTCACATTTAATCGTTAAAGAATTTTGTGTTTTTTAATTTATTTTTGTAATTTAAAAGTGATTTTAAAAAATTGAGAATCGTTTAGAGAACCAATTTTCAAAGAAATTAAATCGTCAAGTCATATTTCATGAGAAAAATATTTTCAATTCAACTGACGAAATTTTCGTACAGAATGTACTAATTGATTTGTATTGCTTCAACATAACGAAATGGAAATCAAATTAAAAGCTCACAATCGCAATATACGATTTATTAATATTCATAAATTTCCGTAAATTCGGCTATGCTTGGATCTTCCCATTATAATTGGGTCTTAAATTTTAGTTCTTTTACAATCGATGATGTCTGAATTACAATTGGAAAAAGTGTAATAATTGTAGACCGACCTACCTTCCGAACTAAGGGGAGCGAAGTGGAGAAAGAAATAATCCTAACACATAAGCCTGTTCATAAAGTTGTTTTTGATGTCCTTTCAAAACTAATACACTGATTTGAATAAAATTTATAGATTATATTTATGCTATTAGGATTCTAAGTTACTTGCAAATTGCAGGAAATTTTGAAAAGAGTACTCATGAAAAAAAAACTTGAAATATTTTAGTTTTGACAATTTTTCTGTCCCATTTCTGCCATAGGCCATTAAAAAATCGCCTATAGTCCGATTTTCAGTTACTATATGTTCTTGTAGAGCCCAACCCACATGTGTTTTTTTCTGGTTTTATTTTTCAGATTTATACTACAATATACTACCTTGATCAAAAACAAAACGGAATAACCACCGTGTGGCGCTCCCATCGTTCCGATTTGAGTTCTGTTTTTTTTTGTTAAATTGGTACATCTGTTATTAATATTCCCTCTAAATCTTAGCGTCATAGCTTGACATAGCTTGCAAAAGTTACGTAGCCAAGAGTACATCTATCTCTCAAAAAACAGAACTCAAATCGGAACGATGGGAGCGCCACACGGTGGTTATTCCGTTTTGTTTCTGATCAAGGTAGTATGTTTCATTAAGTTGTAGCTGTTTTGAGTTCTGGACCCTGTATATTCCCATTCGTACTTAAATGTTCGGGATAAAGATAAGAAGAATTTTTGAATGTATTGATTTTAGATTTATCCAATATAAATAAAAATCTTAAATACTTTATTTGAAAAGAATTTGATATTCTTTAACATATGTCCCACATTGATTTAAAAAAGAAAAATAATAAAATAAAGTACGGAATCGACTCAGTATTGTAAAACATTTAATAGTCGATCGGTCCTTGCGTACGAAAGATTTACATTCAATTAATGTGAATTTTTCATAAATTGATGTAATATTGTATTTTGACAAAAGGGATCAAATGAGCAAAATTAAACAAAATATATATTAGAGTTCTTAAATTATACCTTGTTTTATCTGAATATATAAAATGCTTATCAACCTTGCCCACCCGTATTTAGGCTCGAGTTTACACAACTGTCATAGTTCTAAATGAAAGCAATTGAATTAACCATTGTGCAGAAATAATAATACAATAATTCCATTAAAAATGTCTATTTTAATTGATTGTGGTTTTTAGATGGGTTTTTTCAAGTGAGTACAATCCACATCTCCACGTCTCAAAAGTTTTTAATTCTAAATCATTGTGACTGTATTTTTGAAGCAATTTCAATAAACATTGAAAGAAGTAGTTTTTTCTATATGAGAACGATTCTTAGCAGAAGTTGGGTTCGATCGGCATGAAATTTCGAGTTCTTCTATTTTTAAATTAGAGGGTACTGTAATGTTTTCTATGAACCGATTTCAAGCAAATGTGAAAATCAATTAGATTCGATGACAAGTTCGGGTAGTTACCGAACAAAATTTTTAATTTTTTGTGTGAAATGAGCTGATTTTCGAATTTCGCTTTCCTTCGTACAAGGCCAATCAGTTGTTTCTTGCCAGGATCTGGAGAAGTACATATACGAGCTTTGCAGAAGGAGCTGGTTTTTTGGTGAAGTAAATATTTATGAAATTTTGTATCAGGATTTGTGTGATGAGGGCTCATCACCCGATAGTATGAAAAAGGATGAAAAGGATATCTACTAGAAAACTTAATTTTGAAGCCATTTTTGTAAAATTCTTAATATTGAGTGGTAGGAACTGAATGAAGCATACAAAAGCGAAAAAAAGGATAAATCAGGATATCAAGTTAAAAGCTCCATTTTGCAGCAATGTTCTTAAAGTTCTGCATCAGGATTGATGAGGCATAAAGCGGATTAGAGAAGAAATTATAGGAGCGGACGAAAGGGATAATAAGATAATAACTGGATGATAAGTTAGTAATTTTCTAACGTAATGAGAATTTAATGAAGGAAATTGTTAAAAAGGATGAAAAGGATACAACAGAAGAACAGTAAATTGTTTTAAACCAATTTCTGAAAATTACGTATCAGGATCTATATAAGGATCTTATGAAGAACATTAAAAAGGACGAAAAAGATAAAACACGATAATTAGTTTAAAATTCGTTTTGAAGCAATTTTCTGTATCAGCATTGATAAACGATAACAACCGAGTTGGCAGTTGCGCGGGGTCTTAGATAGAAAATATGTTTCTAACTCGCTCATTAGTGAGTAGATTTTTGTCAAAGACTTGGATTCGTTTTAATATTATAACATATAAGCTAAACTCATTTTTTCTACTAAAATCTTCAATAAAATAAAACGGTAATTATAAAATAATAAAATATATTCTGAGCTTCACCTTCACTAATGAAATCAAGTCACAGTCGAAATGTGATTGAAGTGATGAAAAGCAACTAAAAATTACTAATAAATTACCTAACTATGGCTTTATTTTGAAAAAAAGAAAAAATTATAACATATACAAATATTGAATAGTAAAAATATCCTTCTATTATATAAAATAGTTTTTCTCCGCAAATGAAAGAATTGTATGCATACTTTTAGGCGAATTTCTCTATAATATAAAATAGTTTTATAATTAAAGTATGCGTACTTTTAGGTGAATACATTCAAGGATATAATTTTACAAATGAATATAACTCACAAATTGAAAACGAAGAATAGAAGATTTAGTATCTTGAAAAATTGAGACGGAAAGAAAAAGAAAAAGAGAATCTTATTCTACCGCTAAAAAAAAAAAAACAAGAGCTTATAGAATAATGTCCTTGATAAATTTTTTTAATTGGTTTAGTATTTTGGTTGTTGTTTATACATGCAGGGGTTGGTGAGCAAAGGGAGCAGGGGGCGGATCCCCCTAGTTTTTTTTTGAAGAAAAAAAAATACTTTTCTTTTCCAAAAAAGTTAATCAAATTTAGGAAAATATTATTTTTGAATAAAACAAAAATCCATGTGAAATGTTTTTTTTTATTCGAAATAATTAGATCTAGATTTCAACAGCTTTTGTTCACACATTAGAACCTAAAAAATAAGTTTGTAGTTCCTTAATGAGTACTTACACTATGTCAGTATGCATGTACAAATTAAGTAAGACACTCGACTTTGTTATATTACAGTCATCAATCCATGGATATTTTAGCAATTTCCGCTCCATTTCCTGATTATGCATGCATGTATGCTTTTTATCATGCAGAATCAAATATTGCTTAATATTTCAGATAATTTTACTGCGTTCAAATAATATCAAAACTTTTTAATTTTAAAAGAACGCTCCAATAAATTTTCAGTTTAGGTACAACTGTAATTGGTTAGTATGAAGAATTGCATGTTATTATGTCAAATAGTTTATAAACAACCATCGTTTTGTGTGCGTGGTATAATATGAGATAAAATTCTACAAAATAGATGCGATTTCTTTCACATTGCTGCTCTGCTTCGAATCAAAGCAAAGTATGAAAAAAAAAATGACAAGGAGCAAGAGCAATAACAAAGTTAAATTTTGGTAGCATATATTCAAACCAAATGGAAATTAAACGTCGAACGCAAAAAAAATCACAATTTGTAAATAAATTGTGTAGAAAATAGTTGAAGATAGAAAAAACAGTATAAGAAAATGCAAATTTACAAAATGTATGAATCGGTTTCAATGTATACTTTTCGTATGTTCAAACTAAAACTCTCATAACCATCACGAGGACAACATTCAAGTAACAAAAAACACAAAACAGAGCCATTCAATATTGAAGAAAAAAATGGAGTATAAAATTTTGTTCTACTTTGCTCTGGAGCAACTTGTGAAAAACTCACCTAATATGTAAACAACGAAAGGAATCTCCAAAAGCATGTTGCAAAATAGTTTTAGTGATCAACGTTTATTTCGTATAACAGTATGAGTGATTGTTTGGGCTAATCACTGATTGCGTATACATGTTGTCGTGGTGCAATTAGATACAGCAAACCTATAAAAACAATTATAATGTGGAATTAGTGACAAAATTATTAGTATTTTGTCAAAAATTTCAATTACATAGATCTGGACGCGTTTTTTTATTTGACAAAATTTATTAAATGAATATCAATGAAAAAATTTGGACTAAAATTTATCCAAATAGTGATCATATCTTAAAACTATCACTTAATACTATTCACTTACACGATGTACGCGGCTTCAAAATGGTACATCGTAAAGAGAGTTTAGAGACCAGAACATCGATTCAGGCGTACATTTGTCGACATTCGAAGTCACTTTTCCAAGACACCACATATGGTTGATAAAATGCGTCAGTGTGGGTGCAAGTAAATGTGCATTTAGTCATTGAGTTCGAAACATATGTTTTTATTATTGGGAGAATACATTGTCATTTTTTGTTGATTTTTTTTGTTTAACTAAAAATTTTTTTTTTGGTAAAACTATTATTTTTCTAAAAGAGAAAAATAATTTTATTTAGTTTAGTGCTAAATAGAACTAAAGTAAAAATTAATTTAATTGAGAATTAATCGTTAAAATTAACGAAATCTTTCATACAATTTACTAACGGAAAAATACTGACTAGTTCGAGAGAACGTCAGAAAAGTTTGTGAGAAAAAATTTTCCGACTGTAGAAATAATTTCCTTTTCGAAATTAGATTTAGCGAGGTGGCAAACCCTTTTTTTCATATTAGGGAAATTTTTCAAAAAAGGTGGCAATAAACGTCGACAAATGTACGCCTGAATCGATGTTCGGATTTAGTTAAAATTCGCATTTTTCTTAACCATGTGTATGGCTGGCTACTTTATGTTTTGTGTAATGATTTTGTTTTATGAAACCGGCTATTTAATCGTAGTACTTTATTCTAATCTATAAAACTATATATCCTAAAATGATGAAGAATTTTGAATCCTTCATTTATTTTTTAGTTCAAAATATTTAATTTAAAAAAAAAAAAAATAGAAATGTAAAATTTTTAAAAGCATTTTGAGAAAAAATAAAAAATAAAATGGTCACACGCTGAAGTTTCCTTTTTTTTTTTCTATATGTTCACGAAATTAAAAATATTTTATACTCAATTCAATCGCAAAAAATATTCAATTAAAATTAAATTCGAATAAAATTTATTCGAAAGTTATTGTGCAATTTTCTTCGTACTTAATATTTTTTTTTTTTTTTTTCGTATTCTATTGTTTTTGTTTTATTATCTAATTTTCTGTCTTATTACTTTTTTTTTTTTTTTTCATAATTATATGATTTAAAAAAAAAGAAAATATAAATATTTTAAAAATATTATATATATATATATATTTTTCTTTAAATCTGGCTAATACTTAAAAAAAAAAAAAAAAACGAAAAACGAAAAGTTTACAATTTTAATTTTTTATTTTTATTCTATTCCTTTTATTTTAGGCCGAATCAATAAAACGAGAAAATCAATCACAAAACACAAAAATTGATTAGATTTCATATTTTTTTTTTTGTATTTAGTAATATATGGAAATATAAATATAAATAAATTATGTAAATTAAAAAAAAAAAAAAAAAAAAAAAAGAAAAAAATTATTTGTGATAAGAGAAAAGGGGAAAAATGAATTAGAAAACCAATAAAACAGATAGAAAAAAGAATGAAATTATTAAAATTGAAATTGAAATTTAAAGCGTTTTCTTCTTCTTCGATTACGATTTATAAAGTATAAGTTAAAGCAAATTTATTAGTTTATATATAAAAAGAAAAAAAAAAAAAAACAAAAATTATTAATTTTTTTTTTTTTTTTTTTTATAAAGTAATCGTGTGTGGCAGCTATGACCATTTCATTTTAATTTTTTTTTTAAATGTTTTTCTAAATTTAAATAAAATTACTTAAAACTAATTTATTTCTATGTGGAAAAAAAAAGAAAAAAAAAATACATAAAAGCAATATATTATATATATATATATATATATTATTATAACACTTCCGCTCATATTCGACATTACCAAAATTTTGCCAAATCCATAATTTTTTGAATAGCCTTTCATTGTCGATAAAATTAAGAAATATCTTCATGTGTATAAGGCGAAGTGAATTTTGTGCACATTACAACTTTTTGACAATTTATATTTTTATAGATTTTGTATAATAAAACATCAATTTTTCATATAAGAAAAATATTCATTACTTTGTTTGTTTTGCTGTTTTCTAAATAATCGGAAAATTTAAATTTGTTTTAAAAAAGCAACGTTTTTTTTGTTTTTTTTTTTTTGCAAATGTTTTAAAATCTTAAAAAACATAGTTTTCTGAGTTAAGGAAAAACAACAATTCTTTCAACATTTATCATTTTCAATTAAATTACAATTAAAATTTTCAAACTCGAAATTAAAAACTAATATTTTCCAAAGAAAATGAGATGTTTTCCTTTAAAAAAAAAACCAACAAAATATTGTGAAATAAATTAAATGTTGAAAATAAATTGCATTGTTATTAATTCTAAATAATCTCGTTACTACTATAAAAATATTTTTTACTTTATTTTTTTAAATTACTTAATTTTCCCTCATTTGGCATTCGAATTCTTTTTTTTTTTTTTTTTTTTAAATGAAATATTTGAAATTTTTTTTCAATAAATCCTATTTTATTTCACATTAAGAAATTTTTACATGCATAAAATTTGTTTTAATCGAAATTAAATTAGTTTTAAAAAATTGAAAAAATAACAAAAACTGATTCTAATGATATTCAAAGAAATATATGAATACATTTATTTTTAATGATTTTATTTAACGATGAATTTTTGGAAATTATTATTCCCGGTGCTGCCTCGTATTCTTCAAAATAAATTTAGTAATTTTTGGCTATTTTTTTTTCTTATAAATTAATTTCTTAAAGTGTAATAATATTCAATTTTAGATTTATATTTTATAACATGTCAATTAAAATTCATAGTAAAGAAAATATTCCGTTTTTTTTAATTATTAAAAGTAAATACTGTCCGCAATAAATTAATTGAAACGAAGCCAGTATATGTAAAAAAAAAAAAAGGATTTATTTTATATTACATATTAAAAAAGAAGAAAATTATTAAAATGAATTTAGGAGAATTTATTTTTAAAAAACCGTATTATTTTTTATATTTGTTCGTTTGTTTAATTACAAATTGATATTATTTCATGTTTTTTTAAAAAAAAAAAAGTTATGTATTATTAAAAGCAAAAGTTTGTGTTTTGTGATTCGAATTTGAAGAGAGAGAATTTATCAAAAATGTTGCTGTGCTGCCAAAAAAAAAAAAAATGCAAAATAAAACCACTTGGAATCGAGATACCTATATAAAATGGAAGGACTTAAAAATATGAATACAAAAAATGGTAGAAAAATTTCAAAACGAAGGAAAATTATCAATAAAATTTTGTGGCTTTTGTTACAAAGTAATTTTTATAAAAAAAAAAACAAAAAAAAAATCCTAGCTGAAAATTAGAAGTACAGAAACAATTTTTCACTAAAAACATTCCTATTTTTATCAAAATTTCAAAGAAAACAGCAAAACAATATACAACATTCATTTTGTAATTTGCAGTGGCTATAGTTTTAATTCTAAAACAACATTTTGTTTGTAAATTTTGTGCCTGATTAAAAAATCAAATAATGAGCATTTTTTATTTTAAATATTTTTTTTTTTTTATTAATGGTCAATTATTGTTCCATTTAAATAATAAAATTTTTATATATTTGTTAATATGTGTCAAAAAAAAAGAAGAGGAAATATATACACTAAAATCTTGATTTGTGTCGCGTTAATAGGGACCGGAGAAAGATAACTCAATTCAAATAGACACAAATTTGTCGTACTGTATGTATGTGAATTTAAAGCCTTAGTTATGTTAACGAAACGGAGACCGGACGGCGACTGGGACAAAATACGATGAAGTTAGATTGACGAAAACATCGCTTCGCTTTTTGACATTTGACAACCTCATTGTCAATCAATTTTGTGTTTGATTTTAAATAAAAGTGTATGAGAAAACTATGGATATTCTTTAATTTTTTCAATTAGCATTTCGCTATCAATTTCAAAATTCCCGCCATTAATTTTTATAAAATTTTCGAGTTGTTTGATGTAGAAAGTTCATTCACAATATTAAAAAAAGAAGGAGCACAATCGTTAAGATGAATACAAATGCCAAAAAACGGAACGGACTCAAATTGAATAGAATCAAATTTTCGAACGTTGCGTCTACATAACAGCGGCCATACAATTTCATGTTCCGTCTCTGTTTCGTTAACATAACTAAGGCTTTAAACAACGCAAATAGAAATATTAACAACGCATTTGCGAAAAGGACGCAAATCGAGGTTTTAGTGTATATACACATATATATTTAAAAAAAAACATAAGTATGTGAAAGCAACCACACATTCATTACTATTATTGTAGTATATTTCTTTTGTTTCTTAATTAGATAGAGTATCATTAAAATATTTTAAATTTTAAAAATAAAAACATTCATTTTTAAATAAAAAAAATTTAAACATGGTATAGTAGAATCAAAACCTGTTCTTTTCTATTTACAATTTAAGAAAACCTTTCACAAATTTCTAAAATATGATTCAACGTACAAAATGGTTTCATACAAACCAAATATTTGACACATATTCCTTTTTATTATATTAGTTATAAGATCTTCAGGCACTTGAAGAAAAAAAATCTAGCAGAAAATTAACCTATTTTAAAGATTATTTCTGTGAAAGAAAATATTCTAACACAAAATATCGGAACGGTAATTTGTTTTAGTTTTGAATTGAAAAGCGTTTGATCAGTCAAAGTTATAAACGCATACAAATTTGTATCTTAAAACTATTTTGAAATTATTTCCGATTTTGTGTTCAATTTTTTTTTTCAGAAAAATCATTAAAATAGATTAATTTTCTCGATGAAGATTTTTTTTTCAGGTGACTGAAGATCCTATAATTTTTGGGCAAATGCATTTCATATTTTTGTGGAAGAGAAGTTTGTTGCGTTCCTTTTTTTTCGGATGAATATTTGTTGGGGTCAATTCCAAATTTTATCAATTCTCAAATGACGAAAGTAATAGAGTTTAGCAAAGGTATTTTAATGGGTAAGGTGGTGATGTGATAAGTGATAATTATATCAACAGTTTATATCACACACAACACAATTGGTAATTATTTCCTTGTTTTCTGTAGGAAATCGGACTATTCATTCGAAGGAAAATTGTCCGGCAGTTTTCCCACCGAGATTGGTAACCACAACCTCAAATAAATTTTCAATTGCCACATTTTGAGACCCTGAAAAAGTGTAAATGTGCTTTTGGCATATTGACTTCAAAGTTCATAGTTTTGATAATACCGATTTGACGAAAAGAAAAATTGTACAGTCGATTTCAGCGGAATACGTTTTTCAACATCTTGCACTAGATTTAAAATAAATTCATTAATTTTTAGAAGGTAACCATTTCAAACAGAAATCATAAAATGATTTCTCGAAAATAAAGGGTCATGAAAGCAGATAACTTTAAAATAATCTACTAATAATTACCACATCACCATCGCTTAGAACAACGTATACATATCGGTGATAATCACTACACCGCATTTAGGTGTTTACCGTTTACACTAGGATGCCGTATTGGCGGCAATGCAATATAGGTGATTATTTTGTTACATACTCCAAGTAAGAAAAGTCTTCCTGTGTTAAATGAGTTACTTTGTAACGCAACTTTACGTAATAACATTTTTTTTTGAAGAACTTATTCCGAGTAGCTTGTAAAGAGAAACCGGTTGTGATTTTACTATACTGATATATACATATATATATATATTTATATACATATATATATATATTTTAAGTAATTAAAAGTTTATATATTATTATTTACACACATGCATTCCTAATTAAAAAATTTCAATTAGTATTTGTTAAATAAAATTAAAATAATAAAAAACATAAACAAATTAATGACGAAAACAAAAAGAAAAGTATTTTTTTAATATATGGAATTTTTTTTATTGAAAAGTAAATAAAAGGAAAATGTTCAACATTTAAAAAAAAAACTATGGTGGCAAATCCTACTATGTGCTTCGCACTAAATCCACTCATATCCTTTAATTCTCCAAAGCTAAGATCACACACAGCCACTTTTATTGCAACGCAGCATAAAAAGATGAGAAACTAAAGTGCTACATAGTGTGAATAACATTGCAACCCAAAAAGTTGCGATCCTTTTTTGCTGCATGACTAGATTTTTATATTGCTCGCACCCTGAAAATTTTCAACGTGTAAGTAGCAAAAAACTAACTTTCATATGCAGCAAAAAATATTAAAATGGTTGAAACTTTTGCTACATATTGCATGCAAGTTTTTTGACAGTTCAGTGTTATTGTTTTTGATAAGTTTTTAAAATGTGTTGAAACTCTCATAAAAATACCCTTTTTTGAAGTGAATTACTTCTATGGGGGCGATTAGCAAAAATTATGTGACGAAACGTCACATTACAAAAAGTCTCATTATATGGACGTCTTAAACGATTACAATGTTCAGCAATATTGTGGAGGTTATGATTAGAATTATTTTCGTCGAAAACCAAATAGTTCCATCTGCCACCGTATTGGCCCTGTGATCGATACAAATTTGTGAACTTTCTATATAGAGGTCATACACGACCAAAATGTTCGGCAAAGTTGTGGAGGTTTTTATGGGCATTATTTCCGTCGAAGACCCAATAGTTCTATCTCCCACTACTTCGGCGCTGTATTCAAAAAAAACTTCTGTTTCATTGCGACAGTGTGGTCAAAAGCACACTTCCGTTTTTTTTTTTTTATTATGGGTCTCACTTTTGCCAAAAGATAATCAAAATCAGATGCTGATAATCCCAAAATTTTTTTAAAAAATAACTCATCTTCAACACGTTATTCGCGTAATAAATTATGAACAAATCCGTGCGTTCACGTAATTTTATCCATTTTTTTTTTTTACCAAGGATTTTCTTTTACTTTTTTAATGCCGTCGTTTTCCTCTTCTCAATAAAATAAGTGCTAAACAGGCAACAGCTTGTTCTTATTTGCCATAAAACATGTTTTATTGCAATAATTAAATGTGAAAATTAAAACAAGACGTCAAATTTTCAAGACATACACGAAAAAACTGCGAGGAAGTTGCAAGCAATAAAAGCTGCATGCTATGTATGAACACCTCTGCATTTTTTTAAAAGAATATTGCATTTTAGGTTCCAGTAGCATAAAAACTTCAGATTGCGCTCCACTTTTACCTACATGTGAAGAATCCCAATGGGCTCCCAGTAACCACCTCAAGACACTTCCGCCTGTCTCACTAGAAGCTTCACATAGTGCTAGTAAAGCAACCAATTTCAAAAAGACAGATGAAATTCACAAAAAGCAACTATTAAAAAATTAATGCTGTTTGATTTGATTCGCAATTAAATAAATAAAAAATATGGCTAAATTAAAGTTAAATAAGAACTTGAATTTTAAACAAAAATTGGAAATTTCGACTATTCAGAGAAATGTTAGTATGAAAAGAAATTTTTGAACATTTTTATTAATAGTTTAGAAACTTGAAATAATAACTTCAATAGAATTTTGATCAAAAAAGTTGCTCTTTCTCCATTGAATAAGAAATGTGCACCAATTTTACAAAACGCAACTTGATGCAGAAAGCCAATTTTGCTACAAAATTTATTCCTAAAGCTGCGTTTCTACTAAACGCGGAAAATGTTTTTGCTTAATATAACTATTAAACGAGAGTATTAAAATGAGAGAAACATGTATTTTTTGCAAATTACATGAAAACGGGTTTCTCTCTTTTTTTATTACTCACGGTTTAACATTTCTTTCTCTTTAAAACATTTTGAATTTTCCTATGTAGATCAGAGAAACCATTGATTCATACAAAATATTGGTTTTGAAATGGTGCAGAGGGTATTGCCGGATTTGGGAATGCTTTTCAATATTTGGCCGGTTTTAACATACAATTCTTAAACGCTCTACTCCATTAATATATTGTTAGTCGGACCTTATTAATACCATATATTGCTACTTACATTTATTTTTGTTTAAAAAAAAAGCCTAGTCTGTCACAAAGCTAATACTGAACAATAGTTGGCAATTTCGCGGAAGATAATTCACTAACCAGAACATAACCATTTTTAGCGTCTTCGAATTTTTATTTAACCTCTCCAGTCATCGGACGATGGTAGGTTTTTGCGAATTTCTGAAATAGAAATTAATATGAAATAATAAAGATATTTGATTCAATGCCTGGTGAAATTTTGCTTCATACCAATGATACGTTTATATATTTTTTGAATCTTGTATTTGTTTGGAATGGGTCAGCTACTATAGTGAGGCCCTAGATATACTATATCTTCAGAAGAAATTCAATTATGGCAGCAGTGGTGTTATTAGTTTTTTTATTATATATAGTTTTATTGTTTGTCTATGCTTTTATGACAGCAGACCAAGAATATTTATTTGGTAATTTTGTTTTTCAGGCTAAACACAGATGATTTTTTAAGGGTGATGAAATTTAAATTCAAAAAACTAACACAAATAGTTAACTTTTATTCAAACATCTTTTTGTATTCGAAAGGCCAATACATGATTTTGGGTGAATGTTTTTGACGAAGCGCATTCTGTCAGTTCAATTTTGGGTCACTTTTTCGAGCAATGTCGGCCGTATGTCACGAGTAACACGAACAATATTGGCCAATTGTTGCTAGTTTATCAGCATAAACCAGTGAATTCACGTAACCCCATGAGAAATAGTCGAAAGATAACAGATCACACTATGTTGGAGACCAATTTACAGGGTTATTTCTCGTAATCACATTGTAATTTCAATAAATCGACAGTTTGTTTCAACAGGCGCTACTTGCCGTTGAAACTACATCTCGGCATGATTATCCATATTTTAAAACAAATATCCATTGATGATGTTCGGGTAACAATCTGATTGATCGTAAGGGAAGCTCCTGCCTCATTTTTAAAGAAATAAAAACTAATAATGCCACTAGCGTGTAAGCCTTTTTTTCTAGGTGCAATGGGGTCTCTAAAGTCCCTTCTATATATGTCTCACTCCAGAAGCGACGATTTTGGTTATTAAGCCAAAATGAGCTTCGTCACTGAACACAATTTTGAGATAAAATAAGTTTATAAGATTTTCAAAATAAATTTTGGTAATTCTTGATCGTCCCTCAAGCGTGAGTCTATTTGTCAGACTATACTAAAAAGAGCTGTGAGAATGACAGCTAGAATTGACAGTTATCCCTATCGGAAGTTCTATCACCCTTAAAAAACACCATATATTTGTGTGAATCGAAGTATGACTAAAACTATTAAATAATCCAATTGTGCCTATATCTGCCGTGTTCAATTTCTACCGATTTCGACTGGTTTAAACGTTCACTGAAGAAGAACTGGCTATTAATGTTTTTCTTTTTTAGTAAATGCTCGCTCAAATTCCATAAAATATTGTAACAATATTGTAGGTACTACAAGAAGAGAGTATATTAATTTTGTCACTACATTTGTATCACATGACATAATCAAAAGTTATATAGATTTTTGCCTGTTCGTCCGTCTGTCTATTCGTCAGCCGTCAGCCCATCCGTTCATTCGTATACAAGATAACTCTAAAATGCATCATCCGATTTTGATGAAATTTACAATGCGAGTTGATTATTCTTTAAATTGATTTAGTATTGCATTTCAGCAAAATCAACCAACGGTGAACGACGTTATAAACCAATTGAACATTTTGAAATCTTAACTTTGTATCAAAAATTTGGTTTAAAGAATTACAATATTATTATTATTTATACTAACGAAAATTGCAAAAAAAAATGGGGCAAAATAGAATACAAAAATAAGAATATAAAATACATTTAATTAGTCTTTTTTTTACAAATGCTAATCACGAGTTTAATATTTTGTAAGAATAAGGTGGTCCCAAAAAAGAATACCAGTTAACAACGCTATTATAGAAGCTTATTGTTACAAACAATTTGGAAAATCGGCATTCTTGACAATTATTAGATAATATTTACTTTTATTTTTTTTTTTGTATTTTAATTTGTTTTGTTAATTATTGTAATTTTTTTTAACTCGTATTCCTTTTTTTATGTTTTAACCATATTTTGCTTTTTCTATTTTTTTTTTTACTTTAGTCCCAGCGATGGCCAACCAAATACATCATCAAACAGCTTTAGGTAATTATTTTGTAGAAACAATCCAAAGAGAACAAAATTCAAAATATTTAAAATTATATATTATTTTTTATCAAATACAAACAATTATTTTTAATAATTTAATGCGCGACATATGTATATCTAGACTATTAAAAAAAAACAAATAAAGATGCAAATTTATTTTTCTAAGAAAATATTTAGTCAAAATGAAACAATTTTTTACTAAACGGTATATTAATTAAGATATTAAAAAAATCTAAAAAAAATATCGAACAAAAAAGGATATGACCGCCTGCAGGTGATGGGCGGTAGACATAGTCCAGCTCCAAGGATCCATCGCAAAACCAAAAAATAACAGTCACGATCGCTGATTTTTAAAATCGATTCTTTTTACAAAATGGCAATGAATTATGTACAAACATGGTATTTCCATGACGAGCTCACTATTATGTGACAATTTGGAAATCATGTATCAAATTGTTTTCAAAATATTATGGCCACTAAATTTCTAAACAGTGTTTTGCATATGAAATGAGCTATAGGCAATGTTTATTGTGAACGAGCCATGACTTTTTTTTTATTGCTTTGATATCTGTCAACAACGTTCAGTGTTGAAAATTTGATTTGTAATAAAATGTGTTAAAAATGTCGAATTTTGTGCCTACAACGATTTGCGGACAGCATTAGTTTTTTGTTACCATTTGAAGAAAAACGCGGCAGAATCTCAACAAATGCTTGAAGAAGCTTATGGTGATCATGCTCCATCATTAGCAACATGCAAAAGATGGTTTGAACGATTCAGAAATAATGATTTTGATATGAGAAATGAAGAACGTGGAAGACCGCCGAAAAAGTTTGAAAACACCGAATTGCAAGAAATATTGGACGAAGATGACACTTTAAGCCAACAACAAATGGCAGAAATATTAAATGTTGATCGGGCAACAACTTCTAGACATTTACATGCTATGCGAAGGATTCAAAAGTCAGGAAAATGGGTGCCACACGAATTGACTGAAAGGCAGCTAGAAAACCGAAAAAACACCAATGAAATTTTGCTTCAACGGAACGAACGAAAGTCTTTTTTGCACCGCATTGTTACTGGAGATGAAAAATGGATTTATTTTGAGAATCCAAAATGTAAAAAATCCAGGTAAACCATCAACTTCCACTGCAAAACCGAATCGATTCGGAAAAAAGAGAATGCTCTGCGTTTGATGGGATCAGAAAGGTGTGGTTTATTTTGAGCAATTAAAACCTGGGGAAACTATTAATACTGCACGGTACCGACAACAAATGATCATGCTTTGATCGAAAAAGGACCGGAATGGGTCAGAAGACACGGTAAGGTAATTTTGCTTCATGACAACGCCCTGTCACACAAAGTAAAACGGGTTCAGGATACGGTGAAATCATTTGGCTGAAGGAAGGTTGAAACTGCTTCTATATATATTGCTTTTGTCCGTAAACATATAAAAATGGCGATGTAACCTTTGTATGCTTCCGCTCCTCTTTCTTTTGACATTCGAAACTCGGTCGGATCTGTGTAATCTACATCATTGTTTAGAAATGGTCTTGCTCTTGCTACACTTACTTGTGGAAAACTCTATTTTGGGTCTTGAATCTGTGGCATCTGATGTATTTTTGGGTTTGTTGCTTAACGGAATATCTTTTTATAATCTAATATCGTTGTATGACTCCCAAAGTTAAAGTTGCTCCCCCATGTAGTATGCTTTGGTGGTCGGCGCCAATTATTAAAGTCGTGAAATGTGATTTGTATGCCAAAATTATTGGATGTTTCGCTTCAAATGAAAGTTCTGGTTATCGAAGCCGCTTTTCAACTCTTAATATACGAAATGTAATTTGTATGCCCAAATTATAGGGTGTTTCACTTTAAACGTAAGTTCTGATTGCCAGAGCCGTCGTCCATTACGTAATATACCATTTATGAACAAACGATGTAAACGATGTAATTTTTGACTTTGAAGTAAGCTTTCTTTTTGATATTAAGTAGATAAAGTCTGCGTTGAACTCGATTCTTTGAATTCCTTTGATTATAATTTCTTAACACCCAATGTAATTCACAAATATACGAATGCAGCGTATGTCTTTTGGTATGCGTCACAAAATCCTTGTAATTCACATTCTTTATTGTCCTTTGTGTAGCTAATTCATCATGCAATTGTTAGTGTTTCTAGTAGTTGTAGTTCTTTTTTGTGTTCTATCCATTTGATGTTAATGTTGTGCGGAAATAATTCATTTCAAATGATATCTGATCACCAAACGTCTTGAAACATTAATTTTGCTTGAATTGTGACCGGAGATAACCATCCAAATGGGTTAAAGACTTATGCTGCTTCAGGTATAAAATTGGGTTTCGTTGCTTTAATACTATGAATTGGAAAGGATCATTTATGTAAATTGAAGACCCAAAGTTTTGATTTTGATATTTAAATTTTTGTACCTAGCTGCTTTTCAACATCTGAAAACAGATAAGTACGGTTTAATTGCCGACAATTGTTTCAGAATTTTCCGATCCTTCTTCGCCCACATTTACTCAATTTAAACAATTCGAAAATTGTAGATTGATAATTGCGCCACAAAATTGTATGAAATATATAAGACAATTAGAAAATCAATTACAGAGCACATTTAGTTCCTTCATAATTTCAAAACATTTAAACGATGATCTTTTTTTTTTTTTTGACATTGCTTAATGCAAGCAATAGTCATTGTATAGGAGGTCTTTCAAATGCCTTTTGCTCAAGCAAAAATCAAACACCTTAGCGTTTTCACTAGCTGACCTCAGCATGCGGGAAACCGGTTCGTTTCTACCATACTCAGTTTTATGGTGAATAATTTTGAATATTTCCACTGACCTTAAGGACCATGTATTAATGTTAAGATGCATTTTTTTCAACAGAAAGGGGAAGTCAATAACACCATTAATAGTTTGGCTCACGAAAACCACATCCGCTACTAGACGTCGCCTTTCTAAGGACTTTAAACCTATCAATTTTAATCTATTAAGGTATGATGTTAGTCGAAAGGGGTCATTCCACGGAAGGTTACGTAATGCAAATCGTACGAACCTACTTATAATTGTATGCTAAAGGTAGAACCAACAAAATGCTGCAAGAATTTCGACTTATCTTTTTTGTTAAATTTATTTATTACGAGTGCGGATTTATTTAAATAATTACTCATTTATTAATGATTTTTATCATTTTTTAAAGAAATTAAATAACTCATTAAAAAAAGCATTAATGGCAACACTATCGTGTTTGAAAAATGCTATTAATTCTTCGAGCAGAAGAATAACGTATTTTATTTTAATCAAAATATTTTCTACCACTAGCTATGACTTTTGTCCATCTTTCAGATAGAGCATCGATTCCGCCCTGAAAGGATTGTTCATCTTTCGAGGCAATCAAGTTTTTTTCGCAGTTCTTAAAGAATGAGAACGTTTTTATCAGCATGATGACCATATTGCATCGACCGAAACAAGTGGTAATCGAAAGGAGTAATGTCTGGTGAATACAGCGGATGCGGTAGCACTACCCTACCAAGCGCATCTAGCGTTTTCTGGACCGATTTAGCAACGTATGTCCTGGTATTATCGTACTTCAAAATCACTTTACCGTGTCTACGAGCTCATTCTGATAGCTTTTCCTTCAAAGTTCAATTAGTTCAATTTAGTCAGTTGTTTCTAAAAATCAGCAGTGACTGTTTCTCCGGTTTCCAAAAGTTCATGGTAGACTACACTCTTCTAGTCCTATACAATGCAGAGCAGGAGCTTCTTTCCATGGATATTTGGTTTTGCAGTCGATGCTTATATTGCGTTTGGGATTGTCATAAAGAACCCATTTCTCGGAACTTTTTAAAAAGTGAAAAAAAATTCTAAATTCTGAGTTAATAAAAGTAAAATTGAATTGAAAACAGATAAAAATGAAAATAAATCAATAATTCGGCAAAAATTCTTATATTTTACCTGCTTCTTTATAGTATTCTTTGAGAGAAAAAAAAGAATAGTTTTGATCAAAGCACCTAAAAAACACACAATATTTTTAAAACTATTTTATTTTCCCCAAAAAAAAAAATGCCCTCGGCATTATAACAGCAACAACTACAGACGAACTTTTAGCTTTTTAAAATTTATTATTATTATATAAATAATTTAAATAAATCATTTTAATTATTTTATATCTATTAGGGCATAATATTAGCCCTATGGTAGGTTGTACCAGAGGGTATATTAGTTTTATCACTACATTGGTAACACATCGAAGTAATTATCGTAAAAAGGTCTCAAAGGGAGTATGGTTGGGTAGAGAATCACAAGTTATATCGATTTCTGCATGTCCGTCGGTCCGTCCGTCCGTATATAAGATAACTCAAAAACGCGTTATCTGATTTTGATGAAATTTACAATATGAGTTACTTCGGCCAGGCGGAACAAAGTTATAAATGAAAAACCAGGGTGACAAGAAAGTTTTGTCGTTTTTTTGATTATGCTTTTTCGAGTTTAATTTGGAAATTTGTGGAGCAATTTTGTTTAATTTATTTTCATGGGGTGACTATTTAAATAAGCGATACCGTGTTCAGTTCAAATAGGATAGTGGAGGAAAAAATAGTCGTACGGAAAAATAAGCCTGTTCATAAAGTTTTTCCGATGTATTTGTAATTATTTAACATTTGCAAAAGATATTTATGTTCTTAGGCTCCAGCCTACCTGTGAATTATGGAGAAAAGTCCTTGAAATATTAGTATTTTTGGGGCTTCTTTCGCAGACTTAATTCATTGAACTATGGATTTGTTAACTGCGAGTCCCATTTCTACCATAGGGCATCAAAAAATCGGCTATAAGCCGATTTTACGTTACTATATGCTTTTATTAATAAATGCAAGCAAAAACTGAATAAAAAAAAACAAATTTTCGAACTTTTGAATTTAATTTTTGACATTTCACAGTAGACGGCGAATTAATTTTAAGAGGGCGAAATGGATGCACATTCAGAATATCAATTTGTCTAACTTTGCTCAAATTTCTATATGTAAAGTTACGGTTACACACAAACACTATTTGAGAATACCATAAGTAAATTTTTCCTGAAATCGAATTTCTCATCTGATAATTAAATAAAACGAATAATGTATTGTATAAAAATAAAAAAAATTCTGGTCTCACAGTTACACTTGGCGACATTTTTAATGAATTTGTTGATGGAATTTTTAAATTTTGAACGATTATTGTTGTAACTGAATTCCTGACTTTCTTCGAATTCTGTAGTGTAAATATTTCTAATAGCATTTATAGAAATTATTTTTCAGACATAAAATTCACATGTAAAAATCATTAAAACAGTTACACACTACCATTACAGATACAAATTCAGCAAATTATTTTCAGATGTAAACATAGTAAAATAACTACTTTACTTAAAATATGTAGAAAACAATCCTAAAGGTAGAATTCTTTACTTTTTGAATATTTGGCAAAATTCTCAATAAGTAAGTAGGACATGGTTCAAATAATTGATTAATTAAGTAAACAGAATTATTCCAATATTTTGATAATTCAATCGAAAACTGATTAATTTTTTCATTTAAGAGAAACAAAACAGAATAAATTTGGTAAGAGAAATCCTAGAATGGAAAACTGTGGAAAGCTAACAAAAAAACTGGAATAAGTACAAAAAAACACATTGCAAAAGAGTACAGTCAGTTATCAAAATCTATGCCACTCTTATAAAATTTCTCAAGAATCATATATGTATATTTTTAAGAGAATATTTCCTCTTTTGTTTTTATTACGCTTTTTCTTTTTCTTTCATATAATAATTTACTTCTCTTTGTAAGCTGTAATTTTTGCTTAAAAATATTGACTTCTGGCTATTGTATTAGGAACCGAATTAATTGGTAAAGACCAACAATTATTCAATTATTCACTAACCTCGAAAATCAATTAATCAACCATGCCCTAGAAGTAAGTCATTATTTCATATGGCGGATTAATCATTAATTTCTAACGGAAATGCGACGTCTGAAATTATTTAAGAGATATCATATAATGATAAAAGATTTAATTTAGTTATAAGTATTTGTAAATGATGATGTTTTGTAATGAATTCCTGGTATATTTATCGTAAGCATTTTTTATGATAGTGGTTCAAATGCAGAGGAATCAGCAAAACCGAGGGTGTTACGTTTTACATGGTCAATGAAAACTACATCACCTCTAATGCCGGACGAAATAATGCAAAAAATCCGTTTGGTTCTTGACAAAAATAATTGCGACTATGAACAAAGAGAAAGGTTAAATTTTTATCTTAAATTAAAGTATTTCACTTTATAAATTTTTTATCTAATTTCCAGATTTGTATTGTGGTGTGTTCATGGAGATCCAAATACGGATTCATTGGTTCAATGGGAAATTGAAGTATGCAAACTCCCACGATTATCATTGAATGGGGTTCGTTTTAAGAGGATTTCTGGTAAATTTATATACTATAATTTCATTTCAAAGCAGAGAATCGAATCGGAAGTGAAATTTTTAACAAAACCGTAACCGTAACCGAATCGAAATATTTGAAAAATCAACAGATTTAATCATAACCAGGACGAAATTTTTATTTCGATTTTTTTCGTTCCTATTAGCTTTTTCAAAAAGAAAAAAATTTCAAATTTTTGAAGAAAAGAAATTTTTTTTAAAACTCCTCTTTTATTCCATTTTATCGTAGCTTTTGTAGGTTTTTGTTTCTTTATCAAGAAGCATACAATTTAAATCACATTTAATTTCTGCCAAGAAATTTAACTCATTCTTATTATTTATTTTTAAAAAATTGAAACGCATGGACTTTTATATCACATAGAGTCTTTCTCACAGATACCAATAGTTGGTTGCAGACCGAAAATGGTGTCAGAACGAAATACAAGTGAAGAACTTAGTTTATTTTCTCTGTGATTCTATTTATGAATTATATAATATTTGATTTATTCTTTCTTATGATATTATGAATTATAGTTTCCTTGTTTTTCTAATTTATTTATAATACTTTATAACCTAATGCCAGGTTTCTGCCAAACGGACAAAACAAGAAACAGAAACAAAGACTGTTTTTCTCAACAAATAGAGAAATGTTTGGTAACAAATGAACAGTTCTAAAAACATTTTTGTTTTTAGAAACAAAATATTTTCCCATCTCGAGTCGGTACATTAAAGGAAAACAAGTTTGTTCATATTTTTGAGTCAGTTTGGTTGGAATGGAACACGTGAATGTAGTAGTTTTGTTTTCTTGCGACATTATAAAGTTTTTATCAATTTATCAATATCAACAGTGATTTTCAAGAGTTTGTCGGAGGACATTGTTGAGGAACTAAACAAAATGGGAAAATGAGAACAAACACTAGCAACAAAACAGTTTACAGAACTGTTTTCAAAATACAAAACATGGGTTGTTTTGTTGTTTGAAAACAGAACTGTTTTTTAAACTGTCCGTTTGGTGGAAATCAAGCATAAGAGTATAAATTGCCTTGAGCAATCGTTTATAATTCTTAAAAACATTTGTGATACAGCCAATTAAACTTTAAACTATGCTTTAAGAACTTGTACTACAAAATAGTTTTGTTTTAAAACACTATTGTTAATTTGTTTGGCCATGTTGTGGTTCGGGGCAAAGATATGGAAAATATCTTATATTATCCCAACACACAAAAAGGGCAGTAGATTGGGGATTATAGAGCAACTTCTAGTGTATTACGAAATTATTTGAATTTATTATTCATAAATTCATTCACTTTGGTCGAAAATCTTTCATCTCTAGTAACATGGTTTCTTGAAAGATAGGTTTACGATTACTTGTCGCTTAGTCGAACTTGTCTCATTCTCAACCTATACTATGGAAGAGTAATAGTGTAGATTGTATAACCACTGACTTTAGTAAAGCTTTTAATAAATAATATCATCAATTTACCCTACTCAAGCTCAGTACCTTAGGTCTTGCTAATTTCGTTATTGACTGAATTCGGTCCTATTTTTATGGTAGAAGTTATCAACTTCTCAAAAGTTAAGTCTTATTTAGCCCCATCGGGTGTCCTTCGAGATAGCCATTTGGGACATATCTTATTTGTCCTATTAATGATATTGCCTCCATGATTAAGCACTTGGAAATTTCTAATTTTGAAAACTAGGTGACTATTTAAACAGAAATAACTAAATGTACTGATTCTCGGCATCTCCATGGGAATCTCTATAATTTTTTTAAATGGGGTTATAACAATAATCTGTCCCTTAACTGTGACAAATATAAAGTTATCACCTTTTGCAGAAAACGTGATATTTCTCCCTGCTTGTATGATTAACTATACTCGATAGAGTGAGTAGTATTACTAACCTGGGTGTGCTTTGTGATAACAAACTCGATGTCAAGCTACATATTGGCACATAAGGCCAATTCGACATTAGGCTTTATTAAACGATGGTCAAAGTAATTTTCAGATCCTCACATTACTAAAGCTATTTTTTTATTATCGTGGTTTGATCTACGTTGAAATATGCCAGCCAGTCTCCTTGCGTAAAATTCGTTGATTTTCATTGATGAAAAACTATACATAAAGTTACATATTTAGGTAAATTTGAAATAATTTTTAAAAAGGCGATTTATCGTATTGAATTATAATATATTCTATTTAAAATTTTTGATTTACTGTTCCTCTGTTGTTGTTATAATTCCGCGCGCAATTTTTTTGTGGAAAGCAAAATAGTTTTACTGGGCTATTCTCTAATCGTATGTCTATGTAACCGTAACTTTACATACAGAGAGTTCTGTAAGCAAAATTACATAAACGCCTACATTACTATTCTGAAAGCGTATCTATTTCGCCTTCGTAAAATGAATTCGCTGTCTACTGTGAAATGTTAAAAATTAATTTCAAAACTTAGAAATTTGTTTTATTTATTAAATTTATGCTTTTATTTATTAATAATTAATTATTTTTCTAATAATAATGATTTTTAAAAATAAGAAGAAGGAAAAAACTGGCACGGAACAAGTTTAGTGTGAATAATTTTCACTTCAATTTTCAGTTTTATTAACACAAAATTTAGAATATTATTTAACTTTTTTTTTAAAGAGTTTCAAACCCAATCGTAAAGATATAAACGATTTGACAGGAACTTACGCAGCAGATATACCGTCGAATTTTTAAACACACAATTTTGGCCGGTTTAGAAAAAGATTTGTCTCGTGAATGGAACCGTTTAAGCCAAGACATCGTGTGAGCATCGTGTGCATCGTTTAAAAAGAGATTGAAGCTGGTGGTTAAGGCAAAAGGCGATTACATAGCATTCACATAATTGCAAAATTAACTATGTATTATAAACTATCATTTCTATAAATTTTAATGACCAATAAATAAAAAAATTACATGGTTTTTTAATCCGAACACTTCAATTACCGGACCCTTTAATTACCGGACCCTTCAATTACCGGGCCCGGTACATATTATTTCTGAATATCAATTTAGGGAATGATATATTCTTTACGGTTATAGAGCGAATTTACAATTTTTGAATAGCATCCTAAGTACAATTTATTATTTCAATTTTTTTTTCTTATAGGCACTAGCATCGGCTTTAAGAATATTGCATCTCGTATAGCGTTTGATTTACGTCTGTGACTCGACCAATGTAAAATAGAACAAGAATTTCATATGGAATCATCACTATCGGAGGAAACACCAATTTCAAAAATTTTAAAAATAATTGATATCCAAAACAATAGTGATAGTAGTAGTAATAATAATAATAATAATAATAATAATAATAATAATAATAATAATAATAATAATAATAATGAAAATAATGATAGTAATTATAATAAGAATAATGATAATATGAAGAAGAGTAAAAATTGCACTAGCAAGAATAAAAAGAAAAAACAGCAATCATATCGAAGAAATAATTTTGATTCGAATAAAATACGATCATATTCTTCTTCAATCAAAATTGTTAAGAATATTATGGATCCTAGTAATGATTTAATTGATGAATTATTGTTTGAGCATTTTGATGAAGAAATTCAACACATAGATGGCGCAGATGAAGATGTTAACACAAAAATTGATGGTGGTAATTTTTATAACAAATCAATAACAGCAACAACAAAAAATGATTATAAATATAACAAGACTGCGTTTAATAATGATGCAAGTATAAAATTAAATAATTTTATTCATAACACAAATAATACATCAATAACAACCGAAACTGCTGAAAATAATCTAAATAATGAAACTGCAACAATAGAAACAACAAATGATACTAAAAATAAATTAAGTTATAATAATATGATCGCTTCGTTATTACGAACAACAACGCTATAAAATTATTAAAAAAAAAAAAAAAAGGAAAATTTTAAGAATAAACAGCAACAAAATTGTGTCTACGTGTTTGTATTTAATAAATTTTGTCCTTGGTTTCTAATTTTTTTTTAGGTTAAATTTTTTTCTTAATTTAAAAATTTACTTTCTGTTTTGAATTCTATTAAAATGTAAAAAAAAAAAAAAATGCAAATAACGTTGTGAATATGAAATTAAAAGAATAAAAATTAAACTTTTTTTTTTATTTTCTTTAATTTTTCGTAATATTTAATATAATTTAAAAAATCGTTAAGAAAAAGAAACGACAAAAGAAACACAGAAATTCAATATGTTGTGATTTAACAAGGACTAAAGCTAAGATCATACACAGCAACTTTTGCATCAGGGTTTTTTTGGTTGCAGCTACAAAAGTTGCGAGTTTTGTTCACACATGTGTGTAAAAGTGGCGCGTAATCTGAAGTTTTTATGCTGCTGCTACCCAAAATGCTGCAACCTTAAAAAAAAAAAGTTGCAGAGGTGTTCACACATAGCGTGCAGCTGTTATTGCTTGCAACTTCCTCGCAGTTTTTTCGTCATGTATGTGTTTAAAATTTGACGTCTTGTTTTAATTTTAACATTTAATTAATGAAATAAAATATGTTTTATGGTGAGGAAGAACAACCTGTTGCATGTTTAACACTTATTTTATTGAGAGGAGAAAGATAACGGCGTATAAAATTAAAAGAAAATGGATAAAACAACGTGAACAGTACGGATTTGTTCATAATTTATTACATGAATTATGTGTTATTTTTTAAACATTTTTTGTAATTATCAGCATATAATTTTGATTATCTTATGGAAAAACTGAGACCCATAATGAAAAAAAGGATATTTTCATGTGAATTTCATTACATTGTAAAAACTTTTCAGAAATAATAACACTGAACTGTCAAAAAACTTGCATGCAGCATGCAGCAAAAGTTTTAACCATTTTAATATTTTTTGTTGCATATGCAACTTTGTTTTTTTCTATTCACACGTTGAAACTTTCCAGTTTGCGCGCAATATAAAAATCTAGTCATGCAGCAAAAAAGAACCCCAACTTTTTGTGTTGCAATGCTGTTCACACTATGCAGTACTCTAGTTTCACATCTTTTTATGCTACATTGCAACAAAAGTCGCAGTATGTGATCTTAGCTTTACGATCTTTACGTGATAAAAGAAACAAAACTTGGCGTAGATACTTAATTTCACGTGATAAATTGGGATCTAGGGATGTACATTTCTGTATCTAATGAATTCAAGATACTATCTGTGAATTTGTATGAATACTTATATCTATAAAATGAGATTTAATCTTTTGAATGATACGCACCGCTTTTAGCAGTTTATTAATAGTAAAAAGAAAACTGATGGATACCCTTCATCGATTAAATACTTAAAACATTCATCAAATAATCCTCTAACTATTCTCAATCTTTTTGCTAACTACTTTGCTGGAGCATTTAATGATGACAATTTTGAACTGTCTACCGAGTATTTTAAATTCCTTGACAAATATCCCAAAAACTTCCTTTATGAATGCTTATATTGACGAATCTACTGTTGCTGATCATATTATGGAGTTAAATGAAGATTACTTACCTGGCCCTGACGGTATTCCAGGTATTATCCTGAAAATGCCGATATTCTCGCATCTTCTTTATCTGCGGAATATTTCCGAAGATATGGAACTTATATTATCCCAAAACGGGTTCTTGAAAGATAGGTTTACTGTCACCAGCTTAGTCGAACTAGTTTCAATGTCTACACGTGCTATGGAAAGAGGGAACAATGGCTGCATCCAGCACTCCTAAGCGCCTTTTCAAAATTCTTAATCCAAGCAGTTAGAATTTTTTGTACTCCTGTATGCGTTGCTTGAATCAAGCGAATGGTAGCTAGTTATCTGTGCTAAACGTCAAATTAGTTTTATTTGAATAAATTTTAAAAATATATTTTTTTTAACGAAATAAGTCTTGAAAGTAAATAAAAATTGAAAATAAAGTGAAATAAAAATTTTTTAGGAAAGTGAAGAAGTTTTAACAAACTCATTTTTTTCAAAATTCCAATTAAAATTGAATAATCCAGAAACAATTTTCAAAAATTCCTCTCAATTTATCCTTTGCACATATCATTTCATAGCGTGAACAACAACCTTAAATGCGCTGTTTGGGTTAGCAAAAAATTTGTATGCTAGAATTTCAATAAGCACTTAAAGTTAGAATTGCATCCAGTCGTCTCGCTAGATTTAAGTGCTTAGGAGTGCCGGATGCGCCCATTGTAGACTGTACTGACTTCAGTAAAGCATTTGACAAAATATCGTTCCGTTCAAGCTTAGCGCTTTAGGACTTCCCAATTATTTATTAAATGGATTAGGTCCTATCTATATGGTCTAAGCTACCAGGTTCTTTTCCGATCTTCCAAATCTGAAACTTATCTGGCCATCTGTGGTGTCCCACAGGGTAACCATCTGGGACCCATTTTATTTGTTCTAGCTCTAAATGATGTTGCCTCTGTGATGAAACACTCGAAACTCTCAAACTTTGCTGATGACATGACAATTTACAAAGAAATAACCAACTCCTTGGATTCTCAATATCTGCAGGAGGACTTAATTAACTTTGTTACTTGGTGTGACAATAATAATCTGACGCTTAACGTTGATAAATGTCAGATTATTACTTTTGGCAGGAAACTAAATTTCTGTCCATACCTGTATAGTTTGAGATACACGCCACTGCGTAGGGTAAGCAATATTACTAATCTGGGCGTGATTTGTGATAGTGAACTGATTTTCCACCTACATATTGACTCACTTGTCCGGAAAGCCAATTCGACCCTAGGGTCTATTAAATATTGGCCAAAGGAATTTGTTGATCCTGACATTACTAAAACACTTTTTACTACTTTGGTTAGAGGCCTATACTTGAATATGCTAGCCAAGTGTGGTCTCCCTACTACAAGATCCAAATCAATAGACTGGAATCTGTTCAGCGTAGATTCTTACGGTTCCATGTGAAGACCTCTTCATGCTCCCTCCGTACGAAGAAAGGCCACATCTTATTGGTATCCACTCTCTAGAAAAAAGACGACAGGTGGCTGATGTGGTTTTTATCCACCAAACTATAAATAGCTTTATAGACGCTCCCTTCTTGAAAAGATACAGCTAAAAGTTATTACATGTTCCCTGAGGTCCGTAGATATATTTAGTCGATTGATTTTCTCCAGAAAGACTTTACGAATTTTATTACGTGGTCTCATAAAACTAACGTGACACTAAACACGGACAAGTGTAGGATCACTTTTTCTCGTAAACGTGATAACTCTTACCGTAATTATTTTATTAACTACACTCCTCTGCAGAGTTAGTTGCATTGCTGATCCGGGAGTTACTTGCGACAGTGAGCTTGATTTCCGACTTCACTTTGACTCATTGGTTCATAAAGCCAATTCGACTCTTGGCTATATTAGGCGGTGGTCCAAGGAGTTTTCTGACCATTATGTCTGTAAATCACTTTATATCGCTTTCGTTAGACCAATTATGGAGTATGCCCGTCAGGTGTGGTCACCGCACCATAAAGTTCATATCAACAGACTGGAATCTGTTCAATGTAGGTTTTTACGTTTTGCTTTGCGGAACTTACCACCAACTTGCCACCTTACAGTGATAGGCTGAAATTGTTAAGTGTGCATTCCCTGGAAAATCGGCGAGAAGTGACAGATGTAATTTTCGTTCATCAAATTTTTAATGAGGTCATTGACGCCTCCACGCTCTTTAGGCCTTCAATGGCACCATTTAACTGCACTAAATCAATGACCTCTTGCTCTATTGATGAAATGAATTCCTTCGCTGGACCACCACCTGTTTCCTGCATATAATTTTTGTTTGCATCCAATTTCTTTTTTTTATTCGCCTTGTCAGTCCAAACTTGAAATTTTTTTAAAGACATAATCACACTTGAGATAAGCACATTTTACCAACCTTTTTCATGCCGTGGTGTCTTTCATAGAGGTCGTCCTTGGTTAATTGTCTGCCAAATTTTCTGGGCTTCTTCCATTGGTATTCGTGTGTAACTCTTAGCCAAATATGAGTGCTTTTTCATTGTGTCAATTGGTATGTTGAATTGGCCAGTATTTGTAGATTTTTTATTTCCACTCCTAATTTAAAGAATACACTTCGGTTTTTTATATTTAAAAATACATTTACCAAACTCTTTACAAACTTTTTCAACAACCACTTTTTCGAACAACAAATATCGAACGAAATCGAATGCGTTGACATGCGCTGCTCCTGTTTGAACTCAAATTAAACGTTACGTATTCAAGAACAGCAAAAATGGAGTATCGAGTAGCTGTCGAGTAAATATCAAATAAACTAACGTAACGCCGTATGTCAGAACAGAGGTGAATATTTCATTCTCTTTTTACACGAGTCATTTTGATTTAACACGAGCGGTACAATCCAATTTCTAAGAATATCTTATGCATCTTATATGCATCTCCATTAAGCATCCTCAATGTTAACTCGGTTTGGTTTTTTAATCCTTCTGACGATGACCCTCTAACAATGAATATATATAAAAAAGATGCAGGTCAAATTTACAGAGGTTAACAACTCTATTGAGAAAAATTCGTTGTGAAATCGGTCATCTCTCTAGCTTCTTGCTTGAAACGGTTTGGAATTGCCGTTTACTTTTGTTTTTATTATTATTTAATATTGTATTTGTTACCTAGTTTTAAGCAGAGATACCAACAAAAGGGGTGAACGTCTATTAGAATTCCTAATAAAAGAAAACTTAGAATTATTTAATGTGGGGAGTACAGCCACCTTTATCAATAAGATCCGAGAAGAAGTCCTGGACGTTACCTTCGGAAGTCCAGAGGTTAAAAAGTTTGTGAAAAATGGGGAGTCTCTAGTGAACCCTCATTATCAAATCACAGAATAATCATGTTCGATCTGGAGGGAATGAGTGAAATGAAAATCTCTATAAGAAACCCAAGGAAAACCGATTGGGTGAAATATAACCTTTATTTAAAGTGCAATCTAGAACAAGGGAGAGTGAAACAGGTTGCGAAAAATCATCGCGAACTCGAACTTGCAGTAGAAGAACTAAATGGAGCGCTTATGAAGAGAGCTGCCCTCTAAAAGAGAAACAAACAAGCGTTGATGCTCCATTGTGGAATAGGCACCTATCAGAATTAAAAAACAGCGTAAGAAACCTATTCAATACGGCTAAAAGAAGAGGTCAGTGGGAGGTTTATAAAAAGGCACTCACCGATTATAACCTTAAAATTAGAGAAGCAAAACGGAATAGCTTTAGAGCATTCTGCGAAAGCCTCGCCCCAAATGAGATACAATCTCTTGATCCACTCCGGATAACAAAATTCCTAAGAGAAATAGGTCTGGAGGAGGTGCTTTAGAATGGGAGCATAACAAAACGACTGCACCAAAGACAAGGGGATACAATAGATCTTAAGGTCGCAGTACAAGAATACCCTAAGATATAATCTAATCTAATCTAATCTACCTAGTTTTAAGTAGGGAGCAAGCACTTTTACATGAGATTTTTGTTTAATAAAATTGAATGTTTGAATTTTTATAATTTTCTTTTGTTTTCTCTTGAAGCGATTAGTTTAAGTTAGGCGCTAAAGCCAACTAGTCAGTAATTTAAGATTTTAAAATAAATTGTACAATATGTTATGTTATTTCTAAGTCTCAATAAAATAAATCTAATCTACCAGTGATAATTAGAGAGATTTCGGAAAGTGATTACAACAGTTGAAATCAAACAGCGAAAGTGTTTACATCAGTGAAATATTAAAGTGATTTGATAAATTAGTAAAGTAACAAGTAATTAATAGTGTTTTGCAGTGTAAATTAATTGTGGATAAATTAATTTTGTCTAAATTAATAATAATTGATAAACAAATATTTCTAAGACTAATAAAAATAATTGTAAATAAAGTTTATACACCAAATTCACATGAATAAAAAGTGCTATCACTTTATAACATTCGAACCAGAGGAATAGTACGCAACTATATTTTCAAAATTGACAGCTACCGTGAACGGAAAAATTAAGCTTAGGTGAGAACGAAAGTGATCTCCTTACATAATGCCGAAATGTGCGGTGATCACTTTATAATAGATCACAAGCGATAGTCGCTTGTCGCCTTACAGAATGCCACTTCTGATTTGGCTCAATCTGGTAAAGTAAAAAAGCTGGACGAAACTATGCGAAATCTTTCCGTTAAACAGCTGAGATTGACCAAGCAGTGGACTCCGATCATTTTGGATGAGAACGCTGGGTCACACATCGCACGAAACACCGTGACAAAGCTACAGAAGTTGGACTTGGAAGCTCACCATCACCCACCATATTCACCAGACCTTGCATCAACAAACTACCACTTCGTTCGGAATTTGAAAGACTTCTTGGTAGGAAAACAATTTTATTCCAAAGAGGCTGTGAAAGGAGCCTTCCAAGACTTCATCGACTCCCGTGAGCCAAGCTTCTACAGCAGAGGAATAAATGAACTACTGCGGAAATGTCAAAAGTGTCTCGATACTATTGTTGAATACTTTGATTGGAAATAAAAAGATTTTATTTGGAAAAATTACAAAAAACTTTCATTCATCGACAAGCATTGTTACTCTCCGATCGATATAAAGTGAATAAAACTTTAAAAAATAACTGCTTCTCAAATCACTCAACGAATGAACGACTTCTTGACTTTTGAAGTGAAATACTTCTATGGGGACGTTTTGCAAAAATTATGTGACGATTTTGTGTGACGAAACGTTACATTACAAAATATCTTATTATATGGACGTCCTAGATGATTACAATGTTCAACAATATTGTGGAGGTTGTGATTAGAATTATTTTCGTTGAAGACCAAATAGTTCTATCTATCACCGTATTAGCGCTGTAGTCGATACAAATTTTTGAAATTTTTTAAAACTTTTTATGTAGAGGTCGTACACGATTGAAATGTTCAACAAAGTTGTGGAGGTTTTTATGGGGATTATTTCCGTCGAAGACACAATAGTTCTATATCCAACCACTTCGGCGCTGTATTCTATAACAATTTGACGAAACGTGACATTACAAAATATCTTATTATATGGACGTCCTAAGCGATTACAACCTTCGGCATTATTGTGGAGGTTATAATGAGTAATATTTCCTTCTCAGACCAAATAGTTCTATCTGCCACCATATTGGCACTGTAGTCGATATAAATTTATGAAATTTTTTTCGAACAAGCGGAACAAAACCAACTCGCTGAAAAGGCTTCGACGGGTACGGCTATGACTGGTGCAGAACGGACGCGGGCATGTAGGGCCAGGCAACTTGCTTAACAAGCGGAACAAAGGCAACTCGCTGACAAGGCTTCGACGAGTACGGCTATGACTGGTGCAGAATGGACGAGGGCATGTAGAGCTAGGCAATTTGATCAACAAGCGAAAAAAAAGCAACTCGTTGACAAGGCTTCGACGAGTAGGTCTTCGACAGGTACGGCTATAACTGGTACAAAGCGGACGCGGGCATTTAGGGCTAGGCAACTTGCTCAACAAACGGAACAAATGCAACTCGCTGACAAACCATAAAGAAAAGCTTCTATTTCACTTCTATAGTGTGGTCAAAAGCACACTTCCTTTTTTTAATTTTACGCTTCCAAATATCAAAGATACAAAGATACGAGTTTTCAGATAATTCAATATGTTTTATACACGTACACAAAAAAATATAATGTAGTACCGTTATTTCTAAATAAGCGCGATTTCTTTTTACATAAAAAATTATAACTTTTAATTCCCATAACCAATATATTGCACTTAAAATTCTGGAATTGTTCTATTTCTTTATTAAAGAAAAATAAATTAGAACATTTCTAGAAAACACTACACTTACTTATTTTAACACGACCCAAACACAATTTCAACATTTCCACGAATTGGAAATGATTCTGTCAAAGCAATACAAATTTTCGAGGCGATTCTCGGTACAATGTCAATTTATATAAAAAGAAAACGAGAATCGAAGATTAAATCAGTTCAAATCAAAAAGTCAGATTGTGTGTTCCAAATATTTATTAAAGCCCAGCGCAGAACAGTAACTTTGAATCTAAAAGTAAAAATTGTGATCAATTATTGGAAATAATGATTTTAAAAATAATCTGTGATAAATAACATTCGAACCAGAGGGGTAGCACGCAATAATATGAAAAATTGAAAAACAAAAAACATCAGAACATACTGGTGGTCCTAATTTCGCAAATAGAAATTATTTCGTTTAATTTAAATATTTTTTTAATAAATGGTAGTACATATGTAAATATAATTTAATTTATTTTTAACTTAACCGAAAATTTATTAAATAATTGTTTTGCCAAATTTCGATTCTCAATAATCCAAAATAATACAACGATTATGAAACAAACAAGTCCAACTAAGAAATGGTTGAAAGTTGATGATTTCAGAATTGTTTTCTGCAAGAAAATAGTATTACATAAAATGTATTTTTAAAAACAAATTTAAAATGTACCTCAGACAATTTGCAAATCGATCCAAATATAAGTAAACTTCCTGCAAATAGTTTACCAGGAACAATTCCCTCCAAAGGCTTCACATCTAATAACTTGTATTGTTTTCGAATAAAACGGGTACTAAAAAAGAAAATTAAAAATAATATTAATATTATTTTAACTTCCCTAGATCTTCTCTGTCATATATAAAGATAATCTCAAATTAGCAACATTATTATGCAACGTCCAAATGATTCTACCGATACACATAAAACTCGGTATCCAGTGGTTTCTTAGACCATGAATAACGGATCTAAGTCAATTGGTGAGTTTGGTCAATATTAGGGATATCAGTCAAATGCAGAGCAGGTTAGAAAGCGAGAAGCATAGAAATAGGGGGATTAGAGAATGAAGGCGCTAGAGAGTTTAGCCGCTTAATATTAGTACATCACCCCCATTCTGTGATCCGACGTTGCTTTCGTTTATTCGATCGGAAGAAATTCTTATTCTTGGATTGCATGAAATGCGTAGCAACGCATAGCAAAGTGTTCGAATCCTTTCGATTTTTGTTATTCTGTGATTCGTCGGAAAGAAATTTTTGAGGTTAAATCACTCGCTGTAATTTTCTCGCGTTTGAAGTTAATGATGTATGAAGTTTTATGATGAATTTGTTTTATTAAATTTATAATGAATAAAAAAAATGCTTTATTTAAAATCATAATTTATTCAAAAAAATATGATGAATATCATTTTTTTACATAAAATACAGATTTAATTACGCATAACAAAAACAGATAATGTATCACATCGTTTGCATAATTGCATTTCTAATACGGCTAGCTTCCGAATCAGAATCATGTTCTATATCGTTTGCTTGCTGGAACCCTTCAGTACTACTTACACTAAAACCGTCTCATACTCTGCATTACATACATTGTAATAAATGCATATATTATGCAGCGTGCAACAAACATTAAAAATTTGTGCTGCTTTTTCAGGAGAATAATGTATAATTGATGACCACCTTCGGCAAAAAATCGAAGGCAACTGGCCAACTTGATTTTCGGTGATATGCTTGATGTACTCATTGTAGAACAAAGTCGTTCTTTTAAAATACCCAGGACATATTTAAAAGCAGTTTTACTAAGCCGGAAATCTTTCCTGAAGCTAAGAAAATTACTAATAAATTTTTTGATTTCTTTTACACTAACGCTTCTGGGGTTAATTCCATTATATTGAATGAATCTGAATCATTACCAAGTATTGCCCAAATGTTGAGTCCATTTTTACTTTGAAAATAATAACTACAAAATACGAGCAACTAAACTGCTTAAAGAAAACGAGCTGGATTTTTGACAATCTGTTGGTGTACGGCGCTTATCATGTATTATGCGATGCAAACGTGAAATAAACTTCGGATTTAAGAACAGCGATTGTACGCCGAATGGAATCGACCGCGTTTGGTATTAGTTTGAAACGTCGGATCACAGAATAGGGGTTAATATCTTGTCTTACTCAAAATATATGACTAATAATACTGTATTTAGTTTGAATTTTTTAAATTTAATTTCCGTTTTAAGGTTGTACAGTAGCATAATTATAGGTGACAATTTTTCATGCTACACATATGTATGTAAGTTGTGTTTTTTCTTTGGGAATTTTTATCGGCCACTATTTAATTTTCTTAAAAAAAAAACAATTGTCTGGTAATTTCAAATATTGCAATAAAAAAACAAAAATTTCAATTTGTGTCATATATAGTATGTATATTCCGAATATAGTACTAAATAATTGTCATTAAAATTAGACCCCGATAATAGAATTGCTTAAATAACTCGTATAAAATGTATGGTAACCGCGCTTATTGTTCCCAAAAAAAGCTATAGTGTTCTACTTATATTAACCAAAATTAAGAGTATTCCCAAAGATATATTAGAATCAGGAAGAAAAAAAAATCTGTGAAAAATATATTCTTAAAAGAAATAGGAAACAATAAAAAACAATACACTAAAACGCATGTTGCAAATGAAATGATTTTCGAACTTAGGATGGCCGACAGGGCGCTATATATTGAAAATCCCTACAATTTTTAAAAAATACAATCAAAGACCGTATATTATATATTGTATAGAAAGATATCCCAAGCACTATTGAGTTCTATTTTTTTAAATGACGACCAGCAAGTCATTCGGGAAAAACTTTAGAAATTTACCTCTGCTATTATCAATATAATTATCTTCTAATGAATTATCCCAATTAAGTAAAATATCTTCATCAGTTTCACAATTTTTATTTGCATATGACAACGTTATAATTCTCATTAACATTAGGCGCGCAACATTGAACTCGTGTACACTAGGATTTCTGTTATTACCGCCTTTTGCCCGAATTTGCGCAAACATAATCTCTAATGCAGGCATGTCAAACACGCGGCCCGCGGGCCGCATGTGGCCCGCCAATTCATAAATTGCGGCCCGCCGAGATTTGAAAATTTTTAAATATCAAGCTTTGACACTTGAAGGTGGAAAGTTTGAACTTTTTCAATTGTAAAGAAATTTGTATTTGTATTTGTGAATTAACTGACAAACTAGCGAAAATGTAAATGTGTTCAACGACAAGAGTGATATCCGATGTGGAAACTTTTCGCTCACCGTTTTCTTTCCTCTCACCACGTTAATATTTATCTCACTCCGCGTGGAAAGCGCAGAACCTATGTGGCCGTACATTTAGCCATGATTGTAGGATGGCTATCAGAGTTAACAAAGATAGTTAATGTAAAAAAAACGCTGACAACGATCTTGATTCAGCCAGTTTAGTTTGGATCGTCGTTGAAAAAGTACAAAATAAAAAAGTTGAGATCATTAAAATAAAAGTGTTTTTAATCATTCTAAAAATCGTATTTTATTATTTTTTGAACACTGAAAACATGCGGCCCCCAACTTAATATAAAATAGATCATGTGGCCCGTAATGTTATATGAGTTTGACATGCCTGCTCTAATGGATATTCTTGGTTTAGTCGAGCTATTAATATAAAGTTAATTTTTAAGTATTTATCCGAAAATATATCTGTACTTAAATTTAAAATACCATTAATTGTAAGATATAATCCGTCAAAACAATAGTTTTTTTTGCAGGGAGACCCAATTTCGTCAGATAATCTTTGAATTCATTTAAATAATTAAATTGAGTACCATTTTTTGTTAATGGCTTCCGATATGAATTTTTTCCGCGCAATTACGACTATTTAGGCAGTCAAAAACTTTATCAAAACTACGAGCGAATTTACTAATCGCTGCTGCATATAATTTCATTGATTGTGGGAAGGAGTTATTTTCCAACAATGCACCTATTGCGTCTGGCATACTATTGCTCAGGACTTGTACTGCAAGTCTGACATTTATTTCATCAAAAGCCCCTGGTTCAACATGTTTATGCCCTATGGTAGATACTACCACAGGGTATATTAGTTTTGTCACTCCATTTGTAACACATCGAAATAATCGTCGTAGAAAGGTTTTAATGGTATGGTTATATCGATTTATGCATGTCCGTCCGTCCGTCTGTACACAAGATAACTCAAAAACGCTTTATTCGATTTTGATGTAGAATGTCAGTTGCTTATTCCTTAACATGGTTTCTTATTGCATTTGAGCAAAATCGATCTAGGAGGAGCAAAGTTATGAACGAAAAACCAGGGTGACCAGAAAGTTTTGTCGTTTTTTTGTTTATGGTTTTTCGCATTTAATCGCAAAATTTGTGAATCAATTGTATTGAAAATTTATTTTCAAATATAGTACCCTTCAGTTTATTATATTATAATGAAATTTTATATAGCAGGTTATTAGGGCGTTTGTGGAATTTAAAAAAAAAACACTTAAATTCAACCGACGTTTCGCTTTTATTTTAAAGCTTTTTCAAGGCTACAAAAAGAAAATGGTAAAAAGTTAGGCAAGGCTTTTTCCTTTTACAAATTTAAATTATTAAATAAGTTAACTTATTATTTTTCTAACATACATATGTCACTAAATATTACCTGTACTTTTTGCTTTATATAAAAATACCACTAACAGCTTTCATTTTAAAATTAATGTTAAAGCACATTTACACAAAATTAAAAATTTCTTAAAAAACACACTAACAAATTTCGTTTTAAAATTAAAAAAACATATACAAAATATTTTAAATTAACTTTAAAGAAAAATTTATCTTTAAGTCCGTTTTCTAACATTGGAATCGTAAAATTGAATATTCCACAAAAAGAAAGTTTAGCATTAACAGAACATTACCAATTAATTAACAGTTTATGTTAATCCCAGTAGGAAAAACGATGACGAAGGACAAAATTTAATTTAGAATATTTGACAAAGATTTAAAACTTAGTAAAATGCCTTTGTACAAAGTGTTTAGCTCTTCAGTGTCACTTCTCAGGTTTACTGTATTTTCGAATAGTGTTATGAATATCATTTCACTTAAATTTCTCTTATGATAGTTCATTTCTCTATCTATAATTTTAGCATTGGCGAAATCAAATTGATGATTATTTTCAAAATGATGATTTGCCAATGCCGTTTTTTCTTTTTTATTTATGTTTGTTATTTTACAATCGTATTGGTGTTGTTTAAGTCTTTTTTTAAACAATTGTTTTGTTTGTCCAATGTAACATTTGTCACAATTATTACATGAAATTCTATATATTATATTCGATTGTTCGTCTTTGGATATTTTATCTTTTATTTTCGAAAATATATTACTCACTGTTTTAATATTGTAAAATACTAATTTAGTATTACTACAATCTTTCATCAGTAATTCTAGTTTATGGGATAAACCATATAAGTATGGAAACTTATAAAATTTTATTTCACTATTTATTTTATTATTTTTTTTAAAAAACGTCGTTGTTGTTTTTCTATAATTTTCGTCAATTAAATTGGATATAGTCCTAGAAACTAAACCTTTTGGATAGTTATTATTAGTTAGTAGGATTTTAACCTTCTCTATGTTCTTATTTTGGAATTTCTTATCACTTAGATGTAAGATTTTGTTTATCATATTTTTAATTATATTGACTTTTTGATGTATTGGATGGTTCGAAACAAAATTTAATACCCTACCTGAACTTGTTTTTTTCCTATACCAATCTGTAACTATGGAGCCATCTTCCTTACGAATAAGCATCACATCTAAGAAAGGTATTTCACAATTTTTTTCTATCTCCATTGTGAACTGTAACATCTCGTGGAAGGTATTAAATTTATCCAATACGTACGATGTATCATGTTTCGGTATAGCCAATATAGTGTCATCCACATAAATTTTGATGAATGGTACCTCGAACTTCAGTCTTTTTATGACAGTTTTGACTAAAAAATTCATGACAATGTTAGCAAGACTTGGGCTTGCTGGGTTACCCATAGCTGTACCCTCAATCTGCTTATATATTTTATTGTCAAATTTAAAATAACTACTATCAAAGATAAAAGTTACTAATTTAATGAACATCAATCTTGGTAAATCAGTGTATGCTGAGATATATGACCAATCTTCATTAATTATTTCAAGGACCAATTTCTTCGGGATGTTTGTAAAGAGGGACACCACATCTAACGACACTAGTACATAATTGTGTGGTAACTTGACAGTTCTAATGAAGTCTACAAACTCAAACGAATTTTTTGTGTTATAGTAAAACGTAGTTATTACTGATGCCAATATATTATGTACAAAAACTGATATTTCATATGATGGGCTATTTATATTGCATACTACTGGTTTAAAACTCATCTCCCTTTTATGTGTTTTTCTTAGCCCGTAGAGTCTGGGAGATACCGAATTAAATTTTTTCATTTTCTTGTATTGAATGTTTGTGATCAAATTCACCTCTTTTAATTCAGTAATAATAACATTCGCTTTCGTTTGAAGTGTTAAAGTAGGGTCTTTAGTTAATACCTTATAAGTATTGCTATCTGTCAGCATAGTATTCATATTGTCAAAATACTCATGTTTCCACATTAAAACCGTGGAATTCCCTTTATCTGACGAGATGTTACAGTTCACAATGGAGATAGAAAAAAATTGTGAAATACCTTTCTTAGATGTGATGCTTATTCGTAAGGAAGATGGCTCCATAGTTACAGATTGGTATAGGAAAAAAACAAGTTCAGGTAGGGTATTAAATTTTCTTTCGAACCATCCAATACATCAAAAAGTCAATATAATTAAAAATATGATAAACAAAATCTTACATCTAAGTGATAAGAAATTCCAAAATAAGAACATAGAGAAGGTTAAAAACCTACTAACTAATAATAACTATCCAAAAGGTTTAGTTTCTAGGACTATATCCAATTTAATTGACGAAAATTATAGAAAAACAACAACGACGTTTTTTAAAAAAAATAATAAAATAAATAGTGAAATAAAATTTTATAAGTTTCCATACTTATATGGTTTATCCCATAAACTAGAATTACTGATGAAAGATTGTAGTAATACTAAATTAGTATTTTACAATATTAAAACAGTGAGTAATATATTTTCGAAAATAAAAGATAAAATATCCAAAGACGAACAATCGAATATAATATATAGAATTTCATGTAATAATTGTGACAAATGTTACATTGGACAAACAAAACAATTGTTTAAAAAAAGACTTAAACAACACCAATACGATTGTAAAATAACAAACATAAATAAAAAAGAAAAAACGGCATTGGCAAATCATCATTTTGAAAATAATCATCAATTTGATTTCGCCAATGCTAAAATTATAGATAGAGAAATGAACTATCATAAGAGAAATTTAAGTGAAATGATATTCATAACACTATTCGAAAATACAGTAAACCTGAGAAGTGACACTGAAGAGCTAAACACTTTGTACAAAGGCATTTTACTAAGTTTTAAATCTTTGTCAAATATTCTAAATTAAATTTTGTCCTTCGTCATCGTTTTTCCTACTGGGATTAACATAAACTGTTAATTAATTGGTAATGTTCTGTTAATGCTAAACTTTCTTTTTGTGGAATATTCAATTTTACGATTCCAATGTTAGAAAACGGACTTAAAGATAAATTTTTCTTTAAAGTTAATTTAAAATATTTTGTATATGTTTTTTTAATTTTAAAACGAAATTTGTTAGTGTGTTTTTTAAGAAATTTTTAATTTTGTGTAAATGTGCTTTAACATTAATTTTAAAATGAAAGCTGTTAGTGGTATTTTTATATAAAGCAAAAAGTACAGGTAATATTTAGTGACATATGTATGTTAGAAAAATAATAAGTTAACTTATTTAATAATTTAAATTTGTAAAAGGAAAAAGCCTTGCCTAACTTTTTACCATTTTCTTTTTGTAGCCTTGAAAAAGCTTTAAAATAAAAGCGAAACGTCGGTTGAATTTAAGTGTTTTTTTTTAAATTCCACAAACGCCCTAATAACCTGCTATATAAAATTTCATTATAATGTATTGAAAATAATTATGCAGGTTAACTACCTAAATAGACGATACCATGTTAAATTTCAATCAAATCGGTCCAAGAATAAAGGAGAAAGAAATAATCCTAGGAGAAAATAACCCTCTCTATAAAGTTTTTTTGATGTACTTTAAAAACTAATACACGGATTTAAATAAAATTTACAAATTAGACTTATGCTATCAGGGTCTAGGTTACCTGCAAATTGGAAGAAATTTTGAAAAAAGGAAACAAAATAATGAAGAAAAAACCTTGAAATAATGTTAGTTTTGACAGTTTTTCTGTCCCATTTCTACCATAGGGCATCAAAAAATCGGCTATAGGCCGATTTTTAGTTACTATATGTTTTTTTGTTATCTTTGGACACAACCTATATTTTTTTGATTTTTAGTCTATGAAGGTCCGCCAGTACTCTCAATAGTGCAATCTTTGAGTGTTTTTTTTTATATTTTTTAATAAATTATAATAGAAATATGGCTTATCTTTATTAATATCTAAAAGCCTATAGCATTTTTGATTATTCATACCTTGATCGCACACTACAGCTCTAACCGTAAGCCCTATTTCGCAACATACTTTTATATTAGCCTCCAATTTTGGTTTTAAAATGGCACCATCAATGCTGTTCTCAGAAACAAACGCATAATTGTTAATAATTTCCTATCATTTTCATCTAAATGTACTAAACCATCTACGAGATCACGAGAAGTATTATAAACTAAATTTCTTCTGATCGATATTTCATCAAATAATAACACTGCCTGCTTACAATTTATGTGCATTTTATTAACTAATTGTGCCAAATTTTGTATTAAAAGATCATTAAAACCTGATTGTAGTCGTTTCACAGGACTCCAATTATATATAGCTGATTAACTAGGTAAGTGAAGACCTAAGTCAACACGCAAGAAATTATAACAAGATGCAGACTTATAATTGACGTTTTGAGACAAATATTTTGGATATCATTATAGCTATTCTTTTCAGCTAAAATCACTTAGTAAAATTTAGACTAGACAATATAATTTATTTAAAAAAATCATTTTCCTACTTCCTATAAGATTTAAATTCAATTCAATTATCATTTATGATTTCAGACTTTTCAAATATTCTTTAATTTATCGATTTATTGTATATTCGACCATGGTTTCGGTATTATTTGAGATACTGAAATCAATTATTTGATTATTCAAAGCATTCCTGAAACAAATCATGTCAACATTCGATGTTAAAATTGTAGGAAAAGGCATGTTTCGAAATATCATTTCATATTAACTGTCGAAAGCATTTTAAATGAGTTAGACAAAATCCTTCCAAATATATGTGGGAAAGAGATACAAAAACTTTGCAAATGAGATGAGAGAGAATTGTTATAACATTCATTCTTGTATAGTCCGCGGTCGTGTTCAAATCTAAGAATTTTCTCTAGCTATTAAATGTTGTATTTTAATTTGTGTTTTAAATAACTGTAAAATATACTCCCCGACACTTGATTACCCGCAATTAAATTTTTATCGTCATTTATGGCATAATGGTGCAAATTCTTAGAAACTTTTTCGTAATATTCATAGTCCATTATTCTATTCTACTTGATGACCCAAATGTGGGAAAAACCCATGCTTGAGTGGAAATTCCCATTATTGTCTTTTTCGGCTATTTGCACCGAGACACTTTATTACCCGCATAAATAAAAAAAGGATGTAGTTTCCAGATTTTAATCATTTATTTTTAATTAATATTTAGTGTTGCCACCATTGTTACGAATTACATCAAAAATTCTATTTCCTAAGGAGTTGTACAATGAATGAAGGTAAATTACTGGAATTTTTTCAAACACAGCTTCAATGGCCTCAATAAGTTCCAATTTGGTGTGGTACTGCCTTCCTTCCGCATAAACTTTACGTGATAGCCATCCCCAAACATTTTCTATTAAATTTAAGTCCGGTGACAGAGGTGGCCAATTCAAAACATTCATATTGTTGTCCGTAAACCACGTGTTAACACATTTCGCTGTATGGATTGATGCGTGGTTTTGCTGAAAACGAGTGCTTGATGCTCGAACATTTCATCAAAAAAGATCTTCTCCGTTTCCAAAAGTCCGATGTAATCCGCCGACGTTTGTCTTCCTTGAAAAACGACCAAATTGATTGCTCCATGAAATGACGGAACCAACAGATGTGTGACGACGGGAGAAAAACAACTTAGATTCTCTCAAATCGTGAAAATAATGTCGAAATTTATCCGAACCATCCAAATTAAATGTTTTCTCGTCGAAAAAAATTACTTGCTGCTATTCTGTCTTCCACAGTAAATGTTCCCGCAAAACTCGAATCTAGCATTCTTATGAGGTTGAAGTAAACGTGTTTTTTCTTGTATTATTTGACGTCGGAGGAGTGGATACTGCTTGATCATCCTGAGAACTGAATGGACACTAGCCGTAATGCCCACTTCCTCCTTAATTTTACGAGCACTTTCCACAGAATTCGATGCATCCCGTAAAATGACCCTATGTTCTCGTTCGATAGTTGCTTTGCATGTGTGTCTTTTTCGATTTTTTCCGTAATTTTCTTTGTTTTTGAGAAGATTAATTATAGTCCAAGGATCTCGACCAATTCGCATGGCAATATCGCGATTGGAATAATTTTTTTCATTCATTGCAATAATTTTGCCAACTTCTATTCCGGTTAGTGATTTTCCATGCCCCATTTTTGTCCATGTGGAACAAAAACTTCACGAAGGTAAAGCAGACAAATAACACACTTGGTTTTTAACGATAACTTGTTTTTAGAAGACCACAGTTCGCCTTGCAAGCGTGTAGTAAACTGATGCGGGTAATAAAGAGTCTCGGTGCAAATAGCCGAAAAAACAATAATGGGAATTTCCACTTAAGCATGGGTTTTTCCCACATTTGGGTCATCAAGTAAAATAGAATAATGGGCAACTAATATTACGGAAATAGTTTCTAAGAATTTGCACCATTATGGCATTAATGACGTTAAAAATAAAAGTGTTGCTAATCAAGTGTCTGGGAGTGTATATTGTTATTAACGTTATTATTACAGTTGTTGTAATTATCGTTACCTATGTTATCATTGATTTTGTCATCGTTATCCTTATTATTGCTGAATGAATACCTATCCTTACTAATGCTCTTTTTCTCTTTATTCTTATCTTTTCTGTTGTTTTAAGCTTGGATGTAAGTCTGAAATCTATGCTTTTTATCACATTTTTGTTTTTCTTTCTATTATGAATACTGGTACTTTTTTCACTATTATCGCTACTGGTAATTTCATTATTGTTTTGATCATTGTGACTTTCATGAATGGTATCATCGTTTTTATTTCCGACAATTTCCACCGGTGGAATTAGTGATATTGATGGCACCGGACAATTCGCCGATTTACCAGAACGTAAGGTACTACGTCTGAAAGGGGGTCTATTACATCATCTTTGGCAGATGTAAATTCACCGTCTGGTACTAATTTATAAAACAATTTTTGTTTGGATATACATCACCAACGAAACAAAAAACAAGACTGTATGTAACAATACAGGATATACTGTAGAGATCGAGCATAGTGGAACACTGGAATTGGAGTCACATTGTAAAGCTAAAAAGAATAATAAAAATCTAGAAACGAAAATTTAATTTTAAATTTTTATACGGATATCTAAACTCTATACATTTGGTAAAATATTTGTTGAAGAACTTTCTCAAATAAATTATACGAATGTGAACACGACTAGCAAATTTAACAAAATTAGTTTAGGAAACCGGGACCTTGATCAAGTACGTAATTGTAAAAGATTTAACGCCCCAAAAACTTAATAAATTTTAGAGAATATAAAGAAGAAAATATATTGCCAAACATAGTCAAAATAATATTTAATTAGAGTAAAGATTTAAAATTGTATTGAACAAATATGTTATCTAAATTTAAATGACAGTTTACAAATTATTAGCAAAGAGAAATTGACACGACCGCGGACTGACTAAGAATGAATTTATATTAGTTTTCTCAATCTACTCTCGCATATACAAAAATTTCTCTACATCTTTCGAACATATATAATAATCATAATCATTATAAGTAAATATTTTAAATATAAGATAAGCGGTGATAGGACTAGTGATAGGATAAGCGTGAAAGGACTGTAAATAGCCATTTACCAAAATTTGTATTATTACAACATTTTTTTTTTACGGAGGGCTCCTCCCTAGATATCCAGCACATTCGGAAATGATGTAGTGAGTGAGTGTTGTGGTCGAAAATAATTCAGAAATTTCCATCTGGAAATGACTCTCAAGATCGACTTACAATAAGACCCAAAACGATATCAACCCAAATTCAAGACAAACTTTTAAGCAATTTGCAAGAGAATTTAATGTGAGCGATGAAATCACTCGTATCAATTTGAAACGGGCTAACCATTTGCTCATCCTTGTCATGACATAGAATTGACCCATTTATAAACCTAACAAAAAGGGGTTCAGATTCATTTGCCAGCTTTGGTTAAGAGAAAGAGAGTTCTACACAACTGGGACAATCCTAGTCCACACACAGTAAAAGCAACCTATTCGCCATATTGCTCAAACATACCATCATTTATTTCATTAAAATGACATGAGCCTTCTAATTTACCTGATGTACCATCTAAATTGTAATCAATTAAATAAATGAATTATGAAAGTATTTACCTGTACGATATCCTAAATATCATATTTATACAGTTGGCAACAATAAATCCTACTGGACCAAAAATGTTAGTTAATATATACGATAGAATTAAAAACACAACAGAAAATATGGCCATGTAATAATTATATTTATCGATATCTCTGCTAGTATTTGTTGCGAACATATATCCTTCTGTTATGCCGTTAATAGCTAAAAAAAAAATTGCTAAAGAATGCCATTTTAAAAGTGTTTCTGGAAGGCCGCCAGCAACAAAACTTGCACCACCATACATTAACAATACGGGTCCAGCATAACTTTGACCAAATGTAAATGCAAGTAATCCAATTGAAGTAATAACTTTGCAAATTATCTTCAGAACCTCTCCAGCTTCAGTTATTTTGCTCTGTTAACATAAAAAAGATAAACATATGTATATCTAATCAATAATAAAATACTCAAAGTTTACTTTATTTTGTTCATGTATTTCAACATCACGGGCTATTGTTTGAGTAAAATAAAAGTAGCTGGCATCTTCGATGGGTCGAAATACAAAACGTGCCGCTAAACTACCTAAATTATTTACAACATCATACGTTGCTTGCTCACTAAATGTCAAAACGGGACTAACAGACATTACATACTTTTCACCTTCAGTTAATATTTGTTTAAATACGCTTTGTTTTACAAAACTTAACGTTAAAACTTGAAGCTCAGAATTGAAATATCCGTCCTTAAACTTAAAGTATTATTAATTATAATAATGACTAAAATGAAAATTACCTCATTTGATAGAAAACCTGGTACCATTTCTTTTATAGTTTCGAATGGAAAATCTTCCATATCTTTAAAAGATTCTTGTAATATTTTATTTTCATTCTTTTCACTCGAATGAACATTCTTACGAAGTTTCAATATATAAAAATAGAAAAAAAGGTATCGCCCTACTATCAATGTTAAAGCGCTTGCTAATTGTGCTATACCAAACGCATATATAACAACTTCCTCGTTCAACAAAACAATGGTAATAAATACTATTGATCTAATAAGAATGTGCAATGTATCCAATACTATCTTCAATTTGACAAAACAAAACACTTGCGACACGAATAAAGGTACTTCAGCACATAATTCAATGATACATGAAAATGATATTGCAAATACACCAAATTTATATTGATGCCAAAATTTTTCGTCTACCGATGAAAGCATCTCCAACCAAATGTACATGCATGGTAAAGAAAGAACAGCGCACAACGGAACTCTAGGGAAATAAAATCTACAATATAACCAATTGTTTCAAACAATAAAATCTTATTACGTTAACCAAATTTGATTTATTAGTTGTGCCCAAGAACATTTAGTTTTATTTTGTGTGGTTGAACTCAGTGCTGCACGGTTTATTGCTTCTCGAGATAGGAAAAGTAATGTACTTTCAAGAAGTAATAATCTTACGTTCATAATACCGAGTACATCCCTTCCAATTCTTCTTACTATGAATGCATTTATTCCAAAGGTAAGGCATCTACAAAAAATCTACATGAAAGAAAACAAATGTAAATTAAATACATATTATGCAATTGATTTATATTAATAAACATATATTAATTAATTTAAAATAAAACTTACTTGAAAGACAATACTGAAGTATGCACTTTGTAAACTACTCGTTAGCACGTTTCTTCCCATATTATATTGTTTTGAATAATTAGTTTCAAATATCTTATAACTTTATAATTACTTCACACTTTGACAAACATTTTGACGAAAACTAAACTAGATATATGGAATTTTGTATGTAACATTTTTGACTTTTTTGTAATCTTCCTATTTCTTATGTATGCAAACTGTCAAAACAGGGAAACAATTCCTTACATACGGTTTACATATGACTTTTTCTGCGAGCGAAACTGGATAGCGATTATAACGACCATTTGTTACCATTCGAACTGACCGTCAACAGGTAATCATAATCTAAAAGTACATAGGAAATAGTAAAATAGTAGATCCTAACAGTTTGACAGTTTAAGTTTGAGTGATGCTGTGCTCACACACACTAATTCACTCCTTGTGTAGCTTGTATAAAAGACTGTGGTATAAACATTCCTCGTCTAATCGGTTTGGTAGATTTCCACCCAAAACTTGGCGGTAGATTTCTACCGCGTGTAATCCGGCACAATTAAAACGAAAACTACCAGTGACTGTCATTTTTTTGGTTAAAATGGGGGCAATTCTTAAAATTCGTGGAAGATTTTGAAAGTTCAGCATTTTAAGTTTTAAATGCCTTTTTTGGTTTTAAGATTTCCATAAAATGAGGCTATACGTATGAAATGGCTTTCGGCTATTGTTTTACGCAGGAAGAAAATATGTGGGCACATAAATATTCACAATTATTATTTAGTAATTTAAATTTGCACCCGTTTAAAAGAAATTTGATTTTTAAAATAAATAACCGAAACATTTTTTTGCAATTTGAAAGCTCCACAATACATGAGTATTCAGCCCATTTACAGTGATGCCTCCGAATCTTAGATTAGGGAAAATATGGATAGGCCTTTCGCAGGGGAAATTGAAGCACTTTTGGAATACACTTGCATTTTTTTGCTTATGTGTGCGGCGTAGTGGTGGCGTTAAAAACATGAATTCGGGGGGACAACATTGCAAATGGGCTAAAAGCTCATGCATTCTGTAACATCCGAATTGCAAAAAAATTGTTGCGTGTGATTGCTAAAAAAATCAAGTTTTCTTAAACATACAAAATTAAATTATTAAATAATAATTATAAACATGTATGCGCCTATATATTTCCTTTCCTGCGTAAACCAATAGCCGAAAGCCATTTCATACGTAGAGCCTCATTTTTTGGAAACTTTAAAACCAAAAAAAAAGCATTTAAAACTGAAAATGCTGAATTTTCAAAAATTTCGACGAATTTTAAGAATTGCCCCCATTTTAACCAAAAATGACTGTCACTGGTAGATTTCGTTAAAATCGAAATAAAAAAAAAGTGGGATTTGACATTTCGGCGTGGATTAAAAAAAACCAATTTTTTATTAATTTATGAATTAACATAATTTCTATTTGATTACCAAAAAGTAAATAAACACCATAAAAACTTTTTTTTATACGGCAATAATGAACATTAGCCCATTATAATAAAAAATAAGTCAAACTTAGTTGTGAAAGAAAATTCCAAGAATTTTTCGATGTTGTTTGTTATTACACCCAGAAATTAAACACTTCATATTGCAAATTTATTAACTTTGATTATTTAATTCAAAAGAATTTGGTTTGGAATCCGAAACGCACTAAAAATTATAAATTAAAAAAACGCAAGTTTTTTCCCCTCCAAATTTGACAGTTCGGCGTGATAATAAATGCTTCAGACACAGATATCGTAAAAACGAGTTAATGCCTACGCTTGCTCCGAATTCATATTTTTAACGTCGCCATTACGCCACAATTCATAAAAAATAGAAATGCAATTGAATTTCAAAATAACTTCAGTTCCCCTGCACGAGGCCCATCCTGTTCTCCATAATCAAAGTTGGCTACACAAACTTATTTATAAAGTCACGAACCTTTTTGACAATTCGTGCGTTCGTCGCGATCGTCGAAATTACCTGAGGTTTTTCGATAATTATCGTTATTTTGTCACCACTAGTTTCTTGTTCCTCAGTCTAAATCTGATAGTGTTAACACTGCCATCTATTTTTGAAATATGTAATCTTGTAAATGTTGTTCATTCAAACATAAAATTTTTAGTTTGTGCCTTAAAAAACGTTTTAAAATTAAAAACTGCATTAGGGAAATAAGGAGATATTAAAGGACCATTTAATTTTGAAATTAATATTTCTACTTAACAACAAAAATAAAATCAGCTCAAAAATGACTCATTAATATTGGAACGTTGATGCTGTTTTTATCTTTTTAGGTTAACTTAGGACATCTGTTGAAAAATTTTAACTTAAAAATATCACTACTTTCTATCAAATTGTCGTACCATCGTTTAAGTGATTTTCATATTGTTCAGCAATTACAAGAACATCACTCGACCAGCAAAGCCGAGATCCACCATTTTGCTTGCATTCGCTGTCGCATTTCACGATTTTTTTTTATTTATAAAGTTAGAAGAAAGAGTTTCTTTGGGTTACTAATTAAAAACTTAATAAACTTGGTGTGGCGTAGTATAATATCGTTGTTATTAAAATTCATTAAATTCTCGGTTGTATCTAAAGTGGAAGATAATTTTAGGGAATTCTGTAAAGCAGCCGAGGAAAATCGTCACTTTGACAGAAACTAGAATGTCCGAGGCACAAATGGAAAGTCGACAAGTAGAATTGAAAAGCAGACGAATTTGTCGTTTTTGTATGTCGCAGACCGAGCCGCTTTCCAACATTTATTCAAGGGAGAACCGTCTAAACAGTTCAGCTCCTCTCCCCCTCCAAGTAATGGCATGTGTTTCAATTGAGGTAATAAAAAAGTAATAATTATAATAAAATAAATCAATTTCTTGAATTGGTAACTCTCCCGCCAAAAAGATTGGTTTGGAGTTTTGATATTGAAAAATTTGTTTCTACGAAGAGGAAAAATAAACAAAATCACATTTAGGCTTGAATATTTGCTTTGAAAGTAAAAATCGTTACCACTTCTTTCTTTAATAAGGACTTTTCTTATTGTTTAATAATCCCTGCAACATTCTAATATTGGTTTAATTTCCTTGAGTGGAAATGTATTAATTTTATTTGTACCTTGGAAGTGTTTTATGAACATAAATTGCTAAAAGATTTGTGTCAAAAATATTTCAAAGCCTGTTAAGTATGAGATACTAAATTTTACAAATTATTTCTTTGCATGAATTTGTATTTTCTTAATTCGTTTTATGATTGTTCTTATCAATTTTGTTTTTAAACTAAAAATTCTTGCTGCCCGTTTAAATGATGTCTGAATATTTTAAATTACACAAAAAAAAAAAAAATAGAAAAATTCAGAATATTTTAAAATTCCCAATCAGATCTTTAAGGTAATTTCATTTTTGCACGGAAGTTTAAATCAATTAACTTGTAGTTCCGATAACAAAATTTTTGGATCGTAATTTTGTTTTGAAAGTCTTTTAAGGGATTTTAAAGTCTTGGGCTTGGTTTATTATCAAGTTGGTAGAAAGGATTTGTTTCTGTCAGAAATGTGATTTCATTTAATTTACAATTAAGCATACAGAGATATTAATTATTTTTCATTCTCAGGTATTTACGAATGATGGGATGCCGAATACAATATGTGATTATTGTAGGATGTTAATGGAACATTGTTATCGTTTTAAACAAATGTGTAAGAAGGCTGATACAGCCCTACGTCAATATCCATTAACTGGAACATGGCCGAATGCGCTCGATTTACCAAAGATACCAGATGAATTAATTCAAAAACAGATTCCAAATTTGAAAGTAAAACAACCATCGCCAAAAAAGCCAACAACAACAACAACAACAACATCAACTTCAGTTGCAGTTGAAAAACGATCACCAATTGAAGTCACAAAATCTCCGGCAATTTATAGTAATGTGCGTCCACCAAAACTTCTCAACAAAAATTCAATTAAAATCTTGAATAAAGATGCTCAAGTATCAAATGAACCAATTTTAAGTAAACCTAAAATTAAACGCGATATTGCTGGTAATGTTGAAATAGTAACCGAAATTCTAGATCAAAATGAGTTTTTTGAGGAGCCAGACCCGATTAAAACAGCTGTACAAGTTGAAACAAATGTTTTTCCATGTCCCCATTGTGAACGCTCATTTCCATTACGGCAATTACTAGATATTCATATGGTAAACCATAATAGAAAGCGTAGTTTTGAATGTACAGTATGTGAAAAACGTTTCTTTAGTAAGTATGATTTGGGAAAGCATATGTTAATACATACTGGCGAGAAACCATATGAATGTGTTGTTTGTAAAAGAGCATTTACACGGTCAACCCTTTTGCATCGGCATGAAAAAATTCACACGGATCAGCCTAAATTTTTATGTGTATACTGTGAAAAACCATTCTTATCAAAAGACGAGCTAGAAAAGCATACTGAACGTCATCAAAAGAATCGTCCATTCCCATGTAAAATTTGTGGAAAATGTTTTGCTTTTAAGCAGGGTCTAGAACGACATGAAACTGTTCATGCAAAGAACCAGCCATTTCCATGTCAGTATTGTGACCAGAGTTTTTCAACTCCAAGTAAGTTATCCCGTCATTTAACTGCACATGCTGGTGATCGTCCATTTCCATGTAAATTATGTCCTAAATCATACCTATTGAGTCATCATTTAACAAGACATTTGCGATCACATACGCAGGGATCGGGATCATATAAATGTTACGATTGTGAAAAAACTTTCACTACTCGCGATGATTTAATTTATCATTCTGCTGTTCATGCCACTCAAAATCTTGTGTGTCCACTATGTAAAGAACAATTTGAAGATTTAGATTTAGTTACTGATCACGTTAAACAGCACGCTGAAGGTGAACAATATGCATGTGAATTTTGTGATTTGATATTTATGACAGCAGAGAAATTACAAAATCATAGTGCTGCTGAGCATTCTGAAGATCTAGCTGCTTATGAAGAACACACTAAAAATAATATTATTGATATAAAGAGAGAAATGAATTTACAATATGATAGTTCACAAGATGATCAAAATGAAGAAGGTGAAGTTATTCAAGAATTTATTATTGAAGAGTATCATCAAGATGAACCGATGGTCGAAGAACGTCCATCTCGTAATGTAAAGCAAGAAAATGAAATAACAATTGGTAATTTAAGAATTTGGAGAAATTATTGGTAATATTTATGGAACACAATTTTTATCTTTCAGAAAAAACTAAACGAACTGGACCTACGCGAATATTTAGTAGCGTAACTGAAGTAAGTTCAGCATCTTTAAAATCTCAAGAAAATGAATTGGGACAAGTAGAGGAAGAAGTCGAATATGATGATATGGAAATCGAGACACTAGAAAGAGAGGATGATGAGGAAATGCATTTTGAAGTAGAAGAGGATATCGAGGAAGAAATAGAGCCACCACCACCAAAATTAATGAGGCCTGCTCGAAAATCTGAAGGAAATACAAAATATACATATGGTGCAAAAGTATTGAATATCGTCACTAAAGAAGAGACAAAAAAGCAATTTTCAAATCGAAAAATTCCGATTTTAAAACCTGAGTCTACAAAATTGAAACAACCGACAATTAATACAGTTTTACAGCAATTACCGAAAACCGTTACTATTGTAAAAAAAGAAAAGGCTCCCATTCAAAAGCCTAAAGATGAATCTCCTCGAGAAACGCGAAGTTCTACAAATGAAAAGAAACCAGAAATCCGTATATTAAACGAAAGAGTTACTAAAAAACCTATTTCAAAAGAAAATATCAACAAGGTTGTTTCACAAAAGGTTTCTACACTTCCTAGACAAAAACCACAAAATGAAAAGTCAGTCGAAAATAATGCGAAGATAAGAAATTCAGAACTTTCCGTAAAATCAACAACACCAAAACAAATTGAAATTGCAAAAAAAATTGAACCTAAACAACAGTTGTCAAATCAATCGACAAGTAAAAAACTGGCCGAATTAATTGGTGATCACAAGGTAAAAGTTCAACAAATTATAATGACTAAAGCTGAAGTCGCGGCTATGACGAAGGAAGGTAAAATTGAAATGAAAGGGGGTACTATGATATTGAAACAAGACAGGAAATCATTCCCTGGCAAAGTTATTACAAAAAAGTGAGAAACTAGAATATAAAATAATTATAAATTAAGTTAATTTTAAGTTATTCAATAAGAATTTCATTTACTATATAACATATATGTTAAGGTTGTTGAAGTAATTGTTTTTTTTCTTTTTCTTGAAATTAATGAATTTAAATTTTTGTTTGAAAACCCAGTGAAAACCCAGGAAGTGGATAAATTGTTTTTCTGTTTAATTAAAATGGGTATTTATTTCCAATAAAATACAGACATTTTTGATTAGGAATGTGTATCGTGATTTTGAATTTATAAAATAAAATAAATGTAGAACATGCGATTATAACGATGTTTTCTGACTAAGGGCCGATTTCACAGTGGTGGTTTAAGCCTGGGCAAGATTCTAGGCTTAAACTCAGCTTTTTTATTTTTACATTTCACAGTGCAGGCTTAAATGATTTTGACAAGCGCTATTGTGTATATATTTTTTCGTAACTGGCAATCGTTAATGATTTGTTATACATTTTAAATGTCAAAAATTTTTTTGGCGGTAAAAATTTCGAATTTAAATAAATTAAATTTCAATTAAATTAAAAGAATAAATTAAAAATCTAAAACCAATAAAATGGGAGAAAGAAATAAAAGGAGTGCGAATTTCTCGACCGAAGAAGTAACACTTCTTTTACATTTAGTTAAACAAAAAAAAAAATAGAATAGAATGTAAGAGAACAGATAGGACGACAATGATAGATATTTTCCTCGTCAGATGACATTTTTATAAACAATAATTACGATTATTTTATTTTTTTATTATATAATTCAAATTTTTTCGGCAAATGAAAATAAAATTTTTTCGTTTATGCATTTCTTTATGCTGTCAAATTGAAAAAATTGAGCTTGAGCTCTCGATATTGCTATAGCTTAAGCTCTACTTAAGTTCTGAATAATCCGCACTGTGAAATGCACTTTGTAGCTTAAGTATTGCTTAAGCAACAAACTAGTCTTAAGCCATCACTGTGAAAAAAAAATGTTCACCTTAAATAGAATTGCCATAATTCACACAATTTACAATAATTTCGAAAAGGTGATTTTATTTCGTTGCCGCAGAAATTTTACTCATGACAATCTCGAAAAAATTGGATTTTACTGCCCGTTACTTCAGTAAAATAATACTGTGAGACAATTTGTCGTAAGCTTGACTAAAATCGGTAGCAATTACATCTATTTGTTTGCCTTGATCCATCGAGTTGATGGCAGTAGAGACAAACTCAGTCAAATTAGTAGTTGTTGATTTAGCTTTAAGGAATCCATGTTGTTTCGGGGATATGAATGGTGTGCAATGAAAGTAAAAGGAGTTATAGACAATACTTTCAAAAAGCTTAGGCGTGCAAGATAACTCCGCTATAGCCCTATAATTGCTAATATCTGCCCTAGAACCCTTTTTATTAACAGGGATGATAAATGAATTTTTCCAAGCATTTGGAAAAACACCCGAAGTTAAAGATTTACGAAAAAGGGATGTTAGCGGTGCAGATAAACTTTGGCAGTATTTCTTTAACACTATTGCAGGCAAACCATCAGGTCCCGAAGAAAAATCATCCTTTAGCAGTAAGATTTGATCAAACACCATTCCCTCGTCAATAATAATTGAATCAAGTGTGGATTTCGGATAATTATCCAGATAACTAAAATAGTCCTCGTCAGGTATGAAAGCCAGTAACTGGCTAAAAAAGGAGGCGAAAAGATTAGTAATAGTTGTGGCACTGTTTGACGAGCTATCCATATATTTCATAGTGGAAGGATATCCATCTAGCTTCTTTACTTATGTGTATCGGGGGTTACGGTATTCCCCCAATCATATTTTGTTACTGTATACATAAGTTTCTGTTAAGCTAAGATCACACATAGCAACTTTTACTGCAATGCAGCATAAAAAATGCGAAACTCGAGTGCTGCATAGTGTAAATGGCATTTCAACCCACAAAGTTGCGATTCTTTTTTGCTGGATGACTAGATTTTTATATTGCGCACAACCTGAAAAGTTTCAACGTGTGAATAGCAAAAAATAAAGTTGCATATGCAACAAAAAAAATTTAAAATTTTTGAAACTTTTGCTGCTATTGCATGCAAGTTTTTTGATAATTTTTTAAAATGTGATGAAATTCACATAAAAATCCCTTTTTTTATTATGTGTCTTAGTTTTTCCAAAAGATAATCAAAATCAGATGCTGATAATTACAAAAAAATTTTAAAAAATATCATGTAATTCGCGTAATAAATTATGAACAAATCCGTAGTGTTCACTTTGTTTTATTCATTTTTTTATCCAGCATTTTCTTTTCCTTTTGTGACGCCGTAGTCTTTCTCTTCTCAATAAATTAAGTGTTAAACAGATTGTTTTTCCTCGCCATAAAACATATTTTATTGCATTATTTAAATGTGAAAATTAAAACAAGACATCAAATTTTTAACACATACATACACGAAAAAAATTCGAGGAAGTTGCAAGCAATAAAAGCTGCATGCTATACTATATGTGAACACCTCTGCAACTTTTTTTTTAAACATGCAGCATTTTAGGTTGCAGCAGCATAAAAACTTCAAATTGCGCGCCACTTTTACGTACATGTGTGAACAAGATTCGCAACTTTTGCAGCTGCAACTAAAAAACCCTGATGCAAAAGTTGCTGTGTGTGATCCTACCTTAAGACACTGACAAAATTAGAATTAAAAAAATGTTTTTTTGGGAGTCGTGCTAGAACAAAAAGTTCGTGTAAAAAAGTGTATTTTTTCTTGGTGAACCGTGTTATTTCAAAATCGTGTAAAAAGGGCCGTGTAAAAAAAGAGTTAGGTGTATTATGCAGCAAACAGAAATCCACGTGCACGCCAATGTAATACGCGTATTATTACTAAATAAGCGAAACTTTAGTCCTTTCAAACTAAATTCTTAAAACGTTCTTTCAGTAGACCGAAGCAGTTCTTAATTTGTACACGGTACGAATTAAGGTAACTTACCAATTTCTCTTGAGTAAAAGTTCTCGTTCTTGGAGAAAAAAATTAGAAACATGTTTGAAAAGATTACATTTTTTTCCATCCCAACGCATTAAGGTTTTCTTGTGTCTCCATTGCGTAATGGGGTCTAGCATTATCATGGTGGAACACTATTCCTTTTCTGAACGCTAAAACTGACCTTTTCTCCTCAAAGGCTGCATAAAATTTATCGATCTGGTTGCAGTATACATTCGCATTGACAGTTTATCCTTGTTTCAGCAACTCGTAATACACTGGACCTTTTCTATCCCACCACAAACAGAGCAGTACGTTTCTTTGAGAACTATTCTGTTTTGCATGAGATACTGACGATGTTTCAAGTAAATAGTAAGCCTTTCTCTCCTTAATATTCTCGTAAAGAAACCACTTTTCAATTACAGTAATCAGCTAGTGCAAAACCGGCTCCACATTGTGTCTAATGAAACGAAGACGATAAATTCTTTTTGGTCCAAATGAGTGGGACCCAAACGCTTTGCTTAAAGACAAACCCAAGGGATTTAATGTGGTCTCCAGAAGTTGTATGATGAATGCCGAACCTTTTGCAATTTCTCTTGCTGTTAGATGTTCAATATGGCCAGCAAAATGTATGATGGAATTTACCCTCCAACGTAAAATTCTGGTATTTTATTTTAATTAAAATAATAGTTTTGATGAACAAATATTGGTATGTATTATATTTCCATCTATGGGTAGAAACTTTGGAACTTGTACGTAAGTTCTGGAATTCTTGCAGGATGAGAATATAAGGTAGAAGTCCCGCAGATACAAAATTAGTTCGAATCAAGAACTTGAACCGTGTTTATCAAAAAGATTCTGAACAGTGATTATTTGTGGTGTGGTTACACAGTGAAATATTAAAAAGGTTAAAATTGTAAATTCATTAGTAATTTCTAGAAATAGTGTAAAATTCGTAAGACTACTATAATTGTTTTCATAGAAATAATTGTAAATAAATATTACGCACCCAATTCACCTAAATAAAAAGTATTATAGTTTAACATTCGAACAGACGGGGTAAGCACGCTTCAATATACTGCACTATATTCTATTTAGAATACTTGGTGATTCATAAAATCATCAAACAATAACAATAAAACATTGTCACAACACAAGTATTCTAAGTAAAACAACTAACACAAAAAAAACACCACACAAACAAAAACAATTCTTGGAAATATTCAAGAATGTATAGAGCTTTCGAGAAAATATCGCCATCTAATCTGTTCCAGAAAGCTCCAGAATTAAATTATAAATCATTGCTTTGTGTATTGGATAAGAATTTTCGGTGAATAGGGAATTTTCTAGAGATCTTCTTTGTGTAAACGTTGCCACCTAGTTTTAGAAAGCCAAACGAGAATATTCGAGAATATTCCGAGACACATCAATTTTATATAAAAGGAGACCTGGAGTCGAGGCTAAAATCATTCTTAATCGATCAGTTGAAGTGAAAAGCTTCGTCAGAGATTATACAAAGCAGAGATTCAAACGAGATTATTTTTTTTGTGAAAGTAATTAAAATAGTGAAGCTCTAACACTGTGATAAATAATTGTAATAATTAAATTATTGAAAGACAAATATTTTTAAGACTAATTGTTAAGCAGAAATAAGTACAAATAAAGTTTATACACTACATTCACATAAATAAAAAGTGTTATCATTCTAATAACATCGAACCGAAAGAATAACACGTTACAATACTTTTTAAATTTATTCAAATATTTTCTTTAAAATACGAAAGAAGTTTCTCTCCAATCTTATCCTTCTATTATATAAAAGAGTTTTTCTCCACAAGTGAATATAAAATAGCTTTTATAATTAAAGTATGCATACTTTTAGTCGAATTCCTCTATAATATAAAATAGTTTTTATAATTAAAGAAGGTAGGTAGGTAGAGTAGGGGTACTGCGTACAACACCAAGCAATTTATGGGCCCATTGTGATCCCTTAAAGACCAAGAGTTACCCGATTAGGAAACCTATTCTCAAAGCATTTGATTTTCCTACAAAATTTCTTTAAACTACCCATGTCAGTCGCTTGATCCATCCCTAAATTTCCGAAGAAATGGCTACCCAAAAAGTTATGACGAGCTCGAGAGGAATCTGAGCATTCACATAAAATGTGTTCGATGCATTTAGTCTCTCCTATGTCTCCACAGTACTGACAGAGATCTGTTTTCACCAATCCCAGTCTTTTAGCGTGCTTTCTTAACATAGGTAATATCCCAATGATTGTGCGTAAATGATTCCTGTTCCAGTCCATTAGAAGAATCGACTTCTTCTGATTCAGCTTCGGCCACAAACTTTTTGACACGTCGTGCGCACTTACATTGCACCAGCGTGTGTTTGCTTCCATGAGCATTTTATCGTTGATACGTGCTTTATACGCGAAAAGGGAAGGCAGTACGTCAGTGATTTCGTTTTCTGAACCGTCTGCTCCTTCTTTTGCTAGCCTGTCTGCCGACACGTTGCGCTCAATTCCACAATGGGCTGGAACCCAGCATAATCTTACATTATTTTGAACGAACAGCTGGGACAGCTTTTGACTAATCCCGAGTTTGCAGCCACCAAGCTTAACGCGTTCATGGCTGCCGTGCTGTATGAGTAGATCGAGATATCCCTGTAGGATATTTCCTCCAGACTAAATGTTTCTGCAGCCTTTTGATTGCCAATATTTCTGCCTGGAAGACGTTGCATTCCAATGAAAGTCCGAAAGATTTCGCTATGCGAAAATCTTCCGAAAAGACACCCGAGCCTACGCCATTTTCTGTTTATGATCCGTCCGTATAAATAGGAATTTCGCCTTCTATAGGGACCCTGCTGTCTTACCAGTCTGTTTGTCCGGGTATGACATCCAGTAAAGGATATCAAAGTCCATTATTTCCATTATTAATTTTTACATTTAAAAAAAAAACGGTTCTTCTAGTTTTAAATATTTAAAATTGTAAAAGGTGAAAAATAGTGAAAAAAGGTTAATAATATCAAAGTTAAAAATATTATAATGGATAACAAAAAAAGAAGTAATAATTTCAGTCCGGTTGAAATTGAAATTTTAATGAAATTAATAGTAAAAAACAAAAACATTTTGGAATCAAAAAAACCGATAGGGTTATGTTAATTGGGCCGAGAAAACGGTAATTTGGAGAGAAATTACCAAAGAATTTAATGTAGTATGTTAAGTGGCACTACAGTGCGAACTGAAATAGTCTTTAAAAACAAATATGACAATCTTAAAAAAGGTACAAAAAAAATATGCAGTTGATAAAAGATCAAGATACGCAACAGGAGGAGGTCCGATGGAACAAGTTATGTTTACTGAAATTAATGAAACCATCCATGAACTCCTTGGACAACAAATAGACGGTCAGTCAACATCATACTGTTCCGATTATGTTCCTGGAACAGAGAAAACGGGTAAATAATTTCAAATATTATTAGGCCTAAAATTTAAAATATAATTCTGTCTAATCAAAGAATCAGGATTCGAAGTTGTAGAATTCGCTGGATCATCGAAAACGGACTCTGCGATATGTGCTGACGTTAAAAGCGACAATTTTAACGTGAAGGGTAAAATAAAAAACTTATTTGTGGGAAAATAAAATAATCATATTGACTTTTGTATAGGCGCAATATTTGGACACAATACTAAAAAATTAGAGACAAAAATATCAGGAAACAGGAAGAAAATAAGTTTGAATTCATAGAAATGGTAGGAGCTAGCGGAGGAGAAACATAATTTGGAAATACTACAGATGACAAAAGAATTGGAATTAAAAATACAAATATTTGAAAATAATATACAAGGAAAAATATAATATATCCTACAAAATATAAAATTCCATTTATCACATGTTTCTTTTTAACGTAGAGATTTTTGAAATAAGTATTTATTAAAACATTTCGCATTGAAGCGTTTCCATCCACAGATTGCAATTCTTGTTCGACGTTGTTCACATAATTTATTTGCTCCTCCAAAAATTCATCAAGTGGGGGGGGGGGGGGGATCTGCTTCGTTGTTCATGCGGCAAACATTGTGTAAGATAGCCGTAGCCACGATAATACTTTGGATTGTTCTCATTTTTAGTTTCAGACCGGTTGATAAAATCGGAAATCTTCTTTTCCATATACCATAAGATCTCTCAATGCAATTTCGTGTGCGTATATGAGATTCATTATAAAGGCTCTCTTCTGGACTGTGACAATTTCGTAAAGGCGTCAACAGGTAATTTTTGTTTTGGTAACCTCCTTCACCCACTATTAAATTGTCACCAAATTCCCCTACCTCAAAACGAGCACTAATTCTTGAATTATTAAATATCTGAGTCATGGGAAGATCCCGGCCATCTTGCCACAATATCTAGAATTTTAAGTTTTGAGCCACACAAAGTTATATTTATATGTGTTTATAATTGCTTTTTGTTCTTTATTATTTGTTTTATATCTCGTGATAAAGATGTAGTAAAGAGACTCTGCAAAGAAGTCGATGAGTTGGAATTATCCTGAAATATAGCGGGAAATTGACGAGTTTTTCGTTAAAATTATGAAATTTATGTTATGGAAAATGAGCTGGATAAAAAAGTTGAACAAGTTAAAATTTCTGTTTCTCTCAATGCAACTGAAGCTGAAGGACTTAAGATATATAACTATTTTGATTTGAGTAATGATGTAAAACTCAAATATAAAAAAGTGTTGGATAGTTTAAAAAATTCTGTAAGCCGAAGGCGAATATCACAAGTGGAAAATGAGACTTTTGATGATTTTCTTTTGGTTCTAAAGGAAATGGCCGGAGAATGTAGATTCATGGATCAGGAAAATCGAATGATGCCTAACGTGTTCGTAGAGAGTTGCTCTTGTGCTAACGTATCTTCTACTAAAAGCAGCCAATGCGATTTGAAAACCCCTGCCATATATTTCGATTTTATCAATTACCGTATTTTTAAAGTTTTATTCTTTGAAAACCAGACAAGATGAACGAATTGTATAATGTCACTTGCTGCTTGAGGATTTCAAATCTCATATTGAAATTGTTCCTCATTTAAATCTGGATTTATTGTACATATATTAAATTCAAATTCCATTTTGTCAAAAGCGTCTTTTTTTATTTTGTGTTACTCATCTTTATTCAAAAACTGTTTGTCCTTGTGTTTTATTTTTCGACATTGGGATTTGTTCATTAGAATACCTGTAATCTTGATTATCATGGTTTCTCCTATGTTATTTACTTGCATGATTTGAGTGAATTGATCCATTTGGCTCATCATTATTACCATTAACAACTGTGCGGTGATTTAATTCATGTTGTTAAGTCCTTAAAATCGGCGCACCTTAATGCAATTGCAACTCCTTTATCAATCATCCAAAACTTGCTTTTAAATTGAAATATTGTGTCTTAATTTGATCGATAATCATCACACAAATCCAATATTTCATCAAGGACTCTTGTCAAATCTTTGTACGGTTTAACTAATACAGATAAACAAGGATTTAACTGGACCAAATCATGCTCTTTGTTAGCTTTGCTTTTTATAAAACTTTCAGTTTTAGTTAACTTTTGCTTTATGTATGTATGTATGTATCTATGATTAATTAGTGAACTTATTTTTGATGAAATGCCTTCATTTCTGTCACCTTCATTTGGCATTTTTAATAAAATTTGATTTGCGTTATTCCTAATCTTGGCGTATTTTGGCCCCCTGAATCCCCACAGAGTGGAGACATATCTTTTCTTTACAGTTGGCCTATATCGAACGTATATTCCAACCTTGATGAAAATCCGCCTATTTTTGAAAAAATTATTGATGTTTTTCTATTTTCGCACCCGGGTTGTGTGGTCCAAGTCTTAGTAGTCGATGAATAACAAATTCATTTTCTTGGAAAACATCTTCAATTGAAGTATGATAAAGTGCATTATCAGTAACCAATATAACTTTTGATTGATACATGTTTTGAGAAATCCGAAGGGGACGTTGTGCAAACTCTTTAGCTTCTGATTTCAGTAAATCAACCCAATATTCACGATACATCCAATCACATGAATATGTGCTCCTTTACTACCGGTCGAAATATATGTGCAACGGCTCCCTTTCTTGGACCTACCCTTTTTTCCTGATATATGGTAAATAAATTCAAATTGGATTCGGCTATGTAAATCACAGGTTCCCAAACTTTTTTGTCTTGTGAACCACTTGCCATGTTTTTCGGTTTTGAGTAGACCCCTTGCTTACCTGATATTGATTTTTTGCAAATTCATCATCTTCGAATGTATTTTTGACAGCTGGTATAGTGCTACTCACTTTGAAAGGGCTAAAAGTGAGTATGCCACCTCAAGATCATAAATATAATGCAAGATACTATGCAACAGTGTATATGGTATATTGGAATGGACAATGGGAAGATCGCCCCAATACCTTCTATGAAAATGACAGAAACAAAAAATTCCGCACAAAATAAGGAAAGAAAATTACAATTTTTCATTAGAAAGAATGAAGTAACATGAAAATCAAATATATTATATTTTACAAGGTGCTTCCTGTAAGATAATTGTAGCAAGCGAGAGCATTAATAGTCTTATAATAGTGTTATGGATTTTGGACTAAAGAATGAAACAAAGCAATCGAAATTTTTTTAACTCAATTTTTGTAAACAAAAACCACGCGTTCCTTTATACTTTTAGGCGCCAAAATGAGTAGAAGAGAATTTTTGTTAATATTTTAAGTATTGGTTCCTGTATAAATAGGCATTTTTATTATTTACATAAGAGTTAGTATTCTTTATTAAAGCTAAATTTAGTTCTATCTCTGTTGGACTAAAATAATGTAATCTGGATAAAATGATAGATAGCTAATGAGAATAGAATTTCAATCATATGTATTTTGAAGAGAATATTTACTCTTTTGTATTTAGTTTTTAGTAAAATTCAGGGCATTTACATAGGAACGAATAGTTTGAATAGACCAGAGGTTCCGAAACTTTTTTGTCTCGTGGACCACTTGCCATGTTTTTCGGTTTTGGGTAGACCCCTTGCTTACCTGATATTGATTTTTTGCAAATTCATCAACTTCAAATGTATTTTGACATCTGATACAGTGCTACTCATTTTGAAAGGGCTAAAAGTGAGTATACCGCCCCAAGATCATAAATATAATGTAAGATACTATGCAACGTTGTATATGAACAGCACAAATTGTTTACAATGATGTAATGACAATTATACGGTTCATTAACCAAAATATTTTCCCTATAAATTTTTTTCTGCTTGAAATAAAACGGGGTGGTGGTATACGCACTTTTAGCCCTTTGAAAGATTTAAATTGTAGATAGTTATATGTCTTTATATTATAAGGTAGTATTATGTAAGTAAATAGGTACTATCTGTGTATGGGGATCATTCCATTCATAGAATGCCAAAATTAAAGTCACGACCTGCTTATATCAGATCCACTAATCTTGACCCTCATTTTCGTTTCATGGAACCCCAAATTTTTTTTTCGCTGTCATGAACGCCTTGCAGGTCGTCGTCGACTCTTGGGGGTCGATATAGACCGCTTTGGGAATCACTGATGTAAATAATGGGAATAATTTCGTCTTGGTATTCTAAAAGTTGTTGACCATAATTGGGCCTTTTGATTTTATTTTCGTCACATTTTGCTTTTGTAAATAACATACCATTCAAATGTATCCACAAAGATTCCGTAGAAACAGCAATCTGATGATTTTCTTGAAATTTTTATTTTACCTCTTAAAGTTATTTTTGGGTTTTCTTCAACATATTGTTCCATAAAGTCACGGTGTTCAGTTAAAATTTTGGACTTTCTTTTTCAAGCACGCCGTTTTTCGTTTTCCTCTTGATTGCCCCTGAGATAAGCAGTGGATCTTTTCAGTCCTAATTTATTTGCAAGGGGTCTACAGTCCCTGTTATTGTTACACAATGCACAAAATTGCCTTTCAATATTGTTTTTTTTATTTATGCCATTTCTTATTCAAAAGCATACAGTGTATATAAAATTTAAGAAAATATTTAATATCAAATTCTGTGTAATTGTTTAGTCCCATTTTTAAATTATTTAGTCATATTTTGGAATTGTTTCTTCCCAATTTAAAATTGTTTAGTCCCAATTTGAAAGTGTTTAGTCCCAATCTGAAGTTGAAAATGTATATTTCCAATTTAAATAGTCCGGCTCGAAAAACCAAAATTTTTGTTGACCAAATATCCGAAAATTAATTTTTACTGCATTTATTTAATTTCCCTATAATTTGTTAATGAACCTTTCTTTGCATATGAAAAAAAATCTCGAAAAGTTTTTAATTTTTACATTAAGGAAACAGAGTACCTAATTATAATTTAATTATATTTTGTTATTCATTGTTTTTAAGAAAGTGTATTTTACTATTAAATGTAGGTGTGTTCACAATTTAAATTTAAGCCTTAGTTGTGTTGACGAAACAGAGATGGGACGGCGACGGAACGAAAAGAACAAATGCATGAAATTGTATGCCCGCTGTTATGTAGACGGAGCGGAGCGTTCGTAAAATTTGATTCAATTCAATTTGAGTCCGTTCCGTTTTTTGGGATTTGTGTTTATCATAAAGATTGTGCTCCTTTTTTCATATTATGAACGAACTTTTTACGTCAAACAACTTGAAAATTTTATGAAAACGGATGGCGGGAATTTTGAAATTGATAGCGAAATGCTAATCGAAAAAATTAAAGCGTATCCATTGTTTTTTTAATTGAATAATTGAAAGTAAAACCATGACATAGAACTCATAATCTATTTTTTATTATTTTTCTCATACAGTTTTATTTAAAATCAAACACAAAATTGATTTATAATGAATTTGTCAAATGTTAAAAAGTGAAGCGGCGTTTTCGTCAATATAACTGCATCGCATTCTGTTTCGTTAACATAACTAAGGCTTTAAATTAAAATTTTGTTAATTCAACAGTTTGCATAATGCTAATAGGGAAGATATTGGTTGCATATCGTTCGAATTGGTATGTGGGTAATCTCTTCGACTTCCAGGGGAATTGTTTACAAGTTCAGAAAATGAATTTGATCATTAAAATTTTTTCAAAATATATCAAAATTACTTGTAAATAAATACACTCACAAAAAACCAGCATGATTTACCAAAATTTTTGTTGTAAATTAAAATTAAACATCTTACTATTATATATTTATGGTATTGACAATTAAGGATTTGAAAAAAGAATAGATCAACACATTTTCATTTAAAAAACATATAGTAACTTAAAATCGGCCTATAGCCGATTTTTTGATGCCCTATGGTAGAAATGGTACTGAAAAACCGTCAAAACTAACATTATTTTAAGGTTTTTCTTTATAACTTTGTTCCTTCTTCTCAAAACTTCTTCCAATTTGCAGGTAAGCTAGACCCTGCGAGCATAAGTCCAACCTGTAAATTTTATTCAAATCGGTGCATTAGTTTCTAAAGTACATCAAAAAAACTTTATAGAGAGGAATATTTTCCCCTAGGATTATTTCTTTCTACTTTATCCTTGGACCGATTTGATTGAAATTTAACATGGTATCATCTATTTATGTAGTTAACGTGCATAATTAATTTCAATAAAATTGATTCGCAAATTTTCCGATTAAATCCGAAAAACCATAAACAAAAAAACGACAAAACTTTCTAGTCACCCTGGTCTTTCGTTTATAACTTTGATCCCCCTCAATCGATTTTGCTCAAATGCAATACAAAACCAAGTTAAGGAATAAGCAACCCACATTCTAAATTTCATCAAAATCGGATAACGCGTTTTTGAGTTATCTTGTATGCGGACGGACGGACGGAAGGACGGACGGACATGCAGAAATCAATATAACTTTTGATTCCCGACACAACCATACTATTAAAACCTTTCTACGACGATTATTTCGATGTGTTACAAATGGAGTGACAAAACTAATATACCCTCTGGCAGTACCTACCAAAAATAAATAACGTCTTTCCATACTAGCAGAATTAAACCTTCATACATATATGTTATGCTGCAAGAAATAGACAAACTTCCAAAAATTTATTCGCACATTTTTCCCGATCAATAAAGTATTAATCAATTATGGGTATTTCATGAAAAGATTTACTTGAACAGGGTTTTGACTTTGAATGTTCCCAAAAAAGTTCGGAATTTTCGTACAAAATCAAATTTGGTTCAAGAAAATAATTTGATCCTCCGTAGGTATCGAGACAAATTCCAATCGTCTTTTTGCACTTTGTTTGATAGCGTACAGAAACAAATTTTATTTATACGCACCATTACAGAAGAAGAATTCCCATTTCGTTACGAAATTAATTGTTTTTAACTTTTAAAACCGGATCAACATATTAAAAATGTTTTTTTTTTAAATAATTAATGACCAGAGAGCTTTATTTTAAGTATTTTATAAAGGGTTATACCTTACTCCAAGTTAAATATTTGAAAAATAGGTCAATATTTGGAAATTTTTTACGATTCAGCTGTTTAATCGATTTTTTTATATTTACAAGATTGTTACATAATATCATGAAGAAGCAAAAAGAATAATTTTGGTGGAAAAAATCAAAACTTATAAAGTTGTTAATTACTTGTTTTATTATTTCTTTCGAAATAAAATTAAACAAAGTTTTACATATTCTTTATGTAGTGAAAATGATTACCAATTAAAAAGTTTTCATTTGTTCATGAAAAAAGGGGTGCTTTTTGCACACCGGTCATTCGGATCGATATTATATATCAATGCATGTGAAATTTTATTAGGCATGTGCCTGCAAATTTTCAAGTAATTATGAATGCTATTTATATATATTATATGTATAAAATAAACATAACTTTTTTGTTGAAAAGCTTGAAAACAATATTAGTCAACAGAAATGATGAAAGAGAATTCCAATGCATGGTAAGGTTTGTAGTCCTTGTTAGCGTGCTTCTAGAAAAGTTTGAGTGTACATGCGCTTTAATATTTGCTATAAATTTTTTTTTTTTGGTAATTGGCAATCAGAGAGTTGTGGTATCAATTGGCGTTTCAGTCCTCCATTAGTCGTTTATATCGTAAGAACGTAAATCTTGATAATGCGCATCACAAGAACTGAACTGGCAGTTATTTATGTGTTTTTGTTATGTCGGTCGAAACTGTAAAGAACGCGGAATTTGACATTTTCGTTTCATTTTATGTAACTAAAGAATATCGACTCGAAGATCTAAAATACGCGTAATTACACATTTTTGATTTCTTTTTATTAAAAATATAAAGGACTAAAGGATATAAATTTTTGCAGTGCTTTAAATAATATATTTTTAAAGTTAATATAACTAAGCAATCCTACAATATTTGTGGCTAGTGACAGGTAATTAATTCGTAGCGCGAATAAAATGTTCTTTTTTTATTTTACATACAAGAAAAGGTAGTATAAATTTGTATTCAGAAGTAATGTATAGTGTAGTGTAAATATTTCAGCTATGTTTGGAAATTGGTATCACAAATTGTATATCGAAATCGACAATTTAAAAAAAAAATGTTTTAAATGATATATTATTTCCCAATTTAGCACGCTTATTTATAAATATAGTGGATCATTCAATGGCCTCAATTGGATTAGAATATTACTTATTATAAGGTGTATGTCAGTGGATGATTAGCTTTTGAACTGCTACGAGTTTCTCCAAAGTTGAACATTTATATATAACTTAGGTAAATTTGTGCAGGAAGCAAATTACGTATAATATCATTCGGTCTACTATTTAGTTCTAAACTTTGTTTCTCCAAACTAACAGTGTGTGTAGTCAAATTTACATCATCAGGTGTTCTTCCAATGAAAAAAAAACGTTTTGAGTAGTTTCCGTAGCTACAATGCAATGACACAGTTTCATATTTAGTTGTATCCGTACATGATTTTTATGTCATATCAAAAAAAAAAAACGCAATTGCAGACATTTACAATAAATGAAAACTAGCATTTCATTCATTATCCATTCAGTAGTTCTGCTATAAATATGAAATTGCCAAAAATTTATCAAATATTTCAAAACTCAGATTGTAAGTCAAAATTCAAAAATGCAAAAGATTGTTAGTAATTTAACGGAAAATAAAATAATAAGAAATGCACTCTAATCTCATTACCAAGAAGAATTTTGTTTCCTAAATATGTACATAATTATATTTTCGTATTAAAATATATGTAACTTCTGTAATTAATATAAACTATGCATAGATGAGTTTTTGAAAGGTCTATAGAATTTTTTAATGCTATTATTTTTTCTCATTCGTGATTACTTCCGCAAAATATTTGTATTCTTGTTAGAGAGAAGAAATTCGCCACTTGATTGAAAAAATTAATTATATTTTTTTTTAAATGTCATATAATAACTTAGAAGTCAAAGTTTTGTTTTGAAGTTGCAGGCATACCGAACTCATCTTCTGACAGAATTGTTTTTATGTAGTTAAAATCACTCATTTTCACACATCTCTTGCACAGGCCCTCTCGTAAGCCGAAATACTATACAGTTGAACTGAGCTCCTAATTTTAGGACGCAAAACTTTCAATTTGGAACGAAAATCTTGTCTCCTATTAAAACAAATTTTTTATATATCCCAAATCTTTTCCATATATCCCAAATCTTTTCCATATACATATGTTATATGTACAATCTAATCATTCATAAGAAATTTTCGCTTTAATTAAAAAAAAAAAAATTAAAAGTTTTTGTATGCCATACTGTCGTATATAATATTGGCAACGTTCGAAGTGTCTTTCAACAATTAAACAAGCTATAGTGCTAAACCACTATTGAAACTTCTATAAATATTTGCAAATCATTTCTAAAAAAAACTATAAAATATGGAAATTCAGCGCCAGATCTTTTCATTCTTTTATATAATATTGCTTAATCCTGATACGAAATTATCAGAAAATTCCATCAAATCGGAGCTATCAACTGGGTATTCCATTTAATGCTTTTCGTCCCTCTTCAAAAAGTCCTTCATTGGGTTCTTCAAAACAGAGTTTTACTTAATATCCTGAATTTTCTGATAATTTGAAAATTCAGATAATTCAAAGCTTTTAACATGAAATATTAATTTATACTTTTCGTCGTTCATTTGGTCGTAATCAAGTCAATCCTGCTGACACTGAATCTTCTGACAATTATTTAAAAACAGAGTTTTTAACTTGATATCCTTTTTTTTATCATTTTCGTCCTTTTTTTTGTAATTCCGTTCATTCATTCCCTATGAAGTTAATCTTAATACAATTTTTTTTGAAAATTACTTCACAACTAACTTGATGTCCTGTTTTATTTTGTTTCGTCCGTATTGATACTTTTGAGTAATGGGTCCTTATTACACGAAATCTAATGCAAGATTTCATAAATATTCATTGAAAATTTACTTCTGCCAAAACGATTCCCTTCTACAGGACTCGTAGCCCTTCTCAGCTCCTGACGGGAAACACTGGAACACCCTATCCTAAGTACAGCCAAAATTTCACTAAAATCGGGTAGCACGTTTGTCAGTAATTCGATCAACAATTATGAGGATAATATAGAAGGAAACTTCGGAAATCGTTTCACTTCACACAAAAAATCCGCATTTTGTTCGGCAACTACCCATTGTAATCGGATTCAATTGCTTTTTGGACACAGTTGTTCTTTCATTGAGACAGTATCCCGTACCAGATTTTGTTGAAATGGGTCCATAAATAACGTTGCAATACCCTGTAATTTAAAAACAATAAAATCGAACTCTTGTTTGGTAGCTAGCCGAAGGTTTATGCCTTAGTTATGTTAACGAAACGGAGAAGGGACGGCGACGGAACGACAAAAACAAATACATGAAATTATATGGCCGTAAAATTTGATTCAATTCAATTTGAGTCCGTTTCGTGTTTTGACATTTGTATTCATCGTTAATGATTCTGTTATTTTTTTTCATATTTTGAACGAATTTTAGATGAACAAAAAAAATTGCCTTCAAAAATAATACAAAAAATCAGAAATGTGTAAAATTTAGTATTTTTATTTAGATAAAATAAATTTTTTCTATATGGAATAACAAAATTTTATTTAATTTTCCAATTTTCACGTTTTCATAAATTTTTTATTGTAATAATTCCATACAAGATTTTCTGTAAACTCAAAAACTAATAATCATGTATAAAGCAGGAAAACTAATTCTACATACTAGATATAAGAATTTTAATAAATAAGAATTAGCAAGTAAAAACTAATTTAGATGAAAATGGAGTGGTTTTACAAATACGCCACACTCTTGATAGTAAAAATTTTATATGTAATATTTTAAAATTTAGAAGTAATAAGTTAATTGATCGAAATTGTATTCTTATGCCCTATGGTAAGGTTCTACCAGAGGTTATATTAGTTTTGTCACTAAGTGTAACACATCGAAATAATCATCGTAGAAAGGTTTCTAGAGTATGGTTGTGTAGAGAATCAAAAGTTGTGCCGATAAATGCATGTCCATCCGTCCGTCCGTCAGTGTACAACATAACTTAAAAACGCGTTATCCGATTTTGTTGAAATTTAAAATGTGAGTTGGTTATTCCTTAACTGAATTGGTATTACATTCAGCAAAATCGACCGAGGGGGAGCGAAATTATTAAGCAAAAACCAGGCTGACCAGAAAGTTTTGTGGTTTTTTTATATGGTTTTTCAGATTTAATTGTAAACTAATTTTGTTTAAATTGTTTTGGTTAACTACATAAATAGACGTTACCATGTTAAATTTCAGTAAAATCAGTCCAAAGATAGTGGAGAAAGAAATAATCCTAGGAGAAAATAATCTTGTTCATAAAGTTTTTCGATGTACTTTAAAAACTAATACACAGATTTGAAAACAATATGCAGATTAGACATATGCTATCAGGGTCTAGGTTACCTGTACATTAGAGAAAATTTTGAAAGGAGGAAACAAAGTTATGAAGAAAAAACCTTGAAATATTGTTAGTTTTGACAGTTTTTCTCTCCCATTTCTACCATCGGCTATAGGCCGATTTTAATTTACTATATATATATTTTTCTTTTACTTTATTATTCCATAACCAGTCTGTTTCTTGTGGGAAATATGCGGGTTCTTTTCCGTTAATATGAATAGGCGTAATTTTGTTGTTTTTACTTTTAATGAAAATCTGTTGATCTGTTCTTTTTTCCATTTTAAAAGGCCCGTCCTAAAGGGGGTTTAGTCCTTCTTTTGTAATAAGTAAATAGGTAATTGCAAGATGTTAAATCTTTATTTATAAACATTTTTGCTAAGCGATGGTGGTTAATTTTTTCTGGTTTAATTTTTTTAAAAGTATTTTTGATATTTTTTAAAAAAATATGAATAATCAAATTCATTCTGTGAACTTGTACAAAATTTTCCTGGAAATTGAAGAGATTGCAAGTATACCAATTCGATCTAAATTCAACCAATATCGTCCTTAATTGCCTGGCGAAAAAATAACAATATAATCGGTAGCTCATCCATCCAATGAATATCATTATTAGTAGCTGTTTTCAATGATCTATTAAAACCTTCGACCATACCGTTACTTTGAGGATGATATGTTGTACAGTGTATTTTGTCTCCGCCTTAAAATTTTGTAAATTCTGAAAATAGTTTGGATTCAAATTGGCTTCCTTAATCTGTGGTGATCGTATGTGGAACACCAAAACCTGGAATGTAATTTACAAACAATATCTTTGCTACTGTAGCTGCTGATATATCTTTCAATGCATACGCTTCGGGCCATCGTATAAATCGATCTACTGAGGTAAGTAAGTAATTATAAATATTTGAAGAAGGTAATGGACCAAACTAAATCTAAATGAATGTATTCAAATCTACCTTTCGATAAATTAAAGGAATTTATTTTACTATGCCTATGTTTATGTAACATACTTTAGAAATTTGGAAATTTAAACACTGTTTTGTTCAATTGTTTATATTTAAATTCATATTAGGCCAATAAAATTTGTTGGTAATGAGTTTATGTGTTGCACGTATTCCCGGATAAGAAATACCATGCAATTTATTCCAAATTATTTACCTTAGCCTTTGTGGGTTCTTGCTTGGTGGAAATATTTAATAAAAATTTTGAATTTTTCATTTGATTATTTAATATGTTTAATGTTACTTGTAAATTCTCCGATAAAATCTAAGTAGCGAGCTTGACGCGGATTTTTTTCAGCTTTAGAGACTAGTGCGGTTGTCGGTGATTTATGATCGATCAAAATCTTGAAAACTTTACCTTCTTAGAAGAATCTAAAATGTTTGATAGCTGCGTATACTATACACCTAATTCTGTTTTTACGCAATAGATAGGTTCCCCAAAAACTCGCGTAAAAAAAATTCGCGTAAAAAAGATACCGTATCCATAGAAAAGTAGAGGATTGGTTCCACATTTGTAAAATCAACTAAAATAGTGTGATTAAAGTACTATATAAATTCAGGTTTTTACGTGTTTACGTACATTTTATTTATGTTTATAAAGTTGTTCAAAAAAATTAAAAAAAAAACACATAATAAAAAATACAAATTTAACAAAACATTAAAAAAAAATCATTATAGTAAAACAAAAAATAGCAAAATATATCTTTAAATATTATATTTTAATTGCTGTCACTGTCTGATGATATTCGCATTCGTTTATAAGAAACTTAACGATATTTCCGTCAACTGGTATCCGTTTTTGTGAGCAATCCTCCATCCATATTACAATGCTTTTCTTCAGTTTCTCTTTAACAATATCTCTTGCGTATGGTGATGTATGCGCACTAATATTGGTTCCAGCAATCACGGATTTTCTTATAGCTTCTTCAATTGTTATAATAGTTCTTACAGTAGATTCTTTCAAATTGAAAAATTTCCCAACAGAAGTGGCACCTTCCCTGGTAGCTAGCCTATCCAAAATTTTAATTTTAACTTCCAAAGAAATAGCTTGTCTTTTCGTTTCTTCTTTGACTGACATTGTAAATTGTTGTGATGTCCCCTATAAAAATAATTTATTTGCAGGTAATAAATGAATTCAATTAAATTTAAAATTATATATTACATGCTCACCTTAAATATTAACACAAATTCACAAATTAATTAATAATTAGTTTCAATTTTAAAAGTTTATTGTTTATGCCATATGGTAGGTACTACCAGAGATATATAGAAATAATATAGAAATAATCATCGCAGAAAAATTTCAAGGATATGGTTGTGTAGGGAATCAAAAGTTATATCGATTTATGCATATCCGTCCGTCCGTCCGTCCGTCTGTGGACAAGATAACTCAAAAACGCGTTATCCGATTTTATTGAAATTTAGAATGTAAGTTGCTTATTCCTTAACTGCGTTTGGTATTGCATTTCAGCAAAATCGACCGAAGGGGAGGGAAGTTATTAAGCAAAAACCAGGGTGACCAGAAAGTTTTGTCGTTTTTTTTATATAGTTTGTCGCATTTAACTGGAAAATTTGTGAATCAATTTTGTTTAAATTAATTATGTTGGTTAAATACGTAAATAGACGATACCAAGTTAAATTTCAGCAAAATCGGCCCGAGGATAGTGGAGAAAGAAATAATCTTAGGAGAAAATAAGTTTGTCCATAAAGTTTTTTTGATGTACTTTAAAAACTAACATACTGAAAAAAATTTTTTTTTTGAATCTCGTAAAATCAAATCAAACCGCGTAAAAAATTTTTTTTGAAAACGCGTTAAATCAAATTCGCGTAAAAACAGAATTAGGTGTACTGCTAAAAGTTCTCTATCAAACGTGGAATTTTGAGTTTGTGCGACAATTTTCGGGAAAAATAAGCTATGGGTTTTACAATATTTTGCTCCCTTTGCTTCAATGTTGCACCAATTGCAGAATGAAATGCATCCAACATTAAGGAAATAGGAAATTTATCATTAGGATGAACTAGTAAAGTGGTTTTAATTCTGTTTTTTTTGATTGAATTGAATTGTATTGATCATGAATTCTTGACCAGTCCTTAATTTCTTTTAATTTTAGTTTGATTAATTTGATAAATCATGCAAAGGTGCCGAAAATTCTGCTAAATTAGGGATGAAACGATGATAGTACATTATCCTTCCGGCAAATTGTTGTAACCTTTTTAAATTTAATGATTGTGGAAAATTATTTATTACTTTAATCCGTTCTTCTGATAGTGCTATTCCATCTTTTGTAATTGAATGAAATAAAAAATTTAATTGCTTACAACTGAATTCTAGAGTTTCCATTTCCCGACACTTTTTTATTTCCCGGGATACGGGAAATTTTGAATTACATTTGCCGGGAAATCCCGGGATCCCGGGATTTTCCTAAAAATATTGTATTAAACGATAACATTAAAAATAATATTTTATTATAAAAACATACTATAGTAATTTGAAATCGAGTTATAGCCGCGAATTGGAAGATATTTTGAAAAGAAAACAAAATTATGAAGAAAAAACCTTGAAATAATGTTAGTTTTGACAGTTTTTCTGTCCCATTTCTACCATAGGGCATCACAAAATCGGCTATACGCCGATTTTAAGTTTCTATATGTTTTATATTTAATAAAATAACTTTTTAGGAAACACAATGCATTCAGTGAATTGTCGCTTAATAATGACCTTTTTTTTGGTTCCAAATATAGAAGCTATTGAGAAGACTCTTTCACTCTCAGTTGAAGTAGACCTTATTGTTTTAAACAATTAAATAATTTTTTTAAATTTTCAGTCCTTTCACTAGTTAATTCAACATTTTTACTTCTTTTTGAAAATTACTGCCATAATCTAAGTTAATCGGCATTTTTTTATGCAATCATTAACTGCAGTTCTCTTCTTTAGTTTCAATTCACTGAAAAATATGTTGCCCAGCAAAAAATTTGTTATCAAAAATTTTTGTAAATCTTAATTTTCCTTAGAATTTTATTAAATTAAATTTCCTGGGAAATGAAAAAAAAATTCCGGGATTCGGGAATGAAAAATTATGTAAATTTCCCGAGAAATCCATCCCGGGATTTCCCAACATGCGTGAGAATTCAAAAAGACCGAAAGGCGTTGTTATTGCTGTTTTAAATATACCACCTTCTGCAATTGGAATTTGGTGATATGCTCTTATTAAATCTATCATATGTTACTAAAAATAATGCAACCCGATAAAATCAAATTGAAATTTTGAATGTGCGATAAGGGATATCTGCCAGCAGTGGTTATTAAGTTGTCGATAATCTCCACATGGTCTCCAATCATTTAAGTTCTTTTTCGGAACTTTACGAAGTTAAAACACGCATTGTGAAGATGATGGGCGAAAAATTACCGGATTAATCATATTTTCGAATTCTGTTTTTGCGATATTATGTTTTGCAGAATTTAAACGTCGTGGTCGTGCGAACGCTAAATTACCGTTGGTATAAATATGATGATGGATCGTGTGTTTAATAGGTAAATTGTAATCCGGTTGTCTAGTTAAAGATTTGAAACGTTGAAGTATTTTTGAATGTTTATCAACAATATTTAAATTTTTAGTTAAATTTAATAATTTTTTATTTTTCAAATCCATTGTCAATTCAATTCCAGTCCTGAATTAACATTGATTAATTTTTTACCAAAAGTTAGTATTACCGAATTACTAACCGCTGTTAAAAATGAGTCAGGAACTCTTTGGTTAAATGAAAAAATATCATGTGGAATAATTGACATATGTGCAAATGTGCATATGTATTATAGGATCCATTATATGTCGACAGTATAATAACTTTTTTAAAATAAATTAAATCTAGAGCACCAATCTAAACATTTCCGGGCTTGCTCAACGAAATTTTTATGATAATAACAAAGTGGATAAAAATTAATAACATCATTAGTATTTTCAGCAGATGAATTTTTACCCAATGTTTACTTACCCCACGACTCCATTGGACTTATTTCAAGACTTAATTTCAGTCTACGGGCGCCATTTTGAAGACATTAAATTTGTAGGTGGGCAGTTGATGTCCTGACATTTTATTTGTAAAAATGCCGTAGACGAAGAAACAATGAAATTTTTGCTGCATAAATTTATTATAAAAATATTTTATATATGCTGTTTCAACTAAAAATGCGTTAAGGTTGACAGGAATGAATGTTTTTTTTTATTAAAAAAAAGGATCCAAATAAAATCATTAATATTTCTAAAATTTTTTCATAAAAAAAATTATTTTGAAATAAAATTGTTGAAATATCAATCCTTCCCGGAATTGTAATTAGTAGAAACTAGACTCGAGATATCAAAAATTTGTCAGAAAAATGCATTACGATACGTTAATGCAATAAAGATTCTTTCTAAAATTCATCCCATGATCATTACGAATATTCCTAGTACTTTTGTGATAAAATGATACGAATTTTAAACCAAATTTATTTTTAAATGAAATTCACTAAATTGTAAACATTTTATTGCTGTCGTATGAAAGTACCAAATTAATTTTTTCTAAAAAAATTGTCTAGAAATTAAAAATATCTGAAATATTGAGAAAAACCCATTGCAATTACATACATTTGTATGCATTCAATTCATTGTTATCATTTTTAATTTCAATACGTCAGAAATAAGTCTGGAAAAAAGTCTTCCTCAAAAAAGTCTATGTTTATGTCGGACTTTATGTCCGACTGAAGTTATGTCCAATTTTTAGAGTCTCCATTGGACTTTTTTTCAGTCCGACTGAATATATGTCTTGAAATAAGTCCAATGGACTCGTGTGGTTACGTAACAAACATATGGCCATTCGAGAACATCAACTCGTCTATGAATGTCAACAAAAATTTTTTTGTTTGTGCACCATTTGCATTTTTAAACAAAACCGAAAATACAAATCACAAACAACAAAATGAAACAAGTTCACTGAGCAAAGGGCGAACCGTTGGGCGCCATATACATATATGTAACAACGGGTTTACATATGCTGCAGTGTGACTAAATCACACTGCAATCGGAGTTAAATGAAGTGTAAATCCCCTGATGATCTTAAAGCATATCTTCTTCCTTGCGCGGAGGAGCTATGAGATGGTGCGGCGTATGTGAGCAACTGAAAGGCTGCAAGCCTAGCTGAGTTGCACTAGCTGGCTCGCCGCAGGGAGTGGGTCTTTGCTCACCATTTACATATAAATTTTATATGAGTGCAAATGAGTATTTTTAATGTGGTGAAGACTTTATGGTGGGTAAATAAATTACTCAAGCAAGGATTATTCGGTTGTGCGAAAATAGCCGAATAGATGGAGGGTTCATCAGTATTTTGGTCGATGAAACTAGACCATCTTATATGTCGGGGCTGATTGACGAGATGGTGTGCCAATTGGTCCTATTTGGCATTTGTCTCACCCTATCGGACTGAAAACAAAATTTCGTCCCCCTGAAAAACGTATGATCTCTTTTTTGGTTTATGCCTCCTTCTCTACGGTTCCCCTATCTGTAATTCATAATACTTCGTTTTATTTGGCTTTTAAACAAAAAAAATTTTTTTATTCGCTATTTCTTATAATTTTTCTTTCTTTCTTACAGTCTAACCTACTACATGTGTACCCTCTATGGAAAATAAAAAAAAATTTTCTAAAAAAGAATTATGTGATTTATCAAAAAAAAAATTTTTTCAAATTATTCCCTTTTTTTTCATTTAGGTAACAAGTAAATTAAGTATTTTATGAAAATTTTGTGAAAAATATAAAAGTATAAAAATATATGTATTTTGATAATGAAATACGATCGTTATTGTTTTTTTTTTGGTTCTTTTTCTTTCTTATATACATATAATTAAATTAATGTAATTTTTGTAATTCCAATAAGTCTTCAGCTCGTAGAATGCCGTTGGTGATTCATAATTTTTAATAATCTGCATCAAATCATAGCCGTCTTTCATTATATTTAATTGCTGCCAAACATAATATGGTTTAAATATGGTTATTGGATTTAAATTATAACCGTTCGATTAGTTCCGTAAAGGTTTTTTTTTAAATATCTGACGCGTCCTAGATGATATTGAATTAAATGATTCCACCACTTCCAAAGGGGGTCATTTTTTGATACTTTTTTGTGATCCAATACATCCACACTTGCAAATGATGACGAACTCCAGAATCAGATTTTGCGCACTCAAAGTGCCCTCGGAAATCTTAGATAACAGTACTAAATTCGCTCCTTTTGTTGGAGTTTCATCTTTTTTCTTTCAATTAAAAAAAATCTGTTTTTTTGTTTCATTTAAATTTTTAAATTTTTGGTAAAGAAAACTTTAAATATCATTCTTTTTCATTTCTTTTTTGTTTTCACTATTTTGGTTTTGTTTCTTTTTGTTTTTATTTATTTATTTTTATTTTTTGTTTTTTTTTTTTAAATTGCATTTCTTTCTATTTTTTTTCATTTTATTTTCAATTACGTTTAAAACAAAATCTATGTTTTAATTTAGTTTTTTTTTCCTTTTGTCTTTTGTTCACCATTTTTTTTCTTTTTAATTATAAAAATTTACCCTTTTTCCATTCACATGAAAAAAAAATCTAAATCTAATTCATTTTTCATTTTCCTCCACCATTTTTTTCTTTCTTATAACAAAATTTCTTCTTTTTTTTCAATTGCGCTTAAAAAGAAGATCTAAATTTAAATTAAATTATTATTTTTCACGGTTTTTCTTTAACCCAGTTTTTTTTTTTTAAATAAAATTATATCTATCCATCCTTTTTCTCTCATTCGATACGAGCCCTTTCATAAAATCATCAGATTTTTCTTGGAATGTTCTGGAATTTATTTTTAATTTTTCCAAACAAAATTCGAACATTTGGTCGAAAAACCGATTTATCTCTTTTTCTTCCTTTCTTTATCATACGCATTTAAATTTTTCAGCATTTAACGGTTACACAACCATCTATTCGTGAATTCCTAGACAGTTTCAAATTCGAAAATAATAGATGGGAGGATCGAAAACAAATTTATACGCTAATTAAAATTCCGTAGTGGAAAAGAGGGTAATATGAGCTTAAGGCAAACCTTACATAATGAAATTTAAGGGCATTTCATTCTTGCATGTTCACCACATTTTGATGGAATTTGGAAAGCTGTGGTAAAATCTGTAAAACACCATATCAAACGAGTTCTAGGTGAATCATTGACATATGAAGAATCCTCTACTTTTTTACGTCAATTCGAAACAATTTTAAATTCACAGCCTATTTCTCCTAAATCACCGGATCCTGAAGAAATGGAAGCTTTAACACCAGGACACTTTCTTACGCCAGCTTCTTTTTCTTTTACCTCCGCAAGGAAATTTAGACCATGAAAATATATCGTATATCGTATGGAAACACTTCCAGTACCTCGAACAAAATTTTTTTGAAAAGATGGAGTTTATAATACATATGCACTCTACAAAAACGCAAAAAATGGGTGAGTGGAAAAGTCAATATGAAGGCTAATGACCTCGTATTAATTAAAGAAGAAAATCTACCTCCATCTAGATCTAGATGTTTAGCGGGTCGCACTGTGAAGGTTATATCTGGTAAGGATGGCTTAGTGTGAGTGGCAAATGTTCGGACAAAAAATGGCGTCTTGGATGGACCAATTCATAAATTATGTATTTTAATTTCATCAAAATAACGAATATTAATAAATTTTATTTGAAATATTTGAAATTAGTGTTTCAAAGTGGGCGGGATGTTTCCACTCAGCTGAAGATAATCTATTTTAATTTTACTAAAAATTATATTTGTTGTATAATTAGAAATTAATAAATTTGCATTCAATTTTGGTTTATCGAAAAGAAAAGCGTTTTAATTTTCTAACTTACATTTCGCATCATTACCTTGGGTAACATAGTCTAGTCAAATGGAGTTCAAAAAGGACAAATAGGCGAAGTTTTGGTATATTTTTGATATTTTGCTTCTGTATGTTGTTTGGGCTGCTGAATACGAATTTCAGGTTTCCCAACAAGAATTTTGCCTGGAAACCCGTTTTTTTAGGTGGAAAATGGGTAAAATAAAGGATTTTTTTTCATTCATCTCAGAATAACTTGAAAGCTATCCAATTTTCGTAAACTTTGGTTATCTATAGTATGAAATTGAAAAAATAAAATTTCCTAAATTTATATATATGTGGGAATTAGGAGTTTTATAGATACAAAGAACTATTTCATGTTAAATTCAACTAATTTTTAATAGGTCAAAATAATATAGACAAAATTATAAATCAAAAATATTATATAACTGTTAAATTTTCTTTTCGCGATTCTTTACTTTAAATATTCTTTACTGATTTTACTGACTTTACTTTACTTTTCAAAAAACAATTTCCGACTGGTCTTTTCATGACATTACTTGACTTTACTTGACTAATGGAACTTTTATCGACTCTCTCCAAAAGAAAAGCTTAATAAATAGAGTTATTAACTGGTTCTTGCATTACTCCTACATTCGGCCATCCTACAAATCATTTCACCAGATGATTCTACATCATCAATATTTTGCCAAGGCTTCATATAGTCTGCAGTAGAGCTGGTTGTGTTTGGACCTTCATGGTGACCGATTTTCCTTGCATCATATCTATCGTTTCCCTTAATTTTGGTTAGCTCGGACCCAGAAATTTTGGGTATAATTTTAATCCGGACCCAAATTGTGTACGTTGTATGGCCACTAAATCATGAAGTTTATATCTCTTCGCAATTTTCCTACGCAAGTTATACGTCTTAAGATTTTCAGTTTCGATTTTGTGGATTTATTCTTTCGCTTATAATCTCATATTTTTACGTTGTTCAACTCATTCCTCCATTATTTCGTCTTACAACAATTTAAGAATATTTGCATCATCAGTGTTTCGCGTTTTCTCACCTATTTGAAGTTCAAAAGGACTTCCTTTTTTTGCTCTTGATCATGTTGAATTTAAGATTTTCTGCAAACGATCAACGTACTTATAGCACTTAGTTGAGTCTTCAATCGAGAGTTTTGTTGATATGGAAATAATAGTCTGGTTCAGTCATTCTACTTGGCCATTTCCTCGAGGTACACCTGTAGTAATTAAAACATGATTAATTTACCTTTCTTTACCAAAATCTTGAAACATGGTAGAAGTAAAAGACGTTCCCCGATCTGAGACCAGACGAAATGGATTACCAAATGTTTCAGTTTGAAGTTCTAATTATAAGGACCGAATAAAGGACATTCTGAAAAGCGACGAAAAGGTTAAAACAGTGTATCGGGTTAAAAACTCCGTTTTGAAAAAATTTGAAGAGTTAAACAACATTATATAGAAGAACGAAAAGTACTGGCGCTAAAACTCCATGCTTTTACAGTTTTTTTTCGAAAGGTTTTCATTTGTAAAATGACTTGAATATATGTATAGGACTTTAAATTGTGGTTTTGCACTATAGTATTTTAAAATGACTTCGCTCATGTCAGCACTGCGACTGTTTTTGACGAAGCCAATTCTGTCACTCCAAGTTTGAGGCATTCTTTCCAGAAATGCCACTGTATGTCCCGAATGACAATATTGGCTTCGAAGTCGTCAATTGTTGCTGATTCATCAGTATGGACCAATGACTTCACGTAACCCTATAGGAAATAAGCAAAAGATGTCAGATCACACGACGATACTGCATTTCGCCAGGAGAAAGAAGAAATATACATTGATGATTGCCAGGTAGCGATCACCTTAGACCGTAACGCGAGTTCCTGTCTCATTTCTAAGGATGTAAGGACGAATGATGGCATCAGAGTGTAAATCGCACCAAATGGTCGATTTTTCGGAATGTAATGGAGCCCCTAAAATCGCTTCTGGATTGGCGTCACTACAGAAGCGACAACTTTGCTTATTAACAAACTCATGAAACCAAAAGAAGGTTCGCCATTGAACACAATTTTTCGATAAAATAACGGTTCAGCTTGCTACTTTTCTAGATTCCAATGACCAAAAAAATACGTTTACTTTTAGTTAGTTTCTTACATTTTTGACAGCTTCCAATTTCATTATATTGCACTAGAATTTATTGAAAATATTCTATGCTTTCTTTTTATTTATTAAACTTTCTCATTGATGTTTGTAGATATGTTTATTCTTTAGATTTGACAAAGTATCCAATTTACAAGTCTCTGAAGTGGAAAGATTTTAGGAGGAAACCGAATTCAAAGTAGTCCATTTGCAAAGAGAACGAGACGGCACCCAATTTGTGTTAGGTAAAATCTTTTCTAACTCAATGTGTTCTTTAAATGTATGTAGTAGATGTATAAAGATGAAATCTTTTGAGTGCAGGCAAATTTGTAAAAATAAAACAATATTGCTCTTTTGCAATTCTATCACACTCCACTGTTAATTCCTATTTTTTGTTTTCATAAACAAAACTGGTAAATACTTGTGCCATTCTGAAATTGGCCGCTAGGTGTAACCTGGTGTCTGCGTTCATTGAAGAACTAGAAATGAAAGTTCACTGACAAAAATTTATCAGTGAAAAATGCTGAGTTTTGGTTGCAGCCGCACAATTTTCGGGTCTTGTTCACACAACAGTGCGCATCTAAAAATTTGTTTGCTGCAACCCAAAATGAGGCGTGTGTGAAGAACAATTGCTGGGGTGTTCACACATAGTATGCAGCTTTAAATGCTTCTAATTTTTTCGCAGTTTTGCGTGTATGTTAACAAATTTGTCGTCTATGTGATTGCTTATATAAGATTTATTTATTAGTGAAAAATGTTTAATAGTGATGAAAAATAGGCTATTGCCTGTTTAGCATTTATTTTACTGTGAAAAGAAAAACAAAAACGTCAAAAATGTTTAACCCTGGAGGCAATCTCGACGGACGCGAACGACGCAATGAAAGCGACGGACGCGTGAAGTGTCAAGTAAAAGTTAATTTCATATGAAATGTATGGGAGGTGGCAATCTCGACGTAGACGTGACGGACGCGACGGTTAAGACGTTGTAAAGTTGATTCGTGTTCAACATTTACGTGACGGACGCGTTCAAATGTCATTTTAAAATTTTTGTGTGGGAATTACTTTGTGAAAATTCCATTTAAAAACGGTATTTTAGTTTTTTTTATTAATTTGCACTACTTAAAAAACTATTTTAATTTATAGCACAAAGTTTATATCAAATAATAATAAAAATTACAAATTTCATGGACGGCGTCGAGTTTGCCTACACAAAAATATTTATACCGTCACTAACGTTTTTGACAATTCACGCGTTCATTGCGTCCGTCGCGTCCGTCGAGATTGCCTCCAGGGTAAAGAAAATATAACAACATGAACGATACGGATTTACCAATTTAATGGGGAATGTAATTTAGTATGTGTTAGAGAAGATTCTTTAATCAAATTTTGCAATTCTATAGATTTGTTATCTTTAATTAATTTTAGTTTTTTATAAATGTGGTTAAAGCAAACAAAAAGAATGCAGACGCATGCACTATGATAATAGCATCAGAAAATAATTTAGTATATAAGAACTAAGTAAGCTAATGCATAAGGTTGTACAAGCCAGAAGGCAAGTCTACTAACATATTTTCAATAAATAGTATATAAATAGTATACTAACCAATGTAAAACAATGGTTTTATAATTTTTTTTTAAAGATAAGCGATCAATAATTAACGATTATAATTATCAAAACATAATTGAATATCTGAACGAAAAATATGTATGCATTGCGGAGCAATTTGAAAACTGGTTAATATTTCATCAAATAATTTCCAAGCCTTAGGAATATACAATCTTTTTTAATATGGTCCTTAATTTGGCTTATTATTTATCATAATAAAGCCAGGAAGAGATTATTTAAATAATATTTTGGTAATTATGTATACCATACTGTGAATAAAACTTTGGTGAAAAATTTTTAATCGGAGTTATGAACAGAAGAATAATAATTCATTTTGAGCTTTTATATACAGACTAGGGCATGGTTAATTAATTACTTTTCGAGGTTAGTGAATAATCGAGTAATTGGTGGTCTTAAAGTGATTATTTCCTTCCTATGTTAAAAGCCAGAAGTAAACATTTTGAAGCAAAAATTACTGCTTACGAAGAGAAGTAAATTATTATATGAAAGAAAAAAAAATTATAATAACAACAAAAGAGGAAATATTCTCTTAAAAATACATATGATTCTCTTTAGCTATCTATAATTTTTTTCAGATTACATTATGTTAGTGCAACCGAAATAAAAATAAATTTAGCTTTAATAAACAATTCTAATTCCCCGTTTTATGGTGAACGTTTAAATTTAAGTTTACTTAACCCAAGTACCCCGATTAAATTCGTAGGTTAACCCGAATGCGTTTTTTTCGTTTACCTAATCTGAAAATGGCAAGTTATTGTGAATAATTTTCCTTTATTTACTACTTTGATTGGAAATTTTGACATTAAAAAGAAAAGCAAACAAACAAAACGAGACACCAAATAAAAATTGAATATTTGACGGAATTATGAATTAAAAACGAAGTTATAAAGGAAAATAATTTATAATCGGAAAAAATTTCATAAGCATGTTTTCTTCTAATATATGTTAAATATTATCGAAAAATTGGCCATCGGAATATTTCCTATTCATGTGTTTTCTTCAACAGGTTGCCATATTTGTTCCACGTTCATTATAAAATATTAAATTTTTTCCTTTATTTGTTGAATATTGAATTTTAGAAAAAATACCTTCTAAATAAGAAATAAATATTAAAAACCCTTCTTTTTAAAATCTAAATTTCAATGCATTTACATTCGAATAATTTTTGACTTTTATTTTATTTTATTTTCCTGTATTTTGATTGGTTAACCGAAAAAATATTGGTTTAAACTTTGTAAATCGGCCGATTAAGTTAAACTGGTTTTTACCTCTGAATCAGATTCAAGTCGTGAATGCTGCTTTTTGAAACACATTAAACGACAGCAGCAGCAACAGCAAAATTTGGCAGTTCAAGTTTTGAAAAATATGTTTGCTTGCTTTCCTGTTACCCGGCAACTCCATTGCAACTAAATGCATACAGAATGCACATAATTGCGAGGTTTTTCCCAATATTATTTCCATTTAAAATGTTTTTATTTCCTAGACATTTTTTTTGAAAAAGAATAATTTGCCGCCTTTATAACGACCCCAATAAAATGTATACAATTTAGGGAATTTCATTTTAAAAATTTTTGATTAAAATTCATACCGTTTTATGGCAAAAATATTTGAAATATTCTTAATGACATTTTATTATATTACCGTAATGGATTTTTCTTCTAAGAAATTTTTGAAAATTAACTGAAATAATGTCATTAAATACACGAATTTATCGTTTTTAGGTAAATTACACCATCTCCTATTTTAATAACAGTTCATTATAAAATATTATTTAAAATAAATAAAAAAATGCAATAAAAATTATAATTTAACAAAGAAATTATATTTTATTTATCAAACAAAACCAAAAAACCGAAAAATCAAAAAAACCCAAAAAAACGATAATTCATATTTTCAAGGTTCATGCACTGTATTATAAGCATGATCATGTTGTCAACTTGCAACAGCAACAGCAAATTAAATGCGTGGTTTCTAAAATGTTTACTGTTGCTGTTGCTGTTTCTGCTTCAATCTAACCCCTGAATCAGATTGAATCAGCAACAGCAACAGCAACAGCAAAAGCAACAGCAAAAGTCGTGAATGCTGCTTTTTGAAACACATTAAACGACAGCAACAGCTACAGCCAAAGCAAAATTTTTGAGGAAGTCTTTTTGCAGACTTATTTTTGCCATATTGAAACGAAATGTATATAATTGCGAGAAATTTTTCCCAATATTATTTCCATTTCAAATATTTTTATTTTCTTAATATTTTTTTTGGAAGAGAATTAATTTGAGGCCTTTCAACAGCAATAAAATGTATACAATTAGTATATCATCATTTAAAAATAAATTTGGTTTAAAATTTGTATTGTTTTAGGACAAAAATATTACAAATATTTTTAATGATATATTTTTATTGAGGTAGTTTTTAGAAAAAGCCTTTATTCCATTACCAAATTGCACATTTCTAAGAAATTTTTTATATCGCGTTGGTTTCTACTAATTACAATTCCGGGAAGAATTAACATTTTAAAAACTTCGAAAACTCGCGTAAAAAATAGCGTAAGGGATTGGTTCTACATTTGAAAATATACTAAAATAATGTCATTAAAATACACGAATTTATCGTTTTTAGGTAAATTGCCTTCTATTTAAATAATTTCTAATTAAATTATAACAAAATGCAATAAAAAATTATAATCTAACAAAGAAATTATATTTTATTCATCAAACAAAACCAAAAAACGAAAAAAATTCAAAAAACGATAATTCATATTTTCAAGGTTCATGCACTGTATTATAAGCATGATCATGTTGTCAACTTGCAACAGCAACAGCAACAGCAAAATTAGAAATAGAAATGAAGTTGCTGTTGCTGTTGCTGTTGCTGTCGGTAATCTAATTCAACCCATTTAAATGCATGGTTTCTAAAATTTTTGCTGTTGCTTTTGCTGTTGCTGTTGCTGTTGCTGCTTCAATCTAATCCAGCCTTAATCCAGCCTTTAACCGGGCTACACGAGTTAAACTCGAACTGTAAAACCCAAAATTTGTTAATTCCAAAGTTAAGCGTCCATTATAGTTTAAACGCTGTAAAACTGGGCATTACACTTATGTAAAAAATAAGAATCCCTATTCATACAGGAACTTACACTTAAAATATTTGTAATATCCATAATAAAAAATCTCTTCTGCTTATTATGCGAACATGCACCAATACTTGAAATCTAATCCCATAAAAATCAACATTTAAAAATAACATATATAGCCAGTTTTTCAGTGAACGTTTAAACGCTGACGGACGTTTATCTTTGGAATTTGTATGCCCTATGGTAGGTAGGGCAATGCCGTGCGGTCCTTATGTGCAGGGTGTGCACTGTACAACCTGCAAATTGTGAGAGACAATAATTTTCTGCACCTATGTGTCTTTATATAACCAAATTTTTTAAAATTCAACACATTCAGATATTGTGCCGATTCGCTTGTCTGTATTCCGGCAGTGCGTGCTGCCCTGCGTTCTGCACCTCGTAGCGCGTAAAAATATCTATGAAAGTGTAATATCTTTGTGACCAACTTTGGTGATGTTTTATGATGATGTTCGAAATAATAGGCTGAAAAACAATTTTATTGTGTCAGACAAAGAGGAAAGGAATTTCAACAGAACAATTTAAGCTAACAGTAGTAGAAAAATTAATAATCTTAGCCTATCTAAAACACCTCACTCTGCTTTCAAAGAACACGAGATATTATAAGTTACTACATAAATAGTTTTTTTAAATGTGACTTACAGAGAGTATAGAAATTAACCTGTAAAACCATATGCCATTTTTTTTTTTTTTTAAAAGCACTATAATCGTCAAGATGCTCAGGAAAAATTCTGAACATTCGTTGTTTTATTATTACGCTCTGCACACCCTCCCTGATAACCCACCGCACGCCACTGACCAGAGGGTATATTAGTTTTGTCACTCCATTTGTAACACATCGAAATAATCGTCGTTGAAAGATTGTAAGGGTATGATTGTGTCGCGAATCAAAAGTTATATCGATTTATGCATGTCTGTCCGTTCGTCCGCCCGTATACAAGATAACTCAAAAGCAGGTTATCCGATTGCTTATTCCTTAACTTGGTTTGGTATTGCATTTCAGCAAAATTGATCCAGGGGGAACAAAGTTATAAAGGAAAAACCAGGGTGACCAGAAAGTTTTGTCGTTTTTTTATTTACGGTTTTTCGGATTTAATTGGAAAATTTGTTAGGCAATTTGGTTTAAATTAATTATATAGATTAACTACACAAATAGTCGATACCATTTTAAATTTCAGTCAAATTGGTCTAAGGATAGTGGAGAAAGAAATAATCCTAGGAGATAATAACTCTCTTCATATAGTTTTTTTGATATGCTTTAAAAATAATACCCCGGTTTGAATATAATTTGCAGATTAGACTTATGTTATCAGAGTCTCGGTTAGCTGCAAATAAGGAGAAATTTTGAAAAAAGGAAACAAAGTTATGAAGAAAAACCTTGAAATAATGTTAGTTTTGACAGTTTTTCTGTCCCATTGCTACCATAGGGCATTAAAAAATCGGTTATAGGCTGATTTTCAGTTACTATATGTTTTTGTTTTGGGCTTTAAACGTCAAAATTTTGAATCACAATGGTAAGTAGAGACAAATCATTCACAATAGCTTGCCATTTTCAGATTGGTTAAACGAACAATAAAAATGAACTGTAAAACGCATTCGGGTTAACCTACAATTTAATCGGAGTACTTGGGTTAAGTAATCCTAAACTTAGAAAATCTAATCTGGTTCGATATATCCTTTACAAAGTATCCTTTTATCGTTCGAATGGCGAGTATCTAGTTAACCTTGCACTCTCAAAGTATGTCACCTTTGTCACGTGATAAGGCAAATATATGTACATATATTATCATTTTCGTGAACTTGCACGACTTTGTATATGTGATCACGTATCAACTTGAGTGTGAAAATATCAAAACGATGTAAATTTGCTGCGTTGTACAGGATAGTGGTTTAGGGTTATTAAATTTCTGAGCATACTTAACGCAATGGGGAAGCACTTACGTTCGAATACGTGGATCTCTCCATATAGGATGTATATATGTTATACCACACCGGTCATCCGTAAGTAAGTACATATAGGTCGAATCACCGATTGGTAGCAAATTACTTTTACGTAGGTGTTTATATATTTGGTGTAATAAAGTTTTCTAATTTTGTGGTAAGCCTTGTTAGCACTTTCCAATTTTATATTTAAGTGTTCGTTGAAGTAAAGAAATTGGTCTAGGTGAACAGACAAATATAGAACCACATTTTTAGCCTCATTTAACTGTTAGTTGAAAATTTTAATTTTAAATTTTTTGTAATTTTTCTTGATATTATTTTGCACAATATAAAGAGGTGTTCTAAATAAAATGCTTTCGCATTTATTGAAATTATTATATTGCAAATACAATGGAATTATTTGGCTTCATTTTTATAAGATTGGACGATAGTATTGGAGAATTACCAGTGCTTTGCCGCAACACATTTTTAATTTCGTAAATAGTAAATTTTTTCCGATTGTTTACTGTCATCAGTTAGGTAAAATTCCTTTTCTATTATCATTTCACAAGTCAGTCTAATTAGGTGTTGTCGATAGACTGAGTAATTAACTAGTTTGTATATTAAACATTTCTAGCAGACGGTATCGAACGTCTTTTTAAAGTAACCAGACATGTCCCAGTAGCTTCTTGTTTGTTTTTGTATGAGATTATGTCTGATTCAAGTTTTACCACTGCATTTTTGCGTAACAGAATTTCCGATAGGGATAACTGTCAATCCGATCAGTCATTCTCATAGATCGTTTTGGTATTTATGTTCAGTAAGTCTGGCAAATTGTCAAGAATAGACCCACGCTTGAGGAACGATTAAAAATTTACTTTAAAAATTCGTCCCGGTATTTTATCGCAAAATTCTGTTCACTGATGAGGTTCATATTTTGCTGAATGGGTTTTTTAATAACCATAATTAGCGCTTCTGGAGTGCGACCAATTCAGAAGAGACTCGAGAGGCCCCATTACATCCAGAAAAATTCGGTTGTGGAACCATTGGTTCTTATTTTTCTAAAAATGAGGCAGGACCTCACGTTATAGTCAATAATATCGTCACCGGACCATGATCAATGAATATTTGTTTGAAAATATTGATAATATTGATCCTCCCGCGATGCGGTTTCAACCGTATGGCTCTACGTCCCATACAGCGACACAAACCATAGATTTATTCAAATCATGATTTGGCGTTAATGTGATTTCGAGAAATAGCGCTGTAAATTAGACACTAAGGTGATGTGATCTTACATCTTTCGACTATTTTCTATGTGTTTACGTGTGGTCACTAGTTTAGGCTGATAAACCAGAAACAATTGCGCAACATTGTTCATGTTATTCGTGACATGAGGCTGACATTGGTCGAAAAAGTGACCCAAAACTGGACTGAGAGAATGCACTTCATTAAGAATAGTCGCGCTGATTATATCCTCAAAGTCATTTGGAAATATTAATGTCATGAATAGGTCTTTCTAATAAATTAAAATTTAACTTTTTCTGTTATTTTTTTTTAATTGAAATTATATCACTTTAAAAAATCACTTTATATGTTTGATTTATGAATAAAATTACATATATTTTTCTTAATTTTTCAGATTAAAGAGCAGAAAAAATTATGAAAATTCCATTTCTTCAAAGACAAATTACAAAATTTAATTCAGTGATTGATTGTGACGCTATAATTAATAAGTGAACATTTTTGAGAAGTAATAACAATAGTAATGTAATAACTAATATTTTATAGAGTAACAGTAAAATATTATTACAGAATTGTATCATATGATACGATAGAACTTATTTAAAATGATGTCAACAATAGATTATTACAAACTAAATGCTTGCATTTCTAATAATAACGTTAATATACTAAGATCTATGATAAAGAAATGTCTGCTCGTTATTGTGTGACATTCTCTCTTTTGTGGAAAGATTTTATAGAATTTACTAGAGTCGTAATTGTTTAAAACAAAAAGCAAAAATAGTAATAAGAATCTAATAACATAAAAAATTTTTGATATCTTAGAATACCATAAATGAACAAATTTAACCGCTAAATGTCCTAATTTTTTTTACTGCTTCAGTATCGAAAATAATGAATAATCTTACTGAGTACTTTTGGGATATAACACAACTGATCGCAGTTGCAAATCACACAATCTATAGAAACAAACACTACAATAATAATATAAGCATTACACCTGAAGATCAATTAATATATTTTGATATCTATAAAAATAGTATCGAAAATAATAGTTATTACGATAGTAAAAATTGTTGTTTTTTAACATATGAACCGAATTTTTTAGAATACCTAGAATCACTATCAAATGATCGAGTGAGCTTATTGGTATTTCTATTCTTATTTTCATTTTCAACTGTATTTGGTAACTCACTAGTTATATTAGCAGTAATACGTGAACGTTATTTGCATACATCAACTAATTTATTTGTTACCAGTTTAGCTGTGGCTGATTGTTTAGTTGGTTTTGTTGTGATGCCATTTTCTGCTGTGTATGAGGTATTAGAAAATACATGGTTCTTTGGTACAGATTGGTGTGATATATGGCGATCATTAGATGTATTATTTAGTACAGCGTCTATATTAAATTTATGTGTAATATCACTCGATCGTTACTGGGCAATAACAGATCCATTTTCATATCCAATGCGTATGACACGAAGGCGTGCTGCTGGCTTAATATGTGCTGTATGGATATGTTCCGGTGCAATAAGTTTTCCAGCTATTGTTTGGTGGCGTGCTGCCAGGCAAGGCGAAATGCCGGCTTACAAATGTATATTTACAGAACATTTGGGCTATTTAGTATTTTCATCGACAATATCGTTTTATGTACCATTATTAGTCATGGTTTTCACGTATTGTCGTATATATCGTGCTGCTGTTGTACAGACACGATCACTTAAGATTGGAACTAAACAAGTATTAATGGCATCAGGGGAATTACATCTAACGCTGCGTATACATCGCGGTGGTACAACGCGTGAAACGCACCATTCACATTCGCATCATCATCATAATTCACTTAATCATCATCAACATCATTCAGCAACATCCACACCGGAGGAACTAGAAGAGGAGACACTGTCAGTATTACATAATAATGGTTTTGAACGACATCGACATTTAGGGAAAAATTTTTCCCTATCACGTAAATTAGCAAAATTTGCTAAAGAGAAAAAGGCTGCTAAAACACTTGGAATTGTAATGGGTGTTTTTATTATATGTTGGCTTCCATTCTTCGTGGTCAATTTATTATCTGGATTTTGCGTTCAATGTATAGCACACGAAGAAATAGTTTCAGCCGTTGTAACATGGCTCGGATGGATTAATTCCAGTATGAATCCAGTTATATACGCATGCTGGAGTCGAGATTTTAGAAGGTAATTAAAATTTTTTAGTTATTTTGGTAATTCGAAATTGTCCATGTTTTTATTCCAGTTTAACACCCTAACTTATAGCACATGTAATCATTTCCATACAAATTGATGAAACGTTTGCAGCGCTCCAAAGCGTGCTTCTTTTTTAATAGGATTTGTAAAAAAGACTGTAAATACATGAAATTTTAACAAACACTATTAATCAGATAGCGCTTGCAGACGTGCCCAAATTGGAAACTCTCATTATTGTATGCTTTTTTATATTAGCTATGATTATTATATATATGTATAATGGCTTCTTTATACCCGTTCGCCTGTGTATATGATTACCCCAACCGTTTTTGTGTAACTTGATTGAGCTTTATAATCCGGGTTTATGAAATAAGTGGTAAATCTGAGCATATTGATGTAGGAGGAGCAAATTTAGTGGGTAATTCTCAAATCATATGTCTATATAACCGTAACTTTCCATACGAAGAATTATTTAAGCTAAGTTACATAAATACCCAAATTACTATTTTTGATTTGTTTCCATTTCGCTGCTGTTAAATGTCTATTGTCAAATGTCAAAAATATGGGGGAAAAAAATGTTTGAAAATTTGTGTTTTTTTTATTAAATTTATGATTTTATTTTTTAATCATTAATAATCTATATAAAAAATAATGGGTTTTAAAGAGAAAAATAGCCAAACAATGTCACGGAACAGTTTGAAAATACATTTGTGACAATACTAACATCAGCTGTAATAATAAGCCTATTCATAGAGTTTTTTGATGTACCTTAAAAACTAATACACCCATTTGAATAAAATTTGCAGATTAGATTTAAGCTATTAGGATCTAGGTTACCTGCAAATTTTGAAATGAGGAAACAAGTTATGAAGTTACGAAGTTACGAAGAAAAACTTTGAAATATTGTTAGTGTTGACAGTTTTTCTGTCCCATTTCTGCCATACGGCTATAGACCGATTTTCAGTCACTATATGGTTTTAGTATAGTAATAAGTTGGATGAAATTTTCCATCGTCTTTCATTTATAACAGTCTCATTTAGATGCATCAATATTGAGTTTTCTTTTTAATCTTGTTTGTATACCGTTAGCTCAGTATAATAGAACAGTATACAATCTGAGAACTGAAAAGAAATTAGACGCGATACTCCCAATATCTCCTTTAAAAATAACAGAAACAAAAAATTCCGCACCTAATAAGGAAAGAAAATTAATATTTTTCATTAGAAGGAAAAAAGAAACCTATAAACCAAATACATTCTATTTTACAACGCACTCCCTATAAGATAATTGTAACAAGGGAGAGCATAAATAGTCTTATGGGTTTTGGACTAAAGAAAAAATGGAACAAATAAAGCGATCGAAATTTTTATCAACAAAAACCACGTATTTTCCTATATATTTAATTGATTTTCTCGAAACTTTTTCAAGTATTGGTGCCTGTATGAATAAGACCTCGCCAACATTTTTGATAAGCATGTGATTTTATTGTAATCGTTAGAATTTGTTTATTAATGATATATTTATATTTATCTCTGTTGCACTAACTTAATGAAATCTAAAAAAAGATAGCTAAAAAGATGGCGGTTTGAATTTATATGGCTTTTACTGAGAAAAACCACACATCCATTGTATTTCAAAATAAGGGCGGAAATAAAATTGGGCATAATTCTACAAAAAAAAGAACGAATTAACTGGATTATAATCGAAGTTATAAAAAAAACTCTCAGCAAATGAACCTGAAAAATGGTACAAATTTGTGCCTAAAGTACAAACTTAAATGAATAATAAATTGCAACGGTTAATTCAGAGAACAGCATTTGAAGTAGTGTTTGGAGTACGAATGAAGAATAAAACTAACACAGAAATCGTAGAATTAATCGAACATGAAATACTGAATGACCATGATGAAGAAATAAATAGAATTAAACTTGATGTACGAGAACAAATCGAAAAACTACAAACCGAAAATAGGAAATTTTTAATAATAAGAGGAAAACACCTACAAACTAAAGGAATTAGTGACAATTAAAAGCAGATATGCAAACCAAAATTTTCTTGCAGGTGGTTCGCTTTTGGTTTAAGCATGAACTTTATTTCTGGTTTTTGGTTTGGTTTCTAAATATTTAAAAATTTGGCTTTGGTTTAAAGACTATATAATTTTTTGGTTTTGGTTCTGGTTCAGAACAAATATGTCTTTTTTCTTAGTTGTTATTTTTTTTTAGCTGTTCTATTTCTTCGCTTCGAGTCAATTATGTCGTAGGATTCGAAGTGCTTTCTTTTTAGATGCCGCATAAAATTTTCTGTGTGTTATTAGTCGTAACAATATGCATTCATTGCACTTACTGCTATTTCTTATTGAATCATAAATAAAACCGGACATTTTCTTTTGGGTAATACTAAAAAAATTATTATTAAACTCAAATTAATCTGGAAATACAAAGCCTTACTTATACCATATTTGTCATTTACATATGATTTTTATATCTTTTAATATTATGTACATCCTTCCTTCTTGTGTTTGTTTCTATTTTTTTTTTAATTATGATTCCATTAAATAAAAAACATGACATATGTTTGAAAGGTAGATCTACGACCACTAACTTAGTTGAATTTGTATCATTTTCAACTTGTGCCTTGGAGACAGGTAGCAGTGTGGATTGAATTACCACTGACTTCAGTAAAGCATTCAACAAATTAGCACATCGTGTGATCCTACTTAAGCTTGGGGCACTTGGTTTTCCGGATATCTTTATTGAGTGGATTCGATCGTATCTTTACGGAAGAAGTTATCGAGTATTATTCCAAACTGCAAAATCTTATTCTTACATAGCCACATCCGGTGTTCCACAAGGTAGTCATTTGGGACTGTGGGGTATGTAAGGATTATAACACCACATAAATAAATAATAATTTTATTTTAAATTAATCACTTTTATTTGAACCTATTATTGTTTTTGTTTATAATAACTGAGAGCGACTACATTTTAGTTTTAGAGTTTAACGTCGACTGAAAAATTAATTTGTTTTTTCTATAACAATAATACTGCTAACTAGATCAAATAAACTTAAATTTGGAATTATAAATAATCTTGCAAAGTGTATTTACGTACTAGATATAAAATTTTAAATTACAAATAAAATTTTGATCAAGTGTTGAAAGAATGTTCATATTTTGTGTTCGCCACAATACTCCCCTTCCATTGAGAACGTTGCAGATGTTGATTTGTGGTATTAGTTTGTTGCATTTTTGCTGATGTTGATTGGAAGCCATCATCTGTTGATAGAGAAAACTGTTTTTGTTGATGAGGAGAATTGTTTACAGTTTATGGTTGTTGTTGTTGTTGTGAATTAGGAATTTATTGCCCTTCCTTTGTATGAATTAATTAGCTGGAAGGGGGGTATTGTGGTGGAACCACTGTAATACTTTAATTTTAACCACTGCAATACTTTCATTTTAACTACTGTAAATTTATATTTTTCTTGTTATTAAGTTCACTTAATACTTGTTGTAAAATAGTAAATTTAAGTTTTTAGATCAAGTTACTTTTTCTTTATATCAATTTTTCTTATTCTAAATAAATTATTACTTCTCAAAAAACTAACGAAGGATCAACACAAATTTTAATAAATTTTGAAAATAAAAATAAGTTTTTTTTAACAATCTTATTAAAATAATTAGTTTTTATTTAATAACACGCTATAGGACCAATATTATTTGTCTTATCTAGTAACGATGTTGCCTCTGTAAGTAAATACTCGAAAATTTCTAACTTTGCCGACGACATGACTATTTGTAAAGAAATATCCAATTTCAACGACTCTCGGTATCTCCAGGAGGATTTAAATAATTTTGCTACATGGTGTCGCAATAATAATCTTATACTAAACTGTGATAAATGCGAGACTATCACCTTTTCAAGGAAACGTGATAATTCCCTTTCCACATACTCCATAAATGATGTGCTCCTCCAAAGAGTGAATAATATTACTAATTTGGGTGTAATTTGCGAAAATCAACTTGATTTCAAATTACATATTGATTCATTGGTCCATAGAGCCAATTCTACACTAGACTTCATTAAACGTTGGTCCAAGGAATTTTCGGACCCCCTTATCACTAAAGCCCTTTTTATCACCCTGGTTAGACAAATAGTTGAATATGCCAGTCAGGTATGATCTCCCTATCAAAAAGCCCAAATTAACCGATTGGAGTCTGTTCAACGTAGGTTTGTAAGAACCTTGGGTTTACAAGGGAATCGTACGGGGCTATGACACCCAGTTGGGGTCTGTATTATACAGCACAACTGCGAACAGACCCAGGACATGCATCTACATCTCCAATGATATTGATGCCGTCCTTCTTAAATCCTTTTGTTCTGCAGACCTTACTGCAGTCAAAATAATTTACTCCACAGAAATGGGCGAAAAAGAAGTAGTAGTGTGCTCTTCATATCTGCCCTACGACGCAGTCACCCCTCCCCCTTCAGAGGAGCTGGTCGACTTAGTGTCCTTCTGTGAGACAAATAATCTACCTCTTATAATTGGCTGTGACTCCAACGCGCACCACACACAGTGGGGCAGTACGGACATCAACCAAAGAGGTAGAACACTCTTTGAATACCTTGGTGCAACCACCCTGGAAATTGCAAACAAGGGTACGGCACCAACATTCATCACCTCTACACGCGAAGAAGTGTTGGACATAACGCTGTGCTCACAAGGCATTGCTCAAGATATTCAAGGATGGAAAGTGTCCTCCGAACCTTCATTGTCGGACCATAGGCACATTCTCTTCAGTCTGTTCTCAGAACCGTTGAAACCAGTCTCTTACAGGAATCCTAGATCCACTGACTGGTTCTCCTTTCACGAAGAGCTGTCAGAAAGAATCCGGGAAGTCCCAAAAGGAGCCCGGAATATTCCGGAACTAGAACAAACAGTCGCTTTAACATCGGAAGCCATTTACTCCTCCTATGAGAGTAATTGCGCCTTACGCACAAACAGGCTCCCCAAGAAAACGCCCTGGTGGGATATATCCTTGGAGAGCCTTAGAAAAGAAACGAGAAAAAGTTTCAACCGAGCCAAACAGCATGGTTTGAACAGTGAGTGGGAAGCCTGGAAGGCGGCCCAACGCAAGTACAAATCGGCTGTTCGGAGGAAAAAACGAGAAGCTTGGAAGAGTTACTGCGGCCAAATTGAGGAACTCCCTCAGGCTTGCAGACTCCAAAAAGCCCTCTCGAAAGATCCGAGATCTAGATTAACGGTGCTGCGTCAGTCGGATGGGGAATTTACCTCAAGTAATGAGGACACCCTGAAGCTGCTGCTCCACACCCATTTTCCGGAATCTCGCGAATCACCGGCATGCTCGTCTCTACAAGTCGTAAGTTCTCGTCCCCAAAAAACCGACTGGAGAACGGCTTCAGAGATTGTAACATACGATAGAATTAACTGGGCAATCAAAACCTTTGCCCCGTACAAATCAGCAGGGCCTGATGGCATCTTCCCAGCACTTCTTCAGAAAGGAGCTGATTTGCTAATCAAACCACTCTGTCAAATCTACCGCACGAGCCTCGCCTATGGCTATATTCCTTCACCATGGAGGAAGGCACGTGTGATCTTCATACCTAAGCCTGGTCGTACTGACTACACCGAGGCCAAGAGCTTCCGTCCCATCAGCCTCACGTCATTCTTGCTTAAGACACTGGAGAGGCTGGTGGATAGATACCTGAGGGAGAGGATACCAAGTATCCTCCCTCTCCACCCAAACCAACACGCGTATCAAGAGGGCAAATCCACGGATTCTGCACTCCATCAACTAGTGTTCAGAATTGAAAAAACTCTAGACACTAAATCATACGCTCTTGGTGTTTTTCTTGACATAGCAGGGGCATTTGACAATGTCACTTTTGGTGCCATGAGCGATGCAGCCGAAGTGCACGGCGCGGGTCTGACTGTCACTAGATGGATAAGAACCATGCTGTCCACTCGAACTGCTTCGACCAGTCTGGGAAGAGATATAGAATCAATCTCAGTTATGAGAGGATGCCCGCAGGGAGGTGTACTATCTCCACTGCTGTGGTGTCTGGTTGTAGATGATCTTCTTAGGATTTTAAACACCTCGGGCTACTATGCTCAAGCGTATGCGGATGACATAGCTCTGCTTGTATCGGGAAAATTCCCCAGTACATTAGCTGAGTTGTCTCATCAAGCTCTTATCAAGGTTCAGAAATGGGCCCTTTCCAAGGGTCTCTCCGTCAATCCTGACAAAACTGAACTCGTTATGTTCACCAGGAATAGGAATCTCGAAGGTTTTGAGGCTCCTTGCCTAGGTGAAACGAAACTGCAACTCTCCGAGTCAGTGAAATATCTAGGAGTATATCTAGATAAAAAGCTGACCTGGAAAAAGCACGTGGAGGTCAAAGAACAGAAAGCGTCGGCGCTCCTATGGGCCTGTCGCAGAACCTTTGGACCCACCTGGGGACTAAAGCCAAAAATGTTGTACTGGATGTACAATGTGGTGGTTAAACCTCTGCTGACCTACGCATCAATTGTTTGGTGGCCTCGTACCCTAGTATCCAATGCTAGAGAACTTTTAAACCGTATTCAAAGACTTGCTCTTCTAAGTATTACGGGTGCAATCAGAACCACGCCAACTGCAGCCATGGAAGCTCTCTTGGGAACCCCATCGCTGCACTTGGTGGTTCAAAGTACAGCAATGGCAACGTCCTATAGACTGCGAAATGCTGGACTCTGGATTGATCGATCAGATATCAAGGGCCATACTAGGATCCTAGCTAGTCTGATCAAATCATACCCCATACTCTCGATGCCATCGGACGTTATGTCCCCGGCATTTGTTTTCAAACGCAGATTCGAGACTGTCATGCTTCCTAGAGAATCCTGGATAGCGGACGGTGAGAGTCTCGCAAAACCACCCGGCCTCATCTGGTTCACGGATGGGTCTAAATCGGATGCAGGAACAGGGGCAGGTGTCATTGGTACGGTGCCCAAAAAGGCAATATCTATCGCCTTGGGCACTCATTGTTCAGTCTTTCAGGCTGAAATTTTCGCCATAATGACATGCGCCAATGAGAACCTAAACAGGGGCTACAAAAACCTGCATATTAACATTTTCTCGGACAGCCAAGCTGCACTACAATCTCTGAGTGCAGTCAAGATAACATCTTGCATCGTCCAAGAATGCTTCAACACCCTCAACCAACTAGCTGAGCACAACAGAGTTGTACTCAACTGGATACCGGGACACCTCGGGCTCCCAGGCAATACAATGGCGGACGTACTGGCCAAGATGGGCACCATTAGGAAACCTATCGGGCCGGAACCCATCATTGGTATTCCTAAGAGCACAGCCAAACTCTCCATTAGAGAATGGATTACCGCACAACACAAAATTCAGTGGCAAAATGAGTCCCTACGACAATCCAAAATTTTCATAACGGAACCAGGCCTTGTCAGGGACTCGCTACTGAAGTTGGACCGTAATAAAATCAGAGTGCTGGTGGGCGCCCTCACGGGACATTGCCTCCGCAAGCATTTACATACCATAGGTATCCTATCTGATCCCACCTGTCGTAAGTGCAAAACCGTTGAGGAAACTTCACTACACGTTATTAGTTTATGTGATGCCTTAACGGGCCTGCGAAAGAAGATCTTCGGAAAACCATTCCTGACCTTGTCGGATGTCCGGAATCTGAAGATGGAATCTTTAATCGATTACCTGAAGAAAACAGAACTGTTTCCAGAGTTGGGACAAGCTACCACTCCGTAAACGGTATACAGGTAATTAATCTTTTTCCCACAGGTTTTCTTAGAAAACTTGTGCTATCCCAGGACATATGTCCAGATTCTCCCGAGGGTACAATGGGCCGAAAGGCCTAAGTACGGGGTGCTTTGGCACCCACCTCCTCTTAAAAAAAAAAAAAAAAAAAAAAAAAAAAAAGATTTGTATTACGTAATCTTCCGTGGAATGACCTCTTTCGACTACCACGATACCTTGATAGATTAAACTTGATAGGTTTACAGTCCTTAGAAAGGCGACGCCTAGTAGCAGATGTGGTTTTCATGAGCAAAACCATTAATGGTGCTATTAACTTCCCCTTTCTGTTGGACAAAATGGATCTTAATATTAATACAATACAATGACTGTTGCTTGCATTAAGCAATGTTGAAAAAAAAAGAAATTACTCGTTAAAACGAAATTTTAAAACTGTCAAACTGGCAAACTATAGAATGTTGATTGACCATCGTTTTTATAAGAAAATGTAGTAGACGTTTTCAATTTTTTTAAAAGAAAAATGTAAATTGTAGGAGAAATTTTTCCTGTTGAACCGAACCATGATTTATGCTATTATTTTTAAACTGGGTTTGGTTTTCGTTTGGTTCAACTGAATCGGTTTGCATCTCTGATTAAAAGAACACAATTGACAGGAGGCAGCAAACACTACCTGAATTTTTAGGATTTAATGCAGTTATTAAAGTTGAACTAGCTGGCCGATATGTAGTAGAAAAAAGAATCGCAAACAGTGAGGAACCCTTAAGAACAACCAGCTGCGTTAACCGTATGAAGCCCTGGCGATGCGAAACATCAAACGAATATGAAACAAACCACTCATTTGAGGCAATTGAATTGCAGGATGTCCGGATTCATCCGATAATGCAGTTACAAAATAAAAAAAAGACTAACGATGAACAATTAAAAGTCCGTAGTCAACAGTAATCCGCCCAAGCAGCAGTCCAGTCGTGCAATACTTAGAAATTTACCAAATTATAGTTTAAAGAGTATCAAACGTAAATTTAATTAAATTCATAAAATTCACTTAATAATTAAATTTCACAAAATTCATTAAATTCTTCATTAAATTCATTTAATATTTTTAAAAACTAAATTTCATCCAGTTCGTTTTAAATCTAAATTACTTTTAAAATTAAAATAACATTTATATTAGAATACCCTAATAAAATTGAAGTGCTAATAAAGAAAAGGTGATTTATTTAAATTGAACCTACATTAAACCATATATATATATACTATATATAGTACGTCGTGTTAGTTGGTTACACGAAACCGCTTCTATGACAGACTTCCCTCAATGATACAGCAGTTATTTCAAATCAGAGAATATGGAAAAATATTTTTGAAAAAATTCTACACAGCAACCTCAGTAGAGATCTTAACAACCGTGTACAACTACTATTAATTAATATTGATAATCAATTTTTCTAAATACCCAAATATTAGTTAACCATTTGTTGGTCAGGCAACATTAATACAGCCTCTGAAATAATTAAACTATAAAAAGAATCCAAAGGGGTTAATGTAATCCGTAACTAAATTCTCAAAGAATCTCGTAGAATGCAATTAACTACTTGATAACAATATTGTAATTAATAATTGTATAAATAACGGATATTTCTCATTAAATAGGAAAATCGCTAGATTTATACCAATTCAAAAGAATAGAAGTTCATATGAAGTAAATAATTTTAGACCCATTTCAGTGTTATAAAATGTAGGAAAAATTCGAGGCAAAATTATGGTGGATCAATTTGATATTTTTGTGAGGATGAAAGCATACCACCGGATGAACAATTTGGTTTTAAAATATATCATAGTGTATAACATGTTTTGCTCATAACACACAATGTAATCACAAAAATTTGCGGAAAAGGGAAGTCACTGTTTTATGCTCTCTTGATATAAAAGAGGCATTTAATACCCTGTGGATCGAAAGACTAAGACTAAGATTATAGTAAAGAAGAAGGTTATGTATACTATAGAAAGATAGAAAAGCATATGTAAACATAAATGGCCATAAATCTGGTATATTTGGTATGAATTCTGGAGTATTTCTATGCTTTATTAATGATCCCAAATGATATAACTAACTTTAACTTATTTGACTTTCCGCTGAACTGACTCAGTGTCTAAATTATATGAAGATTATATTATTATGACAAATAGTGCTAGTAAAAATTAAGGATTATTTAAATATCATGACTAACTATTACCTAAAAGGAAACATTGAAATTAATTATGATAAATCTAATCTAATTTCTTTCAAAAACGCAAGTGGTAAAAACCACAAAAATACACCAAGTGAAAGTAAAAATCTGAAATAAACTATTAATAATAGAGAAGTTCCGCTTAGAGTTAAAATGAAATACTTAGGAATACAATTAACCCTTTGCACTCGGCACCGTTTCGGACGTTACCTACCAGCAACTCAACGCCACTTTTTAACGAAAACGTACATCCTGGAAACGTGATATTATACAGTATAATTTTAGAACCAAGTAAGGAATTGTAATGAAATTTGTTTTATATGAATTTGTGGACATTGAAGAACACATATTTACAAAAAAATATCAAAATTTATTTTTTATAATTTTCTACAGTATGGTAAAGTTTAAAGCAATTCCCAACATGCATAGCGGGTTGATTTGTACATGTTTCACAATAAAATGTTGTTTGCCGCCTTCCGCCTGCTGTTTTTCTGTCAGAACAGACAATACAATCCCGTTTTCTTTCTCCCACATTTGGAATATGCAACTTATTATTCAGTCTATTGTCTGACAACGATGTAGATGGACGTGATCGAGATTGTCGATCATACTTGTATTTCGATTAGTTTTTTTGTGCCATTTTAACAGAAAACTACAGGAGAACACGTGTTTCTTAAAAAATTGCGGTGGAATAATTTCATTGTCCGTAATCGCTAACAAACTATCATGTCCCCTCAGAGGGGACAACCGAGTGATATGCTAGACTTACGTTGTCCCCTCAGAGAGGACAACCGAGTGCAAAGGGTTAAACAATATACTCAAATTCAATAACCATTGCAAATATGTTCTTCTAGTATCCAAAAAAAGCAAATAAGGCATTAAACTTGTCGCCACTGGCGAATCAAAATTATTGCTTTATAAACAGTTAATTCGTCCAATATTGACATACGGATATCCGTGGTGGTTTACAATCTCAAGAATTTTTGCAAATAAAATGGATTATCAGGAACTCTGAGTCCATGAGATATAAAGCAAGACTAAAATATTACTCAAATGAATAAATTTATAATAAAAGTAATATAACATCATTATTGACGTACACAACAACAAGCCTATGGAGTAAACATATAGATAAAATACGTATAAAATATATATAAAAATAGGAATGGTGTATAAATAATAAATGAAAACATATATAAAAAAATTAAATTAAAATAAAAGATCGTTGACAGTGGCAAAAATTGACTCTCGTGATTTCTATTTTTTTTCCCATGCAAAAAAAATATGGCGAAATTATACGTATAAATTGATTATTTTGCAAATTATTATTATTTTTTGGGAAGTTTTATCAATCACTATTTCTCTTTCTTAAAAAGCGATTTATTAAATCTATATTCTTATAACTTTTATATTTCACTGAAATCATGTCTTTTGAAGTTAGAAAATTTCTTTTTTAGAAAATAGTGAAATTTAAACAAATAATTGCTGTATTTTATTGGGAATTCTATCGGCGCTTACCATACATTTTATAGGTTCTTATTTAGTGGCGTATAACATTGGGCGCTAAATTAGCGCTCGATAGAAAACATGTACTAAGCGACATCTGCCAGATGGTAGATAGCGCAAATCAAAGGTTTTTTTTTCATTGGAATATTTAAAAATATAGGAAATTGGTTTGAATCTTGAATCATACCTGATTTTCGTCAGTTTTTTTCCATTATTTTTGTTCCTTTTTGTTTTATTTAGTTAAAACAATACTTTAAATAGCCGTCTCGTGAAATATTATTTGTTTTAATTTCATAATTTGTCTAAAAAAAGAATATTTAATTTTTTTAACCTCAAAAAATTACTCTAGTTGGGTACGCAAGCAAATAATTCCTTTAAATAATTTCAGTGGTTCGAATATTCGAAATTAAGAATTTATATAAGAGAAATCGTTCTTTTGAGAAAGTAAATTAGCACCCGATAGAATTCCCAATAAAATACAGCAAATATTTTGGAAGATTTGAAGTATAGTTTTAACCAAATAAAACATAAAGCAATAAAAATAATAGAAAAAAGGTCAGGCAAGATTCAAAATTCAAACCACTTTTCTATTAATTTCAAATATTGGCATGAAAAACAAAAGTTTTGATTTGCACCATCTACTTGTATTATCTGGAATATAGTACTAAATAACTGCCGTTAAATTAGACCCCGATAAATAACATTCCTTAAATAAACCCGTATAAAATGTATGGTAACCATGCTTATTTTCCTCAAAAAACACAGCTAGAGTATTCCAACATTTCTAACTGTATAATTTTGTCTAAAAATTCAAAATAATACATCTAGTAGTTCAAGATGATAGATGTAGGTTATAATATCAATGCTTATAGTGAAATTTAAGAATGTAAAACGGAAAATGAAAGGAAGTAAAATACTCGCGAAGATTGAAAAAATTCATTAATATAATACCGCTCTGCTGTTGTATTTCTTCTATCCATTCTTGGCAAAAAATTGGAGTATCAATCGATATCTATTTTAATAGAGATTTCTACTATGACCTGAATGAAAACTCATTCAGGCAGCTAATGAGGCAAGACTTTGATTAACAACCGTAAACAATTTAATGAATATAAATTGAAATATCACATCTATTGGATAAATTTCTTCTCTAACGAATCGGTCTAATTTGATGACATTAAATTTTTCGGTTTTATAGACTATTTAAGAAGAAGTAATGAGATTATATTAAGCTTTTAGAGCTTTTTAATCAATAGTGTATATCTAATAACTAATAATGTACAAAGGAAATTTTAAGACGTATGTGAATGGTATGTACGACATAAAAATAAGAAAACGGTATTCTCCTACAAAAAATTTTTGTTTCAAATTATTTACGCTGAATTCACAATTGAGGCAAAAGCGTAGCGTAACGCAGCGTAGAAAAGTTAAATTGTATGAAAACACTTTGGGTATTCACAACAAACACTTTTATGAAGTAGCTGACATAGTTAATGCAGAAAGTTGTTCAACTTTTAAGTTTTTACGCAGATGAAGTAAGAAAAGTAAACTAAAGGCCAATATCCACACAGCCGATATCCTACTTCTGACGCAAGTATGGGATAACACTATACAAAGATTGGTTAAATAGAAAGGGAGAAAACAATCATCCTACAAATTTTGTCGGCTTCTGCATTTCTGATTTTCCCAACTGATTTTCGATCTGCAGATGATTCCCCTCAAAAGCAGATGAACATGTTTATCTGATTTATATGGCATACTCTCACAAGAATCAAACACGACTGAATTCAAAATCTCAGATTCAGATAAAGATGTCATTCACATTATATGGGTTGAAAACTCATGTCCGAAAACATTATTTATAATCCGAAATACATATAACAGGTCAATTGAAAAGTCCCCGGCCTACCATAGTAAAACACATTTTTTTGGCAAAATTCGTTTTTTTTATTCAACATAATTCCCTTCAAGGGTGATACACTGATTATAGCGACCCTCCAACTTTTCGATACCATTTTTGTCCTTTGCTTCAAAATAGGCCTCAGTTTCGGCGATCACCTCTTCATTCGACGAAAATTTCTTCCCAGCAAGCATTCTTTTGAGATCTGAGAACAGGAAATAGTCGCTGGGGGCCAGATCTGGAGAATACGGTGGATGCGGAAGCAATTCGAAGCCCAATTCATGGATTTTTGCCATCGTTTGCACTGACTTGTGACACGGTGCATTGTCTTGGCGAAAATTGCCTTTTTCTTCTTTAAACCAGGTCTTTTCTCACGAATAATCTGAGTAATAATCTGAGTTTATTGTTTTATCAGTTTGGAGGTAATCCACCAACAAAATTCCTTTTGCATCCCAAAAAACTGATGCCATAACATTCTTCACTGATCTTTGGGCCTTAACCCGTTTTGGAGCCGAATTATCGGTTTTTTTATTTTGCTTTCGACTCAGGATCATAGTGATAGACCCAAGTCTCATCCATAGTGATGAATCCGCGCACAAAATCCACTTTATCCTTTCGAAAATGCTCCAAATGTTCTTGAGAAAGTCGCATTTGCATGTGTTTTTGTTTGTTCCATTTTTCGGAAATGCGGCAGCCACTTTGCACAGAGCTTTTTGAAACCTAAAACTTCAGCTAAGATGTGATGTAGTGGTCTATATGAGATGCCTAGGGTGTCAGCTACCTTATCCACACCCACTCGTCTGTCTTCCGAAACCATATCCTGTATTTTTTGTATCTTTTCTGTTGTTGGTACACTTTTTGGATGTTCTTGACATGGATCGTCTTCAAGGCTTGTACGACGGATTTCGAAGGTGAAGAGTCCGGATAATAATTAGCAAGCCAAGTTTTCGTTTCAACGGTATTTTTTTTGGCCATAAAGCAATATTTTATCAACACGCGAAATTCCTTTTTATCCATTCTTTTTTCAATAGCAAAAGTTGCTTCACTCAAAATGCTATAATTCACAAACTAATGATCCGACAGCTGTCAAATTTATACACGCGTCTTTTGAAGGTTAGGGCTAACTAAAAATCATATGGATTTAATTCTAGTACCGCCATCTATGTGTCAGGTCGGGGACTTGTCAATTGGCCTGTTACCTATGATCTGGTACAATGTTATCGAGATTTCCGTATCTGGCATTCAGGCGCACACGACAAAGTTTTATCTCCCACCGCTGTGGCGCTGGAGTCAATAAAATTGTTACTTTTACTTTTCTACCTTTAGGATTTTCGAAGTAAATCCGTTTATCATCTAAATTCGATAGAAAAGCCAGAAGTATTTCAAAAGTTATTCTTCAATGTTCGATGTTTCTTTCTTTTAATTCATATGGGACCCAATTACATTGTTTTAGAATCATTCCCATGGTTTGGAGATGTTTTGCAACAGTCGATCGATCAACATTTAATAATGCTGCCAATTTATAACAGATTGGTTTATATATTTTACAGTATGACATAGTCACACTCCAAGTAGGTTAAAACAAAAAGTAAATCCCCTGATGACCAAAAAGCCTATCATCTTCCTTGTGAGAAGACGGTAAGAGACGGTGAAGCGAAAGCGAATGACTAAAGGTTGCATTCCACAAACAAGCTCACCGTTGGGTGTTGTTCGTCATTCGCCACCCTCTGTCATCTTTGTTTACATATAAAATTATATACGTGCAAAGGAATGCTTAAAAAGTCGTTAAGAATTTAAACTGGGTAAATAAATTACACAAGCAAGAAAAATTCAGTTTCAGGGCTTGTCAATCTTGGATGTCACGGAATAAGGTTAGCTCTCTTCTTACGGTTGCCTTCCCGAGGCTTGCCGCGGCCGATTGGCTACCATAATAAAAGATATTCTGAATTTTCCTCCATTTGGGTTTTCTTCGCCTTTTTGTAAGTAATTCCATGTATAATTTTTCAATATATAAATGTTTTGGAAAAAATATATTAGTTCGTAATTATTAAAATTTCCAAGTTTCTGATTATTGTTTTTCCTTCTCTTTTTAATTAATAGATTTCTATTTGAATGTTCTTTATAAACTAGCCTTAAAATTAATAAATTTTTTTTCTAGTTAATAAAATGTCTGGTTTTCTGATTGTAGTTGTATAATTAATTGTTTTAAATTTGAAATGTTGGTTTATAAACTGACCATAAAGCTATTTAAATTTGTTTACTTGTCCATTTATTAAGTCTGTTTTTCTGGTTATAGTTATTTAATCAATTGATTTAAATGAGAATTTTGTTCACCTTAAAATTATTTAAATTTTTCTTGTATTTAATAAAGTTTTGATTTTCTGATTATATTTGTTTCAGTTCAACTAAGAGTCATCGCTAGGCCGAAGCACCCAACAGGGTTGATTGCATCAATTTTTTTTTATCATATCGAATATTTTCGAGTTTAAGTTTGAGACATTTGAGATATAAGTTTGAGATATTTAGAGGGGTGATCGATATGTATTCGATATGTATTATATAGTAGCAGCAAAGTGTAATTAATAATAAAGTCCGGAAAGCTAGCGAAATAGCCAGAAAAAGCACGTGGCGAACGGGGGAAAGAATACGCAAGAGTACATCTATTTTTCATAGGCAAAATCCATCAGCAAGAGAGAGAATGAAATGTTCTTATGAATTACCCTTGGAATCTAAAATATGGGACCAAATTTTATAAATTTCCCACACATACCAGAAAAAAAAATTTGCGCCAAATTTTTTTTTCTGGTGTGTGTGCATTTGTATATTAATTTCTGCCTGTGTTTCATTGTTTACATTTTAAAATTACCCAAAAGCGAGAAATGGGATGTTTTTTAAAATAATGTGTCTCTTTCACCCATACGTAAAATTTTTAGTTCTATCTATGTCAACAGTGGATAGAAAATTGTTTGAGAAAGAACAGGCAAAATTTGAAAAACGGCGGTACGGTAAGGATAGGAAGTTTCCAGACTTTATTATAGTTACACTTTGGTAGCAGTGAGTTTATAGTTTTCTCTATTGCGACCTTACCGCTATGGAAGTTTCTCAATAATGTCATTGAATGCCCTACTGCGCTCTCGTTTGAAAACTCTCTCAGCTATCGTTCCGCTATGCTCCTCTGGCCAGTTCACTCATCTCATCCTGCGTCCGTCCCGTTCATCAGAATTCGGAACAAAACTTTTCTTAAGTCCAACCACTTCAAGTGTGTGAATTTCGTCAATTTCGGTCCGATAGTTTGGCTTCCATTAAAAATAAAAAAACTGTGGCCATAGCCAAATTCTGAGGAAAAATCCAATAGATAAGTTGAAACTGTCAGAATTTCATTCAATTCGGACCACAAATTTTGATTATCCAAATGTTTCTAAAAAAATTTTTGTGAATTGATGTTACCATATGAATTTTCTTCAAAATTAAGGCATGGTTGGGGTCCGATTTCAGCAATATTTTCACAATTCAGGTGTCTCAACTTATCTAAACCAGATTGCTAACACTTTCTTTTACGATTCATGGCAATCAAATTACTGGACCGAAATCGACGAAATTTATGCACTTGAATTATTCACTGACAAAGAACAAAGTTTAAATTCACTACCATAATGTGTCTGGCTCATCATTTAAAATATTGCATTATAATATTACAACTATTTAATGACTGATTTGTAAAGGGTTTTTATTTTACTTTTAAATATACATTTAAATACTTCTTTTATGGTTCAGATTATTCACTACTACAATTAGAGAAACATTTTAGGCAGAGTTTATATATGCAATGTAACTAATTTTGGTTATACTAAAGTTGTAATCAAAGTCACGGAGTTTAAAAAAAAAGAATTACTGTCATTCAAGTACCTGAAATATGTAATTATGTGCCACTTGGGGATCAATTTTTTCATGATATCTCCATATTGAACTAAGCCAGCGATAAGTAGGTTTATTCCATTGAAAAGGGTATATTTCAATATCAGATATTTCATTGAGCCATTCTTACAATTTTAAGTTAGCAATACAAATTCTTTGGTTCTATTAAAAATCACTACTTCGAAGTACCATATTCCGCATGCAAATTCATTTAGGTCCTTAAACTACCATGTGTTTTAAATGCAAGTGCCGTCCTTATACTAAAAGTAAATAAGTTCATGAGAGACAAAACAATGACAAATCGAATTTTCAAGGAAATAATTGATGTTTTTACCTGAAACAATTGCATAATTTACCGGTTTGAACTCCTACAAAAAGTTGTTATAAACCCTTATTGTTTAAAAAAAAAAAAAAACAGAGGTGTAAGCATACAACAAACTCAGCATTGAAAAAAGACTTCCACTTCTTATCAGCCTGAATCTCAAACTGTACGCAAATTTAGTCGTACGCTCGGGATCACCTAAGAATTTATAACATTAGAAAAATTGTTTAATATCCAATAAATTTATATTTAATAATTTATTCAACTATTTCGCACTTCTTTGCTTACTTTTCAGAGCTTTCATAAGAATATTATGTGTGTGCTGTCCTAGAAAAATAAGAAGAAAATATCAGCCAACAATGCGTTCAAAATCACAGGTAATTATACTCATCATATAATTAAATATAATTATTACTTAAAATATTATTCAAAGGCATTATTACAATATATTTCGAACTTCAATACTATGTTTTTAAAACGTGTGCGTATATGGTATATCATTGAAAATTGTCTCTGAAGTTTCCCAGAATATTCATCTATATGGTATATCAATGTGAGATTAGTACACGTACACGTTTATTCTGAACGGAACATTTTCTATTCTCCTAAACTTTAACTAAAATATCGTACAGCGCAAAAATTCGACCCTTATAGTAAATTTTATTGGAAAAATCAAAAATTGAGTGAAGATTTTTCATTTACATTGCGAAAAGTGTTTATCATAAGTATCATTTCAATAGGAAATGTATAGGTATCAAAAATTAAAATGTTTGATTTATTACTATAGTAATTTTTCAAATTTCCAATCTAATAGTTTAGAACCGAAAGTATTTACCTATATGATATATGTATGGTAGCTTTAATTCAAAATCATTCAAACACCTAATATATAGAAACCTAAACCATTGATGCCCTACGGTATAAATGCTACTCATAGTTAACCAGTTCAACTCTGTAACAGAAAATCGGCCTTTAGCCAATTTTTTGATGCCCTATGGTAAAAATGAGACAGAAAAGCAGTCGAAATTAACAATATTTCAAGGGTTTCTTTTCAATACTTGGTTTCCTCTTTTAGAAATTTTCTCTAATTCGTAGATAATCTAGACCCTAATAGCATAAATCTATTTTGCAAATTTTATTCAAATTGGTTTATTAGCTTTTAAAGTACAAAAAAAACTTTATGAATAGGCTTATTTTCTCTTAGGACTATTTCCTTCTTCACTATCCTTGAACATAATTTGAAATTTAACACAGCATCATCTGTTTATGCAGTTAATACAAATAAATAATTTAATCAAAATTGCTTTACAAATTTTCAGAATAATATTGCAAAGCCATAAAAAACAAAAAATGTTCAGGTCACCTTGGTTCTTATTTAACAACTTCGCTCGTCGTCCTCTTTGGATTTTGTTGAAATGCAATAACTAAATCAAGTTAAGGAATGACCAACTCACATTGTAAATTTTATCAAAATCGGATAACGTATTTATGACTTTGCTTGTACACGGGCGGACGGACGGACGAACATGCAGGAATCGGTATAACTTTTCTTCCTGTACACAACGGTAGCCTTGAAACCTTTCTACTATGATTATTTTTATCTATTACAAATGTAGTGACAAAACTACCTACCATACGGCATAGAGAACCCAACTTAATAATATTTTTGAAATTACTCCTTGATAACTTAGTTTCCTCTTCTTCTAATTTACAGAAAACACGGGTACTAATAATATAAATATAAGCAAGTTTTGTTCAAATCGGCTTATCGGTTTTCGGAGTGGATTCGAAAAACTAAACAAAATAAGGAGAAAATTTTATGACCAGAGCAATTTTCCTATTTTTATACCATTCTTTGATCGGTTTTATCAAAATTCGGCATACCATTCTCTATTTCTGTAGTGAATGTACGCAATTAACTTAAACAAAATTGCTCAAATTTTCCAATTAAATCCGACAAATGAACAAAACTTTGTGGACAACCCGATTTTTGCCTTCTAAATTCCTTCTTTTTCGGCTAATTTTGCTACAATACCAAATTGAGTAAACGAATGGCCACCCAATAGTTCATTTCTTTAGGATCGAGCAACGAGTTATTAAGTTATCGTGTAGGTAGGCGGATGGACGTACAGACGGACGTACATTATAGTAAATCGGTATAACTTTTGCTTTCCAGCATTATTTTATAACATGATAACGTGTTAAGATGTTCTAATTTTACTGAAAACCAAACCGAATCTGAGTTTAATTTAAATATATACGATATACCCCATATCATTACTTTGCACGACCTTAATAAAACGTAAGTCAATATTGTTATAATGCAAAGATTTAACAGTGAGTTGTCAACAAAAATAAAATACAGTTCATGTTTTAGTGCCTCTGAAATTGAAATTGACTATTTTGGCAAGAAGTCACTAAGTGTTACTGTACGTCTGTTTATCTGTTCATTTGTGTATTTGCAGTCACTTGTTTTAATATTGGAACACCACAATTTGAAAATGGCTCTTAATTTTATTCAAAAATAGTATGTAACAAGGGGATGAACTGATTTGATTTTAACAGGAAAGCGAAACGGAAAGTAGCCATTTAAGAAAAAAAACACAAGCTTCTTTTACTTTCCTGACAAGAAAGATGCGAGTAGAGATTAGACCTTATGTAATAGGTTGTTCTTGCGCTGCGATCTTTAAGATCCCTTTTCTTCAGTGCAGTAATTTTGTTAAATTCCCATTCTTAAAAACCTCCTCCAGACCTATTTTTCTTACGAATTTCCGTATCCGGAGAAACAGTATGCCCAGGCATTTTCTTCTTATATACATATATATCAGTGGCGGCTCGTGACTATCTGTGGAGGTGGGGCTAATTCAATATTTGCCTAAAAAAGGTCATTCCATATTCTAATATTGTAAACAAATTTATGGAAGTTTCTACTTCATCCTAGAGGTATTGCAATTGAAGTGGTCACCGAGTTTTATCTGATTGGTTTCCCAAAAGTCTATAATGACAGTAACATACATGCATACGTTAGCGAATGTTCGCAATCGATTACAAAATATTTATGTAGGTAACCAATATAATTAATATAAACGAAATTGCTTTACAAATTTTCCAATTAAATCCGAAAAACTATATAAAAAAACGACAAACTTTCTGATTACACTGGTTTTTGCTTAATAACTTCCTTCCCCCTCGGTCAATTTTGCTGAAATGCAATACCAAATCCAGTTAAGGATGAACTAAATAACATTCTAAATTTCAAAGAAACCGGATAACGCATTTTTCAGTTATCTTGTACAAGGACTGGAGGACGGACATGCATAAATCGATATAACTTTTGATTTTCTACACAACCATACCCTTGAAACCTTTCTACGATGATTATTCCGATATGTTACACTATAGGGGATAAATATCCAAAAAGTTATAATAATATTTCAAAATTTTTCTGTATAACTTTTTTAAATTTACTCTAAATCACATCCTGGCTGGTCCCTGAAGACATAAATTTATTCTGAAAATTTTATTCTAATCGGTAAATTCGTTTTAAAGGTACATCAAAAACCTTTATGAACATTTTTTTCCTACGATTATATCTTTCTCTACAATCCTAGATGGATTTTACTGAAATTTTCTGTTGCAATGCAATACCAAATCGAGGAATAAGGAACTCACATTGATATTTTAATTTTCAGAGGAATAAAAAAATTTATTAATTATTGAGCTTCCAAATAATTTTGCTGTGGCTCAGTCTGGTTAAATGGAAAAGAAAAGAAAAAGCGCACGTTTCTCGTATATTTAATTTCACAATGCTTGTGGTTATACAACATTTCTTGTTGTTCCATTTTCTGTGCAGATATAGAAATTTTCTGGTTTGCCGACTCTAGAACACGTAACATTTAATTGTCCATGTGAGAAGCAATCCGTGTCTAGATCTAAATCGCACAATTTTAAAGATTGGCCCTGAGCCTTGTTGCTGGTGATTGCAAACGCCAATCGAATCGGGAATTGCAATCTCTCAAATTGAAATGGCATATCCGTTGGAATCATAGGAATGCGAGGAATGAGCACGTCTTCACCTTTAAAAGGTCCTGTCAAGATTGTTGCTTCTACGATGTCGCTCATTAATTTTTTTATTGCAAGCCGCGTGCCGTTGCAAAGCTTCGGCTGGTTGATATTTCGCAACATGATAATTGGCACACCGACTTTCAATTACAGTACGTGCGGTGGCATCCCCGACAGATTGAGTGAATTCAAAAATTCTGTTGGATAATTAACCGGTTCATCTGCTTCTACAACAGTGTCGACGGACTTGTATGTGACCACCTCGCTTTGAATGTTAGACTGAATAATATTGTTAAGTTCGTAGACGTCTTTGTTCTTGGCCGCAAGAATACCTCGTTCACTTAGCCAATCGTGATTGTTATAATTGGTTTGAATATTGGGAAATACTTTTTCAACCAATTCTTCTTTTGACGTCACTAAATCGCAGAAGTTATGAGGCAATAAAAATCGTCCTGACGTCAGATCAACCGACACCTTTCAATTGATGCAATTGATGTGAGAATATCTCTGCTGACCGATCGTTTTGCAGCTGGACTCGCATATTTGTAGTTAATTTTAACGTCTTTACGCGTCGCCACAAAGCAGAGTATTTCAGGTAAGCATTTATTTCGTCCCCTGCTGGCGATCGAGGAATTACAGGTAATGTTTGCCTGAAATCGCCTGCAAGCAATATTAATGCGTTCCCAAATGGTCTGATATTTGCGCGTAAGTCTTGCAATGATCGATCAAGGGCCTCGAGCGATTTTTTGTGTGCCATTGAGCATTCATCCCAAACAATACGTTTGCATTGCTTTTCCCATGCTGGATGCTTTGGAAATGTTGCATGTGGGATTTTCAATGAATTGAATGTTTAATGGCAATTTCAAAGCGGAATGAGCCGTTCTTCCATCTGGTAGCAATGTCGCAGCTATTCTGAATGTCGTAAGAGCTTAGGCTATGTCATTTTGGGATCGAATTGTGGCCAGAATTAATCTAATTAGGAACGTTTTACTAGTTCCTCTTGGCGCATCTAAAAAGAATATTTCTCCAACTCCGTTATTGACAGTTTGCATTATTCGATCGTAAATGCCCTTTTGCTCAAACGTTAGCTTAGGAATATTTGATTGCACATAGGACAAAAGATCACCCGTGTTGCAATTTTCACGACCCAATTCTATATCAAACAAAGCAGCAGCAGATCGATTCGGTGATGGCATTCCCAATTGATTGAGAACTTTGTTTGCGATTTCTAAGCACAAATCTTTAATCATTATCAACACTTCGTTGTAGATTTCTGCTGTGAAATCCATGTTCATATTTGAATTTTCCTTGCATATTCGACGGAAAATATCTTCAGCCATGTGGGTTTTAAATTTCTCCTATAACTCTGTTGCAGATGAAGGAAAGCAGGCGGTCAATATAATTGCAAATAATGCACAAATTTGATGTGGATGTGACGCGTTGCACGCCTCATTAATGCATACATCCCAGTGTCGGTCGTTTTGCAATAAATTCAGAGGTTGACATGCGCTCCGGAAAGTGACATGTGTAACACCGTTCACAATTCTCAATTTGTGGAAAGACGTTGGACCGGCCACATTTATCAACAACGTGCGAAGAAAGAAGTATTCATCTCGATTGGGATGCACGGTGTAGAGTTTGCCTATCGTAGTTTCATTGAATATGCTGGCTGCTAATTTACCGCCATCTTCTGCTGTGTTGTATACTATCATGCATGGTGAATTTGGATTCAGTGTACCGCGAGGTCCATGTATCTTATTTTTCGTCACAGCTTCATGCAAATCCTTATCGCCATCGGCATCGGGTACTTCAGCGCATATTTTATAGTCGATTTCGTTTGAAGTGATTTTCTTATAGAGCCAGATTAGTATATGTACGTTTGGGAATCCTCTCTTTTGCGATTCCACTGAGTATATCCAGCAGCGCACACACCCAAATACTTAATGTTTTATCATGAAATCCATCAGCGATTTCAGCTTCTGTCTGAAAACAGGTGCTGTGATGTCATACCTATCTACGGGCGATTGCCCAGGAAGTAAGAGCTTTTGTATTGTAAAACGTCCCAAGTTGGAAATTTCATCTAAGATTTTGTTAAATTCAGCATTTTCAATTTTAAATGCCTTTTTTGGTTTTAGGGTTTCAAAAAAATGAGACTGCGTATTAAATATCTTTCGGCTTTGGGTTTTCAAAATTTTGCGCCAATTAGTAGAGAGTAGATTATAATTTTATAATTTCATTTTGTATGCCTTAAACAAACTTGATTTTTGAAATAAAAAACGCAAACATCTTTTCAATTCGAATGTTACCCAATACATGAGAATACAGCCCATTTAGAGTATTGCACCTCCGAATTCATATTTTCAATACCTGTAACAGAAATTCAAGCAAGCGGTGGCATAAACTCTTTCTTTACGATATCTTTTTAGCTCGTATTATAAATTTCAGAGGGGAAAAAATTTATGGAATTGCCTTTGTTTGTTTCTTAAGTTTGACATATTTTGTATTAAAATAGGCGAATTTTCATTACTGCTGTACAAAAAATATGTTTTTATAGGCTTTATTTAATTATAATTAATCAAACAGAAATGATGTTAATTCATAATTTAGTAAAAAATTTGTTTTTTTGAACCAACTTTCAATCTAGATCGTAGCCCAGTACCCCTCGTTTTTTTTTTTTTAAATTATAACGAAAACTACCAGTGACAGTAATTTTTTTTGTGAAAATGGGGGCAATTCTTAAAATTCGTCGAAGATTTTGAAAATTCAGCCTTGTCAATTCTAAATACCTTTTTTTGGCTTTTAGCTTTCCAAAAAATGAGAAATGAAATGGCTTTCGGCTATGGGCTTATAAAATTTTACGCCATTTAATAGAGATATAATTTGCTCGTTACATTTCAATAAACAGGATCTAAAGCGAATAATTTAATTTTGTACGCTTAAGAGAAACTTGTTTTTTGGAATAAATAACGCAAACATTTTTCGTAATTCTGATGTTCCAGAATACATAAGCATTAAGCCCATATAAAGTGTTGCCCCTCCGAAATAATATTTTTAACGCCGCCACTACGCTCATCTTTATTTTTATAATAAAAGCTTACTGATGCATGCGTGTGTGAGTAAGAAAAATCACGTTTTCTCGCTTGAAGATTTTGATTTGAAACATGCTTGTGGCTATGGGTTAGTGATTGGTTTTTTAAAATCAGGTATAACCTAAATTAGGTATAACCTAGGTAAATAAAAAGTACATATAAACATGGTCATAATAACATAGGACATTCTGTGAAAGTTTCAAAGCAATTGGTCAAGAAGTTTCGGAGATTACCGGTTAGGAACAAACGAACATTTACGATTTTATTTATATAGATTTAAAATACAATACTTCACCGGAAATTTGAATAAATAATTGAAAATTTCAAAATCTTAATTCTATATGAAAATTTTGTGTAAAAAATTGTAATTAAATTCATTAAAATTTATTAAATAATTAACATTTGTTTATACCTATGCTTTCATTATAAAGTAAGGTATCAAAATAAATTACAAATTTTTTATCTAAAGCATTCAAAAATTTAAAAAAATTATCAATTTCGTTCAAAAAAAGCGAAATTTCGGTTCTTAATTTTGAGAATGGTTTTTCAAATATTATCATATCATCTGTGTAAAAATTGAGAGTTAGATTTCCAAACAGAGAGAATAAAGAGAGATATAAATATGAAGATATGCATTAAATTGGTCAAACCTTGAACTGAATACTTTCTTACGCGAACAATACTTTCACTAATCATCTCTTTGGGGCTGATTTATATTAGCCCAAAATGTTTGAAATTTTATTATACAAAAACGAGAAGAAGAAGAAAAAAAATGTGTAGTGTATAATGATTTTGTTGTTGGATTCGGTCTGAATTTGTTGTAGCCCTTTTTCGTAGGATTTTTTTCTGTTGAAGCTCATAGAAATATTCGATTCTGTTGGTTTTTTTGTGTTTAAGCTAGTGAGATTTTGTGTTTCTTTTCAATGATGTTTTGCCGTTAGTGTTTACGCTAGCGAAATTTTTTTTCGGTTTTTTTAAATAAGAAAATAAAGCAAAGGTTTTCGTTTAATTTATTTTTGTATTTAAATTAATATAATATATATATATACAATATATAGCTTTTCCTTTATGTTTGAATTTTCTAATATTGTATATTTTTAAAATAAATTTTAACTGAAAGCTTTCAGTTGTTCGGTAGATTTGCTAGGTGGGGCTTAGCCCCATTAGCCCCTAAGGTAGAGCCGCGCCTGCTCTTAACTAGTGAAAGTCCTAATTTTTTGAGATGTGCTATAAGGCTGCAGTCTCCTGTTAGTATTCTTGTCAATACTCCTGTATTATTTTTATTTGTGTTGATTAAGGCTTTAAATCTTTTTGAGTTTTTCTCTCCGAGAAGGTCCTAGGCCTGCCTTTGTCCTGGTTGTTCCTCCCAGTGCTTGGTACTTTCTACACTTCTTTTTTCGCTAAAATTTCTCGGATTATGTATTGTCTGATTCCACAGAAGGTTTCAGCTCCTTCATTACCCTCGATACCCATATGGACCAGTATCCAGTACAGGGTAACTTTATTGACTGTGCTTAACTTTTTTAGTCACGCATTCTTCTACCACCCCAGAGCTTATTGTATGTGAGTATATTGCTCTGATGGCCGCAACATTTTAACTGTTGGACTCCCGAAAGTAATGTCTAGGATTTCGTGGGTGTACTCCCCACATTTCTAAATTATCTTTTATTAGATATTCTAATAGACACTCACCTCTTTTGTTGGAATCTCTGCTTCCCCATATAATGTTGGCCGCACTCGCATCCCATCTTATGATTATGGGTGTTCGCTTCCTGCAGCAGTTTATAATCAGTCTGTGAATTTTTCTGCTGGCGGATTCTGACCTTCCTCTTGAAGTAGGCAGATGCAATGATGGGGTCTCGCTGTTTGATATTGCCTCGGTCCACCGGGAGCTAATTGGCTATAATTGGTACTAGGTCTCTGGTTATGAATTCTGTAAGCAAAATATAATTAATAGTGCTCTTTATGAGAATGCAGGCCTTTGGTTTCTCCTACTTTATATCATAAGTTACTTTTAAGTTGCTGCTTGGCAGTCCCCTGATCTGTCCCAATGTCAAAAATAAGGCTGCAATTGTAAATACACACAGGCAGACAGACATTGAGTAAGAGTGCATCCCAAACATTTTGAATTTTCTGAATCGTGGAGATTTGCTTTAATGTTTCCAGTAACTTATACATACACTTTGTATAGAAGTTAAATAAGTTCAATGATTTCCAAAATTACAAAATAAAACTCACTTTCTTTGCAGAGATTTACATCGAGGCGCTGTTACTCATCGTGCTCATTACATGGTATTCAACAATTAAGACAAAACTCATGTGAACAGACTTACATATAGCTGTGAAGTTCATATTCTACAAATTTTAGTTCTCTAATATTAATTTTAAATAAAAAAAGGACGTTAATTTTGACATCCGCAGAAATATTTTGAATGTTCATCTCGCATGTTATATGGAAATGGTATTTGTTTTACAATATGTTTTTATTTTATTTAAATAATATAAAAGGTAATAATAAAATGATAGAAATGTTTCCAAAAACAATGAGACAAGCAAGAGTGCAAATTCAAGACAATTAAAGAAAAATAAATAAAAAAAAATTTAAGATTTTATCTTACTATATCGTTTTTTTTGCAACACTACCACATTTTTCTAGATTTTATCCCCGAATCTGAAGAGAAATATTATGTCATATTTAACATTTCGAAAGGACCTCACATATATTGGTTATGGGAATTAAAAGCTATCGATCTTTAATAGATGTCTCGTAAATATACATGAAAGTTAAATCGGCAACACATTTAATTTGAAGTACTTTCAATAAGTTTTAATACCTAGTGTATGACATTTACTGTATGTATGTAAAATTTAAACAGCACCGTTTTTTTAAATTGAAGGCATCAGCTTTTGGGCCAAAAAACAGCATTTGGGGGAAGAACACAGAGTGTAAATTTCATCGAATTCTGTCCAATAGTTTGGCCTTCATTAAGCGTACAAACAAAAAGTGTTGTCGTAGTCAAATTTTGATGAGTTCAAACAAGTAAACTGCCAAAATTTAGCTGAAATCGAACCACAAATTTTGCATACACAAATGCTTTTACAAAAAGTTTTGAAAATTGGTGTTCAGATCTGAGATGGGCCTTAATGCAAAAAATATAAATTTCATCAAAATTGGGCGAGCAGTTTTCGTCAGACAATAAATGCAAAAATAGGATATATTTGGACAAAAGCTGTTCTTAGGCAGTGTTGCTGTTGTGTAATAGTCCCTACAGATAACCCCCGTGGCTCTCTCCGAATTTGTACAGTGAAAATACTAAAAACGTGCGTTGGGAAAGAAAGAAATTGACCTTCAAGTTTTATTCGACCGCAGGAATTAATTATGAGTAACTAGCTTGTACTGCGGCGTATTCGGGGTATGAGCTAAAATAAAATGCACTTACGTAGTTTGCTGATGCTTGGTAGGAGTTAAGCAATGGTTTGTATCTTCCTTTCACTTTCACTTAACGCACTTATTATTTCTTTTTTTTTTTAATAAAACCAAACTCTTTCTTTTAACACAATTTAGCTATTTATTTTAGATATTACTTCAGTATACGATTTCCATCTCAAACTTGTGGAATCATAAAATTAACTAATCACTTTTAAGTGATCCCAAAAGTTCTAAGTTAAACTATATAAACAGTATGAATTTTATCGAAATCGGTTAAGCGATTCCTTCTGCACTGCACTTACATAATTTTGTTGTTTTTTTTACAGTAACAGAGGGTTAGTGTTTCCATATATAAATTTCGACCAAAAGCTAACAAAGGGTGATTTTTTTAGCGTAATGAACTTTAAATTAAAAAATAACACAAAAAGTGAAGTTTTAATCAAAAATCTTCTTTTATTCGAAAGACCTATTCATAAATCGATGGTTTCTGTCACTGTATGGCACGTAGCGTCTTCCTGTTTAAACCACATCTCAGCAAGATCAGTGTCATCCATATTTTCGAATAAATATTCATTGATCATGGTCCGGTAACGCTCTGATTGACCATAACACGAGCTACCGCCTCATTTTTAAAGAAATAAGGGCCAACAATGCCACCAGCATGTAAACTTAATTTCTCTAGATGTAATGGGATCTCTAGAGTCTTCTAAGTTGGTCTCACTCCAGAAGCGACAATTCTGCTTATTACTGGAGCCAAAAATGAACCTCGACACTGGACGCGAATTTGCGATAAAATAACGGGACTAATTTTCAAAGCAAATTTGGATAATTCTTGATTGTTTCTCAACCGTGAGCTTATTCATGGTGAAATGGCAACGCTAACTGAGGATGTTTGACTTTGACACATGTCACGAATCACGTGCGAAATGTCAATAAAACAACACTGAAAAACTAAACGCCTAAAAAACCACCCGTTTATCTAACATTTAATACAACAAACAAACTGCTTTAAGACATTTTGTTATTTTAATTGGTTTTTGAACTAATGTGGAGCCTGAACTAATTGAATTTAACGCCTTTATAGACTCACGTTTATAATTATATTTTATTAGGCGAAATTTTCTACATTTTTAAGGACCACAAACAACAATAAATTTCTGTTTTTTAAATGCTTCGTGTGATATTTTTCTTTTTAAGTTTTTTTTTAAGTATTTCAAGTTTTAAATTTTTTAATTTCTAATTTTATGATGTTCTACAGTATTTTTAATAAAACTATATAAAATGTTGGTCAATTCACTAAGTAACAGAGGGGTTTACATATTTTTGTTTACCATCATCTATCATTGCGTAACATATGAAATTATATGCACGTTTAAAGCTATCAGCTTTAAACGTCGTTAAAACATGGGTAAATAAATTACCCAAAATAAGGAAAATTCGGTGTTAAAAGGGAAGAAAACCGAATTTATGACGGGCCACTGAATCGGGCTCTCCTTACGAGATTGCCTTCATGAGGCATATCGGGGTAGATTGGTTAGATGTTACGTGAATCGGGCTTATGGTCATTTGTCACACCCGAGAGATCAGGAAACAAAATTCTGATCTTTGTCTTTGGACCGAATCTAGACCCGATCCGCTAAAGTTTCTTATACTTTCTTCACTTCGCACCACCTACATCACCACTCTCTATCTCTCTTTATATAACAAATTTAATTTCTTGTCGACATTACTTGGTAATACTATTACTTTTCATTACTTTCTTTGTTCTTTTTCTTATATAAACTCTGGGCAAAAAAAAGAAAATACTGGATTACTATGGCAACAATCGTCTCCCTTTATTTTACTTTTTACTTTTTTTCTTCTTTTGTGCTATACGTTATAATTTTTAATTTTTCCGTTTCATATTTTTTCTTTGATAACAATCAAAGTGTAACTAATGATAAAGTATGGAAGGCTAGGAAAGTAACCATAAAAAGCACGTGGCAATAAGTGCGAAAGAATACGCAAGAGTACATATAGTTTTCATAGGCAAAATCCATCAGGAAGAGAGAGAATAAAATGTTCTTAAAAATCGGACGGAATCTTATAAATTACCCCTGGAATCTTAATTATAAGACCAAATCTTATAAATTTCCCACATACCAAAAAAAAAAATTAAGGCCAAATTTTTTTTCTGGTGTGTGTGCATTAGTATATAAATTTCTGCATTACATTTTAAAATTACCCAAAAACGAGAACTGGGATGTTTTTTAAAATAATGTTTCTCTTTCACCCATACGTAAAATTTTTAGTTCCATCTATATCAGCAGTGGATAGAAAATTGTTTGAAAAGAACAGGCAAAATTTGAAAAACGGCGGTACGGTAAGGATAGGAAGTTTCCGGACTTTATCATAGTTACACTTTGCAACAATCTACCATAAACTATTTTGTATGTTTCTACGCTTTTTTTAAATTTTGAATTTTATTTGGTTTTATGTATAATTTGTTCTCCTCTTTTAACATAAGTTTATGATCTTATTGGCCATGATTTATTTAAAAAAAATCTTTCCTCTTTCTTATCAGCAAAAAAAAATTATTTAGAAAGAGATGTACGTGCGGTCACCTCATTAACAATTCAATTCTACTTTCAATTGTTCTTATTCATTTGAAATAATCAGACCTAATTTCTGTTAGAAATTCCGAGCGTTATCATTTCTCTTTCGTTCCTTTTTCTTTCATATCTTTGAATTTTTGTTTGGTTTTTACATTTTTAATTTTAATTTCTAATTTAATATTCATAAATGTATGTAGAGTTGGCAACACTATAAATTGTTAAGTTTGTGCCATCGTTAATTTAAATTGTTAACAAAAAATGTAGTTTTTCGACCACTAAAGTCATAATTAAAAAATAAGAAAAGAGATAAAATTAAAAATTGAAAAGCTAATATGTATTTGAAAAGTTAAGAACTATAAACTAAAGTTTCAGGTAAGTTTTATTTTAATATTTTCATAATTACTTTTGTTTTTTTAGAGCATAATTTTTATAATTATAATTTCAAATAAAAAATTTTTATACAATATTTTAAACTGAAACAAGTGTTTTTTTTTACTGAGGACCTAGTGAACCCTCAAAATATGGTGTCAGAAGTGTTTAAAAAATCCATATTTCTTTAACCTGCAAAAGAAAAGTGCATAAAAGAAAAATTTTTCTGACAAAAAAAACTGGAACGGCTAAAATAGTAGGCAATTTTGTATGAGTATAATTTGAAAGTAGACCTTGTTGAACGACTACAACAAACGCTGGAAAAAGAAAATTGCAGATAAAACAGAAAACGAAAAAGGAACTACAAGCGATACGTCTGAAACTGAAGAAAAAAATATGTCAGCAAAAAATAATTTCTAAAATGTCTAAAGGTACTTTCACATTATCACTTTTTGCGCGCAACAAATCACACAACATATTTTGCCTCATCATGTGAATATAAAAATCACATGCTTGATGAAATGTTTCGTCAAAAATCCACAGCACTTTCATGCGATTTTTCACGCAACGTTTTTGTCAGTGCATATTGGTCAAAAAAGAAAATTGAAAGTAAAGTTATTTAATATTTAAATTACATATTTAAACAGTTTTTTAAAAATGCAATAAAATATAAATAATAATATAAAAATATAATATAAGTATATATAATTTACTTGAACAATTCCTCAAACCAGCCTTCAATAATTTCTAATCTTTTTGCATCTTTCTTTGCCCAGGCATTTATTGACGATAATTTTGAACCTGATCATGAATATTTTGAGTATTTAAATGATTTTCCGAAGACCACTCTTGTCAACATTGATATAGATGTCAACTTAGTTCTTGAACATATTAATGAATTAAGAGATGATTATTCCAGCGGTCCTGACAGCATCCCCGCAAATATCTTGAAAAAATGTCGTAACTTTCCTCTCTCTGCTCTTTTTCAGAAATTTTTGAAAACACAAGTATTTCGAATTCCTATTCATAAAAAGGGTAGTAGAGGCGACATTGGTAATTACAGGCCAATTGCAAAACTTTCATGTATTCCAAAGCTGTTTTAATGCATTATCCATAAATTCCTTTCCTTTCACTGTAAACCTTTTTTATCTGAATCTCAGCATGGTTTCTTAAAAGGTAAATCTACAGTAACTAGTTTAGTAGAATTACTTGTAGTACCATTTTCAACTTGTGCCTTGGAAAAGGCTAACACTGTAGACTGCATTACAACCGATTTTAGTAAGGCATTTGATAAGTTATCTCATCAAATCATTTTATTAAAACTCAATGCCCTCGGATTTCCAGACTTCTTCACTCAATGGATTCGGTCTTACCTTATTAGAAGAAGGTACCAAGTCTTATTCCGATCTTTCAAATCTATTCCCTTTATTGCTACATCTGGTGTCCCTCAAGGTAGTCACTTAGGACCTCTTCTGTTTATACTAGCTATCAATGATGTAGCTTCTATAATAAAATTCCCCAAGTTATCAAACTATGCCGATGATATGAAAATATGCGTTGAAATGAAACACCCTATCTCCATCTCGAAGAAGATCTTAAAATCTTTTGTATGTGGTGTGTTAAGAACAACCTAACACTTAACATAGACAAGTGTAAGAATATCACCTTCTCTCGGAAACGTGATAAGTCTTTCCGCAATTACTTTGTCGATCTTACACCTTATAGCTTCTCTCTTATTTATTTAATAAAAAAGACACTATTTAACAAATATTTAATTTCTTTATTTAATTAACATTCTTTTTAAGGATAAGTTTTTTCAATCTACTTTGACATTTCAAGAAGTTACTAGAAAAACATTTCATGGCTATGTAAGATAACAAAAAACTAAAAAATAATAATTATGAAACTGAGTGCAAAAATATACAAAGAAAGTATTAAAAACTAAGTTAATTAGTACGCTACAATATTCCCGCCTTAGCTCAAACTTGTGCAGGTTTGAGCGATTATGAAGGTACGTATCTTGTTGGTGGTCGAATGATTCGACCATATCTGCTTCTTTGAGGAGGTTGACTAGTTTCTGCAGAAGGTAGATTTGAAAGAGTTTCGAAAGTTGATTGGTTGTTATTCGGGTCATCCGCACTTGCACTTTGAGGAGGTTGACTAGTTTCTGCAGAAGGTAGATTTGAAAGAGTTTCGAAAGTTGATTGGTTGTTATTCGGGCCATCCGCACTTGCACTTTGTTGAATTGGTGCCGAATTGTTTTCCGTTGAAGAGAATAATGGCGAATTATATCTTTGTGACTGTTGATTATTCATTGAAGCTGGAAGAATTTTTTCCATTTCAATAAATGCTGGTTTAAGACGATCGATAGAAATTTTGACAGATTTTCCTTTACGGATGATGATGAAATATTTTTTCTTTTTGAATTTAACTTGGAATGGGCCATCAAAAGGTTGTTTTAATGCTGGTTTGACAGTATCGTTTCTTATAAAAACATGCGTTGCTGTTTCTAATTCCTGAGGTATGAATGGCTTAATGATAGAATGATGTTTGACGTGTGTTGGTTTAATTTTCTGCATGGCTTGAGCAAATTGATGAACAAATTCTGTGTGTGTAATTGTTGATGTTTTGGTATTAAATTCTTCGATGAATTCACCCGGAAGTCGAAGTGTTTGACCGTAAACTAATTCTGCAGCTGTTGCATTAATATCTTGTTTGAACGATGTGCGTAAACCAAGCAAGATCAAAGGTAGAGATTTAGTCCATTGCGTATTTTCGTAGCACATAATTGCTGCTTTTAACGTTCGATGAAAGCGCTCTACCATTCCATTTGATTGTGGGTGATAGCTAGTTGTTTTAATATGATTTATACCTAACATTTTGGTCAGTTCATTGAAAATACCTGATTCGAATTGACGTCCCAAATCAGTTGTGATTCTTTTTGGAACACCAAATCGACAAATCCATGTTTCGATAATTGCTCTAGCGATTGTTGAAGCTGTTATATCATTTGTTGGTACTACTTCAACCCATCTAGTAAAACGGTCGATCATAGTAACAAGGTATCGTTTTTCTTCTGATGATGGTAATGGGCCCACTATATCGATATGTACATGTTCAAAGCGTTCAGATGGAGGTGCGACCTGTGCTATTTGGGCTCTTGTATGTCGATGTATTTTTGATCTTTGACAACTGATACATTTTATAACTATCTGTTTGATATCTTTTTTCATAAATGACCATACGAAACGTTCTTTTACCATTTTCGCTGTTGCGTTAATGCCAGGATGTGATATGCAATGAATTTTTTCGATAATTTGCTTGCGAAATTGTGTGGGCACAAATGGACGAATTCGATGACCGGAAACGTCACAATAAATTGAAAGATTTGTGTGGAGAACTCTTCGTTTTTCCAGTTTAAGAGATGTATCGTGTGATTCAATGAATTTTTTTAACTCTAGGCAATCACATTGAACCTTTGCTAGCTCTTCATAGTCAATGAAATGTTGATTGATGTTATTGATGCGTGAGAGCCAGTCAGCTGTTATATTATTGTTGCCAGAAATGTGAAAAATATTTGTGGTGAATTGACTAATATAATCAAGTTGTCGAATTCGACGTGGTGATGCTTTTTCCATTTTCTTTGAAAATGCGTAAATTAGTGGTTTATGATCAGTATGAATGTCGAATTCTCTTCCTTCCAACATATACCGAAAATGTTCTACAGCCATATATATTGCAAGAAGTTCACGATCATATGTACTGTATTGTTTTTGTGTGTCTGATAATTTTTTGCTAAAAAAACCAAGTGGTTGCAACTGATTATTCTTTTCTTGTTCTAAAACAGCGCCAACTGCTGTATCACTTGCATCAGTTGTCAAAATTAATTTGGCGGTTGGCGATGGATGGGCTAACATTGTTGCATTGGTGATGTCTTGCTTACATTGCTGAAACGCTATAATACCGTCTGCTGTCCAAATGATTGGTGTTTTGTCATCCTTTTTGTTACCGCTAATAAGTGCTTGGAGTGGTGCTTGATGTGCTGCTGAATGTGCCATAAATCGGCGATAGAAATTACATGTTGCCAAAAATCTCCGAAGCTCGTTAGCTATCATTGGTTGTTTATATGCTGCGATGATTTCAACTTTTTCCTGAGTTGGCCGTATTCCATCTTTATCGACTATATGACCCAAAAATTTAATAGACGTTTGCCCAAATTTACATTTTGAAGGATTAATGGTTAAATGATATTGTTGTAATCGTTGAAAAACTTGAGAAAGATGTGAACGATGTTCTATTACAGAAGATGAAGCGATGATGATATCGTCCAAATAAACGAAAACAAAGTTCAGCCCGCGCAAAACTTCGTGGATATGACGTTGGAATGTCTGTGCCGCATTGCACAACCCAAACGTCATAAAATTAAATTCGAAAAGACCAAATGGTGTGATAATCGCGGTCTTGTGAATGTCAGATGGTGCGACGGGTATTTGATGGTAGGCTCTGTTTAAATCTATCGAGCTAAATATTGATTTGCCATGTAAAACATACGTGAAGTCTTGTAGATGTGGTAATGGGTACCTATCGGGTACTGTTTGTTTATTGAGAGCTCTATAATCTCCGCATGGTCGATATGTTCCGTTTGGTTTAAGTACCATGTGAAGTGGTGAAGCATAATTGCTTTTTGATGGCCTACAAACCCCAATTCGCATTAAGTATTCAAACTCTTCTAGTGCCGCTTGGAATTTATCGGGTGTTAAACGCCGTGGTTTTGCGTAAACTGGAGGTCCTTTGGTTTCAATATGATGCATCGTACTTGTGTTTTCGATCGATGGAATAGTGCTTGTTGATAATTCAGTAATTTTACTAAATTGCTTTAGCAGATCGGAGAAGGGAGCATTTTGGTCGAATGTTTTAATACACAGTGCTTCCTCTGTGGAAGTTGATTTGACTGCATTGATGTTAAGAAGTGTAGTTTTGTCAATAAGGCGTGAACTTTCTACATCCACTAATAATTTATTTTTAAGCAGAAAATCCGAACCTATGATTGGTGAATTTACATCTGCGTAGATAAATTTATGCTCATATGGTATTCTCAAGCCTAGATCTAGCTTCTTTCGTTCATAGCCATATGTGCTGATTTCTGTTCCATTTGCTGCGAATAGTTTTGGAGTTTTTTCTTTAAATCTTTTATTATTGTGAATTTTGGCATGTGCATGATTAAATGGTAAAACTGATACTTCAGCTCCTGTGTCGACCAAAAACTGCTGTCCTGTCTTCCGATCTGAAATAAAAAAATGATTTATTTGAGGTGTTTGTTGTGCTTTGGTAGCTGAATGTGGTTGAAACAACTCATCTGAGCAATTTTGATTGATGTCTGGTGGTGCATTATTTTCAGTGGTTGTTGAATGTGTTGCTAACGTTAAAAATTTGTTTTGATTTTGACGTGGGCTGAAGATGGTGGAATTATGAGCCTTTCCACGTGTATTACATATTGCTGTGTTTTTGAGGCAACTTGGGAAAATCACAAGGTTCGATACATTTTTTTGCTTGAGTACCAAAGTTACGATGGTACCAACATGTAGGTAAACTTTGCTGGGCCGTCGGTTCACGCGAGTTGAAACGAGAACGTGAATGATTGATGGCTAATTCGGCTACTTGTTTTGAAAGCGTTTCGATTTGCTTAAATAATTCGTTTGTAGTTTCAAGTTGAATTGCCCCATTATTGTTTGTTCGAGTTTGCTGAGCTGCACTGACTTGATTGATGCTAATTGTGCTGAAAGATTCTATCGCGGCATCAGCTATCTCTGCTTGTTCTGCCAGCCCGGCACGTGAAGCTGAGACAATTGCTCGGACTTGCGTTGGTAATCTATTAATCCAACAAATTCGTAAGAAATTCTCATCGGTTGTCGCACCAACTCGTTTCATCTCGGCTAATAAATGGCTGGGTTTTTGATCACCCAATGGCACTGCTGATAAGAGTTTGTTCACACGAGTATGCTCCGAGTCGGCGAATTTGGCGATGATTGTGGATTTTAATTTTGAATATGGTTTCTCTGCAGGTGGTTTCGATACTAACTCAACTACTTGATCGAATAATGACGGCGTTAAAGACGAAACTACAGCATGGAATTTGGTGAGTTCGTCGTCTACAGTTTGTAAATGAAACCACGCTTCTATTTGCAGAAACCAATATTCCACATTTTCCGTTGAATGTAACACCGGAAAACTAGTTTTCCCAAATAAAGTTGTCTTCTCCGTAAATTCTTTTTTTTTCTCTAACTCAACCATTTTGATTAAATTAATATGTATAAAAGTTTGTCAAAATTGAGCGATTTGTTGAAAAAAAGAAAAAAAAACAAAAATGATGAACTGATGAACTGATGAAAAAAATCGTTGAAAATAATTGTTGCGTTGTTCTCGGGGTCACCAGTATAGCTTCTCTCTTATTTATTTAATAAAAAAGACACTATTTAACAAATATTTAATTTCTTTATTTAATTAACATTCTTTTTAAGGATAAGTTTTTTCAATCTACTTTGACATTTCAAGAAGTTACTAGAAAAACATTTCATGGCTATGTAAGATAACAAAAAACTAAAAAATAATAATTATGAAACTGAGTGCAAAAATATACAAAGAAAGTATTAAAAACTAAGTTAATTAGTACGCTACAACCTCTTCAAAGAGTTAGTAGCATTACTGACTTAGGAGTTATTCGCGATAGTTAGCTCAACTTTAAGCTACATTTTGACTCATTGGTTCATAGAGCCAATTCAACCTTGGTATATATAAAGTGGTGGCCCAAAGAGTTTTCTGACCCACATGTCACATGATCCTTTTTTGTTGCCTTCTTATAATGATAGGCTAAAATTATTAGGCTTATATTCCTTCGAAAAGAGTTGCTTTAAGCATATATCTGAAGTGAAACATTAATTTTTCAAGAGAATTTCATAACCAAAAAAATATAGAGGAAGAAATATCATGGATGAAAGAAGTCACAAAACTGTTAATCCAGCTTTATGAGGGCCATGAGAACTTATCCAACTGCCGGTATGATTTGTACCATAACAAACACGATCGGGAAGAGTCCCTCTTTAAGGTTTTAACATATTTTATTTCATTATAAAAATAATTCATTTTAGCATTTTAATTCAGAAATTATTGATGCAGGTGATGCCGATGTGGATTTCAGAGTAGAACCACAAACCAAAAATTCTTTCTTTGAGTTGTCAGCAACGTCAGAACCAACATTGTCGAAAAAGAAACAAGACTGCTGCTCCAGAAGACGACGTGCTATAGTGCTGTATATTTTTAAGGATGTTTTTATATTTAATATATGTACAATATAATTTTTATATAAATTTTATTTGGTTGGAATTAGGACCTTATTATAGTAATTCAAACACCTTTTCAATTACTGCGAACGTTTCGTCTACCTTATTTAGACTTTTTCAAGGCTTATTGCGTGGTGTACATTATCGTCAAATCAAAACACTTAACAAAATACATTAAAAACGGATTAAATTATTTACATGTTACAAACTTTGTAAGATCTTACAAACATTGTAAGATTTTTAACTTTTCATTTATTTAGTCGGTGTTTAATTTATATATGTATGTATGAATAATGAAAATTCTTATTTAAAAAACATAAAATGCAGTGGTGTCAAAACCAAATTGCTCACGTTACAATAGCAGTTCTAATTTTGTAAGTCCTATCGTACTCGTCAAGAAAAAAGACAATAGCCATCGATTATGTATCGATTTTCGGAATCTTAACACAAGAATAATTAACTGGAGTATTCTCAAATCGTATGTCTATGTAACCGTAACTTTATATACAAAGAATTCTTTAACCAAATTTACATAAGTGCCCAAATTGCTATTCTGAATCTGTATCTATTTCGCCCTCGTAAAATGAATTCGCCGTCTACTATGAAATGTCAAAAAATGGATTTAAAAAGTTTTAAAATTTATGTTTTTTCATTAAATCTTTTCTTTTATTTATTAGTAATTAATAATTTAAATAATAATAATGGATTTTAAAAAGAAAAACACACAGAAAATGTCACGGAACAGTTGGAAAATATATTTATCACGATACCAACGAGAGCTGTAATAAGTTTCTCTACAATAGTTGTTATAATTTCGCACGTAATTTTTTTTTTTGAAAGCAAAATGATTTTTAAAATCTGTTTTTTATTTGTTTACACCAAAACTACGACGTGTGTCTTCCTTTGAAAACGACCAAATTGATTGCTCCATGAAATGACGGAACTAACAGATGTGTGACGACGGGAGAAAAACAACTTGGATTCTCTCAAATCGTGGAAATAATGTCGGAAACCATCAGGGCCATCCAAATTACATGTTTTTTCGTCGGAAAAAATTACTTGCTGCCATTCTGTCTTCCACAGTAAATGTTCCAGCAAAACTCGAATCTAGCATTCTTATGAGGTTGAAGTAAACTTGTGTTTTCTTGTATTTTTTGGTGTCGGAGGTGTGGATACTGCTTGATCATCGTGAGGACTGTATGGATACTCGCCGTCGGTTCCACTTGCTCCTTAATTTTACGAGCAGTTTCCACAGAATTCGATGCTTCCCGTAAGGTGGCACTATGTTCTCGTTCGATAGTTGCTTTGCAAGTGTGTCCTTTTCGATTTTTTCGGTAATTCTGCTTGTTTTTGATAAGATTATTTATAGTCCAAGGATCTCGACCAATTCGCATGGCAATATCGCGATTGGAATAATTTTTTTCTTTCAATGAAGTGATTTTCCCAACTTCTGTTTCGGTTAGTGATTTTCCACGCCCCATTTCTGTCCAGGCGGAACAAAAGCTTCACTAAGGTAAAGCAAACAAGTAGCACACTTGTTTTTTACCGATAAATTGTTTTTGGAAAACCAACGTTCGCCTTGCAAGCCTGAAGTAAACTGATGTTGCTAATCAAGTGCATCGGAGTGTATACATCATTTGTCATGATTGACGGACAATTACTTCGTTTATATGATCGGATTGAAGTCGACTTCAATCCGAATATCGTGCATGTATACCCAGATCGACTTCAAATCGACTTGAGTCAATCCGATCACAAAATTTTTTCTGATCGACTTGAAATTTGCGTGTAAACCCAGATCGACTTGAAATCGAATTGAAAATTTAAAACGGGATATGAAAAGAAGGGAAACATAACCTAAAAAAAAATAAATTTGTTTGGCAGCGCCTATGCAATTGACGTTGATTGAAGTCGATTTCAAGTCAATCTTTCAATCCGGTAAAGATAAAAAACTCGGATTGAATTTCAAGTCGATCTCAAGTAAATTCTGAAATCGCCATGTAAACGAAGTAAATATGAGTTTTTGAAAGTACCATTCAAGATTCAATTCACCTGCAGTTTTCCAAAGATTTTTTAACACTGCTTTCAGACAACTCATACAAACAAATGTTGCTTTAGTTTATATGGACGATCTGATAATCCTCGCGAATAGTGAAGAAGAAAATTTTAGAAAATTGAAATTAGTTATAGAAATAACGCAAAGTAACGGTTTAATTATAGACAATACGTTCATATTGCTAAGCTTCTTTCAGATTTGACGAAGAAAAATATACCCTTTGCATTTGGTATAGATCAAAAAATTGCTTTCAACTCTTTAAAGGAGTTGCTTTGTAAAGAGCCAGTGCTTAAATTATTAAATCCCAACTTAGAAGCACTTCTGCAGAAGCACTCTGAAGATAACAAATTGCATCCGGTATTTTATTTTAAGTTTTAGGACATAATCAGCTAAAAAAAAAAATACTAGCTACGAATTAGAAGTAATAACGATTAATCGATCTTTGAAGAAACTAAGATATTACCTCCTGGGACTTAAATTTGAAACATATAGAGATTGTAAAGCTTTCCAATGCACAATACAAAAAAAGAATTAGGTAGTAAAATCGCAAGATGGGCTCTTTTCATATAAGAATTTGATTGCACCATGCTTCACTAAATTCACTTGGATATATCCTGTAAAGAATCAGAAGAAGTTATAAAAAAGATTTCTTCGAAAAGTGAAAAATTTATAATATAAAAACGAATGAGATTTTCACCCGACTATTTAGTAATAATAATAAAATTACTACTTTGTAATTCTTTGTAACAAAGTAGTAATTTTAATATTAACTTTCCATCCGTCTACAAATTTTATAACTTCGTCCGTCTTTGGGGGTTGAAATTGATCCCTAGAGAAAACTTATCGTAAAATAAGAACAAATCTATTTTTCTTTATTTAAATATTTTTTATTAAATTCAATTTTACGTCCAGATTTATAATTTTTTTTAATTCTTCAAAAAAATAAGTGGAAAAAGTAGAAAAAATAGGTTTGAATTTATCCCGAAGCATCATTGGACTCTGGGTTTAATTCAATAACTTCATCATCTTTGCAAATATCGCAAATAGTGTGGAAGTGCTGCTTTGAAACTGGATTGTTGCAATTATAAAAGTACGGTCTTGTTTTCTTATCATATGCTTGTGGACATACCTTACAGTGCTGACGTCCTTTAGGTTGCTCATTTTTGGGTTGAGGATTCGTTAACACATTATAGCCAACCAATTGAATTATCAGTCCTTACCAGTAATAAAATTCGATGGTAAAAAAGAAAAGAGGAAAAACCCACAAACCTATTTATTATTTATTATTAAATTTTTGCACTAATATTCACGCTGGACAAAATAAACATGTCTTGCATACCATGGAGTGCACGTGCGAAATGAAATAATCCACGCAGAAAATCAGAAGTAGAGAAATACTTGAAAAATATCTATCCAAAATTAAATATAAATTTAAAAAAAAAATGTCAACTGCATGAAAAAGCATGCATTTCCATAGTTTCAGTTTTCCAAAGTCATTTTGAACTCTTTTGCTAAACATGGAATTTTTTCCTATTGAATGTATCCCTTTATTCATATAAAGTTATTTTTATGGTAGTAAAAACATTGGAGAGAGCATTCCTAGAAGAAGAGCCTTCTGAAACCGTTTTTCCCCCTTCTTTTTTGAATTGGTCAGCTAGACCCCTAAGGACGGCTGCAAAAATAATAGCTTAGAGAAAGTCTTTTGCCCGTTAATCGGTTTCGGGTTTTATTGGCAGTGGCACAGCTTTTGAAAATAGCTGCGCACATGGTACTGATATAGCAACAATACAAAAATATTTTTGTACTACAAATTTGAAAAAACGCTTTTTGCTTCATCCCAGATCAAAAAGGATCCTGATTTAAATTATGTACCGGTGATTGCAAATATTGGGTAAGTTCATCAGGGGCATCACTACCTTTTACCTTTTCGTCGTTTGGAGTGAGCTAATTCTTTATGGTGCTCCCATAAATCAAAAGATTCATCACCGTAGTCCATTTCTTCACTACTTACGATACTATCTTAATTTAATGCCATAGCTCGTTTTAAATTTTTAATTGTTGACGCACAAGCAATTGGATCATTGAAATACAATTGTTTAAATCGCGGATCAAGTAGAGTGGCGGTGACCAACAAGTGGGATTTTTCGAGACTTTTGATTCTGTGTACATATGGTGCCATGAGACTCTGCTCCGAAAACTATTTCTATGCGTTATAAATGTGATGAGATGAGTTTGTTTGCCCAACTCTCTGATGTTGCCTACTCTAGCCTGCAATAGTACGATAATTGGCACTATATGTAGCATTGTAAATTGTTAATGGAGACACCCAAATTGCAACAATTGTGGCTTCCATGAAATATTCCAATAAAAATAACATCCCATTTTTGCAGGCAAGCCTTTTAAAAATAATTTGTCCAATAATTTTGGCATTTAATAATTAAAATGGCGGAAATTAAGTGTACGAATGAGAAAGTTTTAAAATTAATAAATATAATTAGAGAAAACCGCGATTTATATTTGTTAAAATTGCTTAATTCAAGCATCCGACAGAATCGCATAAACTCTTCTTTAAACTAACTTTTCTTATACTATAATCAAAAACACTCTGACATTAGGGTTCACTGCCCTAAGCATTCGGGAAACCGGATCATTTTAATCATAGTCCGTTCTGCAGCATGATATTTTAAGTAACTCCACAGACCTCAAAGAGCGTGATTTAATGGTTAAAGCTATCTTCTGTAAAAGAGAAGGAGTGTCAATAGCGCCATTGAATAATTGCTGTATAAAAAAAAGCCACCTGACGTCGTTTTTCTAAAGAATTCATAACAAGCCACATCAACCTATCTTGGGATGAGATAATAAGAACATTCAAAGGTAGATGCCGTAATACAGAGCATATGAATTTACGTTGAAGCGACTCCAATCTGTTGACATGAACCTAATGATATGGTGACCAAACTTGAGTGGCATATTCGAGTATGGGTCTAACCAATGCAATAAAGAGGGAGTTAGTGATGTGAGGATCCGAAAATTCTTTAACCAGCGCCTAATAAAACCCAATAACGAATTTTGTGTGTGAACCAATGAGTCAATATGTAATTTAAAGTTAAGTTCACTGTCACAAATCACGCCTAGCACAGTTATACTACTGACTCTGCGGAGAACCACGTCATTTATAGGGTAAAGACTTGGAGAATTGATATATTTCCCAGAGAACATCAGAACGTCACATTTGTCATTTTTAAGCGGTAGATTGTTTTTAAAACACCAAGTGGAGAAATTATCCAAATCCATCTGCAGATAGAGAGTCCTTTGGGATTTTTATTTCTTTGTAAATCGTCATATTGTCTGCATATTTAGATATTTTTGAGTATTTAACCACGGATGAAACGTCGTTAATAGTTATAACAAATAATATTGGTTCCAACTGACTGCCTTGGGGAACACCGAATGTAATCAAATACTGTTGAGGCTGGGAAGAACAAAAAGTACCCTAAAAGTTCTTTCAATAAACAAATCAGGAAAACCCAGTGCGTTCACCTTAAGCAAGGTCACACAGTGAGATACTTTGTTGAAGGCTTTCTGAAGTCTGTGCTTATACAGTCCACGCTATTTTCCCTTCCCATGATACAAGTTGGCACAGAAATAAGCTCAACTAAGCTAGTGATTGTGAACCTTCGTTGCAGAAAACCACGTTAATTTGTAGAAATGAAAGGTTTACACCCAAAGTACTTAAATTCATGAACGATGCATTTAAAGAGTTTCGGAATGCAAGACAACTTAGCAATTACTTTTGGACATTACCGCTGCAGCCTTTTTTCTGGGTCGGAATAGTATAGGGTGATTCATTCTTTACTTTTTTTTTAAAATAAAAATAAAACACTTAGAATTGAATGCAAATATCAAATCTTTATTATCAACTTTAAGCACATAGTATGGCAATTAATGTTTGAAAATAATTTCCTTCAAATGTTGGCCGGCACTACGTTTCAGCTCGGCCATTCTGGCGGTCCAATTTTCGATCACTCTCTCAAGCATTTCGACCGGAATCTCATGAATGACACGTGTAATGTTCGCTTCCAATGCTTCAATTGTCACTGGTTTATCGGCAAAGACTTTTGACTTTACATAGCCAAAAAGAAAAAAGTCCAAAGATGTGATATCGCACGATCTTGGTGGCCAATTCACTGGGCGAAAACGTGAAATTAATTGCTCACCGAAATGATTTTGCAATAAATCCATTGTAACACGGGCTGTATGGCTCGTAGCACCGTCTTGTTGAAACCAAATATTGACGAGACCACGGGCTTCAATTTCATGGAATGTAACCAAAATGTCCGTTATCGCGGCACGATAGCGCTCACCATTGACGGTAACGTGGCCGCCGGCCGCATTTTTGAACAGCTTTTTTTTCTACTATCGCCAACTATATACTTTTCATTAAAATCGGAATGTTTTCCAAAGAAGTGTCGCTCGATATTACTGGATTTATTGTTTTGAAGTCTTAAATTACAAATTGGACATTGAGGATTCCCATTAACTTCCACAAATGCGAACTTCTCGGTCCACATTGTATTAAAGTTTCTTTTTTCCTCAGCTATTTTTCTTTTTTTTGTACTCATTTTAGGGTTTTCACAAAACAAACAATATTTAAAACTGAAATAAATTACCAAAAAATTACTATAAAATTTAGTTTTAATTAACACAACCTCTTCAGTCGATTATTGGAAAAACTGTGTGAGTTGATAACGTACAATACATATGTACATATCAGACACAAAGTCTTCCTCTCCATATATTCCCCTCTTTGCTTCTTGAAAATAGTATATTTAATACAGAACGAAACGAACAACAACAACCCATTTTTTGTTTGTTTTCCTTTCGGTCGCTCGCGCTACTAGATATCAATTATAGACAATAGCGCACGAGCATAGAATTCCAAGGAATTACTCATTGTATTTTTCACACAAAATATTTCTTAACTGTGGGTTGGGTGAAATTTTCAACTTTCATACAAAATAGAATGAGTTTGAATTTGTCAAATATGAGTCGATGTGAGCGAAGAAGACTCATTCTTGTGGTTGGGTGTGATTAAAGCTGCAGCGCCAAGAGTTGTTTTTATAAATGTGTGGATCTGTCTTATCTGTGGTTTCTTACTATTCATTTTTTCCGAACTGTGTTAATTAGGAGTTTTCTTCGATTTTAAAGCCACAGTATTATGTAGTGAGGCTAAATTTACAAGTGTTATTTAAGTACCGTATTAAGTCAAAATATTCACTACAATTTGAATAGTTGTAGTTTCACAAAAGAAAAACATGACGTTTTTGGGAATAAAAATTTAAAATACGAACAAACTTTAAAATTTTTTTTAGATAGAATAACATAAGAGCCACAGATTTTCAGGCTAAGAGCCGCATGCGGCTCCGGAGCCGCTGGTTCCCGACCCCTGGACTACACAATTTAAATGTCGCTAGATTGTTTAATCGATAATATTTTCAAATTCTTGCAAAGTATATAGAAAGTTTAATTTCTGATAGAAACTCAGTTATAATTTTTTGTAACATTTGAAAGCATCAATAAATGTCGAACGCTTTAGAAAAACGGGTGTGTGAAGCATTTTTAATTTTCGATCATCATGATAACCAGACGGTCGACGTACGTGAAGTTGGAACAATTATAAGATATTTAGGATGCGCTCCAACTGAAGCGGAAATAAATGAAATAATATCGTGTACTGAATTGGAGGACTCAAGTGGCACCATACATTTAAGTAAATTTATACCACATATTTGCCAACTACTAACAGAACGAAAGTAAGCTTTCACACTTTAACCAAATGTTAATTAAACTGATTAAGTTTCAACAGAATGGAGCCAAGCTCTCCCGAGAAATTATTGGAAGCTTTTCTTGTCTTAGACAAAAATAAGCAGGGATATTTATCAAAGGAATATATAACAAAAATTATGATGGAAGAAGGGGAACCTTTTACCAAAGTTAGTTATATTATTTATATTGTATTATTAGTATTATTAATTATCGTAATTCTTAAACTACAACCCTTTTTTCAAGTCATTAAATAATTTTAATATAAAATATTATATGATATAATAGTGTCACTATCGATTCGGCGATATCAGCAATTAGGGATTTGCAGTTTAACGTGTTAGACTATAAAAAAAAACGAATTTCCTAAAATTAACGTATATTCGACCTTACATAGGAAGCGTAATAAAATGTATAAAGAATTTTTAATATTAATTTAAACGTATTCACGGTGTGTACGGAATCGATGTCATTATGAAACGCATCATTGCCTATGCGTCTTATTTTTTGTTACATTTCGGGTAGCTTGATCTTCGTTACTTGACAGCTGAGCCGCTTCTGACATGGATCTTTTCTCAGATCTGGTTTCGTCCACGTCATCTGAAATAGGGATTGCAATTTTACCGGTGTTGCACATTACCGGTATTACCGAAAATATTTAAACCATTACCGGTATTATCGGAATTACCGATAGTGGTATAAATATTTTCCATGGATGTTTACATTGCTATATGCTATATTAAAAAACGATGTGTAGTCTAAAAAATATAAAATTTATTTCATTGAAATTACATATTCAAATTATAAAGAAAAATTCGTTCATTTTTAGTTCTTTAATATTGTTGAAATAAATTCGCAAAAATAGTAAAGTATCAAGGCTTTCATCATGTGTATTGTTAGGGTTTTCTAGTTTTGAATCGACTTTTCGTTTAATCAGATTGTAAAGCTTCTCTTTCATTTTAAGTGGTAAATTGTATACTTAGCATAGAGTTTTTTCTGCTAATTCGTCTAACATGAATTTAAGTGCAACGTCTGCAGCAAATAAATTTCCATCCCCACAAAAGAGTGTTTCTACAGCTAGTTTTACTGCCTGTAATGTAAGTATCACATCTTTTAGTAAATCTAGCTCGTCCAAAATAAAGCTAAAGTACAGTTTCAAATCAATGAGACTCTTTCTAATACAATTTCTAACATCGCAAAAACACTCGATCATGTTCAACAAACTATTCAACCTGGTTATAAAGTTCATGATGAGCGTTTTCTCCTTTCCAAATTCTGCAATAATATGTGTAGAACTTCATCATTTTTTGAGGAAGATTTTTTGAACAATTTGACAACTTTTCGAATTTTGCTGATTATTTTATTAATATCAGGTTTAAAGTAGAAACATTGGGCGCATCCAGCAGTTCTAAGCGCTTAAAGCGCTTTACAGCGCTTAAATCTAGCAAGAGGACTGGATGCAATTCTAACTTTAAGCGCTTAGTGAAATTCTAGCATAAAAATTTTTTGCTAACCCAAACAGCGCATTTGAGGTTGTTGTTCACGTTAAGAAATGGTATGTGCAATGGATAAATTGAAAGGAATTTTTGAAAATTATTTCTGGATTATTGAATTTTAATTGCAATGAGTTTGTTAAAATTTTTCCACTTTCCTATAAAATTTTTATTCCACTTTATTCTCAATTTTTATTTACTTTCGGCACTTATTTCGTTAAAAAAAAAATATATTTTTAGAATTTCTTCAATTAAAACTAATTTGACGTTTAGTACAGACAATAAAATTATTTTTCGCTTAATTCAAGCAAAAAAAACGCATCCAGGAGTTCAAAAAATTCTAACTGCTCAGATTAAGAATTTCGACTAAGCGCTTAGTAGTGCTGGATGCAGCCATTGAGTTAAATCTTCCGCGCCACCTTCAATTTCTAAATATTCGTAAGTCTCCGCAATATTTTCCTCTGATTCAGAATCGTTGAATTCGATTGAATCTAACGTTTCCATCATCTTCAGTTGGTGACGTACTCGTTTTTCTGTATAGAATTTTAACAACACCTAATTGTATTCTATGGAGAGCTAACTGATTATGTTCAAAATACCGAAATCGGTATTACCGGTATTGCAATCCCTAATCTTAAATTTCAAATTCGCTTGATAGTTCGCAGAATGGTTTGATTTTGTGGACGGCATAAATGGAATTAAACTGATTTTGTCTTCTTCGGTTGTCATCGGGATCTTCTATTAAGTGTCGGTCGTAATCCAAAACTTTACGAATTTATATATGTATAAGGACCACGATATTTTGGTACAAGCTTCCACGACTCACCTATGTTCTCGATAACAACTACATAGATCACCTTCTGAATATTTTTGTTTTGATATTTCTGATCGAATATAGTTTTATATCGTTGATGTTCTTTGACAATATTTTCGGTAGCTTTCGTCCTACGCTCATTCATAGAAAGGGTCGTCTTTTCGTCTTCATCGGGTTGTAGTACTTGTATAATTCGGTTTTCGAAGACATCTGGTAGATGAGAATCATAATTGGTTTTCTACGATAATTATTTGGATATACGTGGAATTATATTTGTAATAAATAATTCTTCGTATAACATATATATTTATTTATTTATATTGTTGCGTGCTACCCCTCTGGTTCGAATGTTATAGAATGATAACACTTTTTACTTATGTGAATTTAGTGTATAAACTTTATTTACAATTATTTCTACGTTAACAATTAGTCTTAAAAATATTTGTCTATAAATTATTACTAATTCATACAAGATTAATTTATCCACAATTTATTTACAATCGAAAAACACTATTAATTACTTATTACTTTACTAATTTATCAAATCACTTAATACTTCACTGTTGTAATCGCTTCCCAAAATGTCTCTGAACATCACTCGGTCAAGTTCTGAATTGAAATGTGTCTGTTCTGTCGGTGTCACCACATTATTATACTTCTTGACTTCGAGAATATTCATGTAAACGTACTTTCTACCAATTTCTGGAATGTCAAAATTCCAGAACGACTATTAGTTTTTGTTTCCTTAGAATATTTTCGTGATTTTATAGAATATTTGATGGTTTCGAGAACCATCAAATACTCTAGTTTATTCCTTCCTGTTTTAATTAATTATGTGTTAGTGAAGTATAGTGCAAAATTATAAACAAAATCACAATTTCATATTTCCAAAATTTATTTATTTAGATATTCATTATAATATTCGTTTAATATTTCATAAGTTATTTTAAATTCAGACAAATTATAATTTTTTATTAATACATCACGTTTGAATTCAAAAATCATCTGAACAAAAAAATGTTAATAGAAAAATTATAAAAACGAAAAAACAAAAAATACAAACTGGATTAAAATAATTTAATAAAATATATTACTACAAATAAATTAACTGCTAGATAAAAATTAAATAACAGGTACACCACATATGTTACAAATATAGTGACTAAACTAATATACCCTCTGGTAGTATCTTTCATAGGCCATAAAAAGTTTAAAGTCGTTTAAAAGTATTATCAAGCAATGTTTGCCGTTCTATTTGGCTGTGTGTATGCAAAATGCTAACTGTATTTTTGAAGCAATTTGCATGAAAATGGTAAAGGTAGTGTTTGCCACATAAGAACTAATCTATCAGAAATTAGGTTTGTTCGCCCTAAAGCTGCGGTTAGTTGCCAAATAAAAGTTATTTTTGTGTGGCTTGAAAGAGTATTGCTGCCTCATTTATGAACTGATTTCAACCGACTTTGATATCAGGTAGAATAGATTAGGTTAGGTTTTAGGGTGTTTTGTACTACTACCTTTTTTGGAGAGAACCAGATTGCACCAAGATGTTTCTTTCTCCTATGGAATAGTGCTTTGCAATCGTAGATAATATGCATAGGGGCCTAGTTTTTTAAGATGTGTTTTGAGTCTGCAGTGTCCTGTTAGTATTATTGTAAGTACTCTTCCATTCTCTTTATTAAAATATGTATTAAAATTGTATTTAATAGAGTATTACATTTCCCGTCCCAAGGCGGTAAACTTGGCAATTATAGTTTGCAAATCAATGGTTATTCACAAATTAATACAAACATATATCAACTCGCCATATTACGGTTATTAAAAAATAAGCCCCTTTAACCGTAACATTAAAACATCTTCATGCCTCAACCCAGAAGTACTCACTTAATCAAGCGGGATAATCACCCCTTTGAATATTTTCAATGTATTAAAACCAGAACTCCCCGGAAATATATTTTTGTTGGCGGCCTCTTCTGAACATGCATTTCGTATTTCCTGAACATTATTTCCAATTTTAAGACTATTAAAAATATTAACATAAGACTCCAACAAACTCAATTTTGTTCCCCGCTGAAGAAAAAGAGCTTCTTCAGCTTTCTTTAATATATAGCTTTTCATTTTTGTAGTTTGACCCTTTACGGTACACTCTACAATAATTACACAATCACGAATAAGGAATGTAATAATAAAAACTTTGACTGTTTTAAAGAAATAAATGAAATTATTATTGTATTATTTAATTCACTGATTACCAAAAAGTATCTAGCTTCGAATGATCCATAAAGCATCCATAAACTTTTTATAGATTTTAACATAACACAAAATAATTGAACTTAGGGAAATGCAAATCAAACGAATTATAAAAACTATAAAATTAATAAGAACAAAAAACATATTAATGTGTTGCTTGTCCAGTGGTCATTTGCACATCTGCCCTGTCGTCCATTTAGTCCTTTCATAACACTTTTTGAACCGTTTTAATAAATTACATGTGGCTTTTGTAGTTGTTTATACTAGAGGCACACATAGTGTATTCATACCATAGTTTAAGGATACCATGTGGTATACCATATGTGTGTCGTCGAATACCAGCTGAATACCATTTCAACTACGTAGCATAAATCTGGTATTTAAATTCGAAAAAGTACGTGATATTTCCTTTTTTACTTAATTTTTTCGGCCACTGTAATCTATTCTTTAGTGATTGTCGCGCCTTTTTATTGAAGCGGAAAATAGCGAATGGAATTTTAAAAAAGTGGAAACAGTAATTAAATACCCAAAATTTTATGAGTTAATGAAACCTCAAAATTTATAGATGTTTGTAGGAATCATATAGAGGATTTAAGAGTAGCGAAAAGAAATTCCCATATTCTCGCTGAAATGGCAGAATTTCAAATGTCAGACAAATACAATGTTTTATGTGTGCCAACCCATTTTTATACCATCGTACAAGGCTATACTGTAGTATCAATACTAAGGTATGAATACCCTATGTGTGGCTTTAGTATTATACAACATTTCTCTCGAGACAAGTAAATGACTGTATCTGAAAACCATATTACCTGTATTCTTCCAATATTACTTTAGATACTCTACCATATTTTATGTAAAATATCTTTATACCAATACTAGCTGTACCCGGCCACGCGTTGCTGTGGCTCAGTCTAATATGTTTAATTTCACAATGTTTGTGGGTATACAATATTTTTTGTTGTTCCATTCTCTATGCAGACTGTGCCGACTCTAGAACACGCAACATATAATTGTCCATGTCCATTCTAAAGATTGGCCCTCAGCTTTGTTCATGGTGATTGCAAACGCCAATCGAATGGGGAATTCCAATCTCTTAAATTGAAATGGCATTTCCGTTACAATCATATGAATGCAAGAAATGAGGACATATTCACCTTTGAAAGCTCTCCGGTGGCAGATCGAGTGAATTGGAAAATTCGGGTGGATAATTAACCGCTTCATCTGCTTCCACAACAACGTCCACTGACTTGTACGTGACTACCTCGGTTTGAATGTTAGACTGAATAATATTGTTAAGTTCGTAGATGACTTTGTTCTTGGCCGCAAGAATAGCTCATTCACTCACCCAATGGTGACCTTGCTATTGGTTTGGAAATTGGGAAATACTTTTTCAAACAATTCTTCTTTTGACGTCACTAAATTGCGTTATGAGGCAATGAAATTTGTCCTGAGGTCAGATCAACCGGCACCTTTGCGTTCCCAATTTCCAGCAATTTTTATGAGAATATCTCAGCTAATCGGCCGTTTTGCATCTGTGGTCCCAAAGTAGAGTATTTTAGACAGGCAGTTACTTCATCCGCTGGTGTCGATCGAGGAATTACAGTTGCTGTTTGCCTGAAATCTCCTACCAACAATATTAATGCGTTTCCAAATGGTCATCATTTAGTTTTTAAATACCTCTAAAAAATGAGGCTCTACCTATGAAATGCCTTTCGGCTTTGGGTTTGCAAAATTTTACGCCAATTAGTAGAGTGTAGATTATAATTTATTAATTTAATTTTGTATGTTTTAAAGAAACTTGATTTTTGAAATAAATAACCCAAACATTTTTTTCAATTCGAATGTTCCACAATGCTCATATATTGTGGAATATTCGAATTGCCCATTTAGAGTATTGCACCTCCAAATTCATATTTTTAAATCCGCTACTACTTCACAACAAATAAGCAATAGAAATGCAAGTGTATGCTTCAATTTCCCCCACTTCTTCCCTTTAATCTATGTTCGTAAATCAGAAACGCTGAAATGGAATCGTACAATATTTTAATATTTAGTATAGCGTGTGTTGTTTTTACGTGCAACAGATGGTGTTGTTTTTTAATTAAAATATTTATTTTTTGTCATTATGCCCTATGGTAAGTACTACCAGAGGGTATATTAGTTTTGTCACTCCATTTGTAACACATTGTAAGTAGAAAGTTCTAAGGGTATGGTTGTGTCGGGAATCAAAAGTTATATCGATTTATGCAAGTCCGTCCGTATACAAGACCGATTTTGATGAAATTCAGAATGTAAGTTGCTTATTCCTTTACTTGGTTTGGTATTGCATTTGAGCAAAATCGATCCAGGGGGAGCAAAGTTATAAAGGAAAAATCAGGGTGACCAGAGAGTTGTCATGTTTTTGTTGATGGTTTTTCGAATTTAATTGGAAAATTTGTAATCAATTTTGTTTAAATTAATTGTATAGGTTAACTGCATAAATAGACGATATTATGTTATCGGTCCAAGGATAGTGGAGAAGAAACAAAGTTATGAAGAAAAAACTTTGAAATATTGTTAGTTTTGACAGTTTTTCTGTCGCATTTCTGCCATAGGGCATCAAAAATTGGCTATAGGCCGATTTTAAGTTACTATATGATTTTTACATTAGTTTTATTTATTTATTTTGACGGCGGCTGGATAATTGGATCGCCTCCACACAGCCGGATTTCCTCAGATACGGAATACGTAAATTACCTGGAAATTGGGCGAAGGTTGCAGCTTCAGTTGGAGCAAATTTTGAATGAAATCAAAATATTGCACTATACTTCACTAACACGTAATTAATAAGGGAAAAGAGAATAAATTAGAATGTTTGATGGTTCTCGAAACCACCAAACATTCTAAGAAAAAACGAACTAGCCACACAAATGATCATATTTCGTTTTAACGTTTCCAGAAAATTCCAAGAATAAGTTTCTTGACATTTCTCGAAGTACGTTTGCATGCATATTCTCGAATTTGGACGATGAGTATATAAAGTGGAAAGACCGAAGGAATTGACACAGTTCAACTTCAGAACTTGACCAGTAATAATCAGAGAGACAGTTGAAATCAAACAGCAAAAGTGTTTACATCAGAGAAATATTAAAGTGATTTGATAAATTAGTACAGTAATAAGCAATTAATAGTGTTTTCCATTGTTAATAAATTGTAGATAAATTAATTTTGTATAAATTAATAATAATTGATAAACAAATATTTTTAAGACTAATTGTAAACGCAGAAAGAATTGTAAATAAAGTTTATACACTAAATTCAACTTAAATAAAAAGTGTTACCATTTTTATAACATCGAACCAGACAAACATCGGCCGAGAGGGAGCGAAGTTATAAGACAAAAACCAGGGTTATCAGAAAGTTTTGTCGTATCTTTTTATAGTCTTTCGTAGATATTTCGTTTTGAGAAAGAGTCAACAAATAACACCAATTACGCACGTATGTGCGTATTATTGCAAATTGCTAATAGAATAACTTATATTTAAAATCCTCAGGAGGAACTCGAAGAAATGCTGGCCGTAGGAATGGATCCTCAGAGTGGTAAACTACACTATGAAAGTTACCTTAATCAATTAATGGTGAGTATCATATTGCTTCAAATTATTTTTATACCTTATACTTAAGACATATTAGCAGCGATAATCTCGATTATCTCACGATTCTCAGTTAAAATTCGATAACGGACCAGATTTTCTCAATTATTGAGGATAGATAACTGAGAATTTTAATCTAAATTATTGAATAATTGAAAACTTTTCGTGAAAAGCTTTAAAGCTTTCGCTTTTAAATCTGATAAAACCGCTCATATATATAGATATAAACCTTGAAAAAGAAAAAAATAAGAAGAAGAACTATAGGAAAATAACAGATTTGAATTTGGCGGTACTAATTTTTTGTATTTTGAAGGAAATGATTCTTTTTTTTTCAAATATAATATTTTTAAATTTTTTCTTTTATATTTTAGATGTTCGCATATTCATAAATAATTTTTTTTTTACTTCCAAAATTTCCTAACCAAAAAAAGATTTTATAGAAAGCTTTAAGAAATGTCAAAGAATAATTGAGAATGAATTTTAATCCAGAAAAACAGAATGTGTCGCATGATCTGGATTAAAAATAATCGACTGCGTTAAATCGTGTAGTATGTCTAGGGCATTACCATTTTTTCTTCAAACACGCTATTGTGCAAAATCATGATGAAAACTACTACAAAAGCCCATTAAATTACTTTATTATACAACGTGTATTTTATATGATACTAGCACCCAAAGTTAGACTCTGCTCTATTAGGTATTTTATTGATCACAATGGTGTGAATAAATATATCATGAGTTGAAGTTTTCTTTATACCTTCGTCCTTTGAAGAGGTCATTTGCATAACCAACGTGAAAACTGATTTAGGTATATGATAGTATTTCAATATTTTTATGACCTATGGTAGCTACTATCAGAGGGTATATTAAATTTGTCACTACATTTATAACACATCGAAATAATCATCGTAGAAATGTTTCAAGGGTATGGTTGCGTAGAGAACCAAAAGTTATATCGATTTCTGCATGTCCGTCCGTCCGTCCGTATACAAGATAACTCAAAAACGCGTTACCCCTGTAAGAGGGGGTGCTTTCGTTTTCGTCTTCTACCTCCAATCAGGAATGGATGGTGTAATTCGATTGAAACTAAACCGAATCGAAAAAGCCTTGCTATTTCTATGCTTTTTCGAAACGATTTGAGCGAAATCGAATTACACGATTCTATTCCAGCCCAACAATATACGATATAAACTACATACAGCCAAGGGAAATCCAGGAACCTCATAGCATTTAAAAATAGTTATTTATGTTCAAATCAGTTTTTGCTCTTTCTTTTTATTTCATAAAATAATTGTGGACATTTTTGTCCAGTTAATTTTTAGTCGCTATATCAACAATGGACATTTGTTGCCGTGTTAAAAAAATATTGAAATTGATGACGGATACTTTCCTCGCAACTTTCAATCGGTATTGATTCCGGACATACGTTGCCATGTCAAATTATAATGTAAAATGTATATAAAAAGGATTTTACCAAATTCAAATCGCGGACATCGTTCTGCCTAATTGTTCTCAACTCAAATCACGAACATCGTTTTGCCTGAGTTTTTTTTTTTTAAATTGGATTACGGATATTATTGCCTGGTTTTATCCTATGTTAGAATTACGTTCACCGATTTTCTGGTTACTTCAGTTAAGTAAGAACATTTAAAATTGCAGTAAGAGAAAACCTCAGAAGAAAAATTAAATTGTAGACACCTCGGAAACCCTTTAACCTAAAATTTTAAGAGGTTCTGGAAGTTGTAACGTGCGGCTAATACAGCACACTTACTTATAATTTTAAGCCTACACGGCAACACTATATAAATATCAGCGTGGTCAGCTTTTGCAAAAACCGCATGGTTTAAAAAAAATTCTTTCCAGAACATTCTTTTCCACCTCATATCCGTGGTGGAAATAAGCTGATAAAAGAGCCTTTCCCTCCCCCCCGCGAACGAGAACGAAGGAATGGGTCGAAAGAAAATGGGAAAAAAATGAACGTGGCGCATTCTGATAGGCAGGATAAAAAAATTGAAACTAGAAAACCGGTTTTTTTTATCCAAACAGAAAATTTTTGCGAACAGGAGATGGGAGATTAAAAGAAGGCAGTCAATATTGGGAGTCTGATGCAGTCAGTCGTGTTTTTTTTAGAGTCTGATGAAAAAAAAAAAGTAGTTGTTTAGAAACTGAAAAAAAAGTGTTTTTTTTGAGTCTGAAAAAAAAGTCAATATTGGGAGTCTGATGCAGTCAGTCGTGTTTTTTTAGAGTCTGATGAAAAAAAAAAAGTAGTTGTTTAGAAACTGAAAAAAAAGTGTTTTTTTTGAGTCTGAAAAAAAAGTCAATATTGGGAGTCTGATGCAGTCAGTCGTGTTTTTTTTTAGAGTCTGATGAAAAAAAAAATGTTTTTTTTTGAGTCTGGGAAAAACTCGATATTTGGAGTCTGATGCAAAAAGTGAAATGTATTAAAAGAAAAAAAAAGAAGTAAAATTTTTTTTTTTAACATGTCTGCAAAGTAAAAAAATTAATTGCCATTGAATGACATTGTGATTGAAGAAAGGTCAAGAATTAAGTAATTTCTAAAATAAATATTAAGGTGAATAGCCGGAAAAGAAAAAAAAAGGATAAATGAAACGGTAACAAGAAAATAAAAGAAAAAAAAATGAAAGTGCGTGAAGGTAAGGTGTACAGCCTCGAAAAGTTACACCCAGCCAACATTTGCTTAATTCATATGGATTTGAAATATTTTATGTGTATGCATTAAGAAAAAACGATAAAAACGACATTAGCGAAAAAAAAAGGAGGGAAAGAATTATTTCGGTCTTTTGGCGGTTTTAGAACTCTAATCTGCTTGACACCCATATGTATGATGTCATCGTAATCCAACGAAGAAGAGTTTCTGCATAATTCGGAGTTATAGCCAAATCAATTTCATTCGTATTCCTGTGCAATTCATCTTCATTCGAGAATAATCAGCTGATCATCATTCTACAAAACGAGTTAGCATCAAGGCATCGTACTACATAAAAATAATTGAACAACCCAGGAATCGTATCAGATTTTTTTTGTGCTTGATTACAAATTGTTTTTTTTTTCGTCCCGGGACACCAAAAGAAAGACCCGAGGAAGGAAATCCAAAACAAATAAAAAGAAAAAAAAGAATTTTTTTGAAAACGTCATACTCGAAAGAGGATATTTTTTTTTATATTAATTTTTAGGTGATGCTGTAAGGGAGAGGCCTCTTTTTTCCAGCTCCAGTGAGTACTGATTTGTATATTTTTTTTATTTAATATAATTTTTTTTGAAACATATAAACCAAAGTGGAAAGAGAAAGAAAAAAAAAAGGAGGGTTTTTATCTAATCAGAGTTCAAAAAGGTTTTTTTTTCTTTGGGAGTAATGGATACCCTTTTGAGTGTCTGCAAACGTCAGATGCGCGTAGTAAACATGACAGTAGTTGACAATAAGTCACGTAACTTTGGAAGTCTGATACAATTCTCCGGGAAGTGATTGAATTGAAGAAAAGAAAGAAAAGGAAGGAGATAACAAACCAAGGATTCTTTTCTCTCTGATGTCACCCAGGATAGAACGAGATAGAAACCGATTTTTTTTTCTTGCTTATTTGTCATTATATACATATTTACGCACATGTGCACGCAAGATCCAAATTTAATTTATTTTTATGCCTTGTTGCAAATTTTGTGGGCACTGGCAAAAGTTAGAAATATTCAAAGTACATTTAATTTTTGAAAAAAGGAAATAACCAGGATTTATAAGAATTTAAAAAGGAGTGGTAACATTACTAAAGTAAATTTTATTCATAAAATAGATTAAAAGCTTAGAAATTAGGAGTCTACGACTAAATAAAAGAAAAGAAAAAAACCATGAAGTTATTTCTTGTAAAAATTTATAATTTTGATTTTTTTTTCCAATTTTTTTTAAATTATTTGCTGACCTAAAAGGATTATGTGGAGCAACTTATCATATTCAATAAAGAATAATTTTTGTTTTTTTTATTCAAAATTGGTAATTATTTTGTTAATATATATTGTGCCCGAATATAGTAATTGAAAACCTCAATGAGATGCGTACAATAAATCCGAGTTAGTATGCGAGATTTGGGCAAATATTCCGTTTTCGCTGAGAATTGATACACAATTTCCTTCACGACGAATTGCCACAAATATCTTTAGAAGGTTTCGATAGAATGTAAGACGAATGAGAAAAATGACAGAGAGAGCAGAACTGGGGGGGCGTGTGAGGGAAGCATAAATAAGCAAACATTAAGGGTCCATGCTCATTTGTAGGGGCGAGCATGGACATACGGGGATCGGCATTCTGCTGTCGATCCATGTGGGAGGGTAGTGCCCCAAAGTCCGGTTGGCATTAACACCTTTGCCATCGGCCCCGACATGCCTCGCAAGGCTTTCGCGGATGGCTGGTCAAGTTTCGGTGACCAGCAAATTAACGAACATCCCCCTTATTCGGTTTTTTTCTCGCAAAAACCGAATTTTCCTTGCTTGATAGCTCGCGCTATCCCTATAAAGTCTTAACGACGTTTTCACACATCTTGCACGCATATAATTTATGTGTAACGCGATGACAGATGGTGGTGAGCAGCGACCCACCCCTCCGGCGAGCTAGCTAGTGCAATCAGCTAGGCGTGCAGCCTTTTAGCTGCTCACATTGCTGCACCATCTCATATCTTCTCCTCGCAAGGAAGAAGATATGCTAAATAGGTCATCTGGGGATTTGCTTCTTCGACAGAAACCCCTAATATGTGCAACCCCCCTTGTTACATATATCGCGCCCAACGTCGCTTGTCGGCCAATGTTTTATTGTGCGCGGTGTAATTTAACTTCGGTTAAATTACATATAAGGCGCCCAATGATTCGTTGTTCAGCCAGCGAATTTGTTTAATTTTGTTTGCCATTTGTCTTTTCGACTTCGGTTGAAATTACAAATGGAGTTCAAACAAAATTGTTTTGACACATTTTCGAACGAGTTGATGTTTGGAAATGGTGTTTTGGTTGTTACCTTATGGTAAACCAAGTTTTTTCAGAAAAACAAATTTTTTTGAAAAATTTGAAAATTTGACTCAAACTTTTTTCGAAACTTTCGAAACACCCTGTACTCTTTTAAAATTTTCAATCTTTTTTTATTAGTCAAATTTTTTTTTTCTGAAGGTGTGTTCACATTATCGGAATTTCTAAACGAAGTTTTGGTGTGAACATAATTTCGGATGTTCGTTTTTTTTGTGCTATTCGTGATCGCGTTTATATTGAGTCCAACTGTCGTCATATTTTATTTACAGTTGCGTAGTAGCAGTACTTCGGTTTTTTTATTGAATATTCCGCTTGCCGCAAAAGCGTTTGAAATGTGGATTACGTGCTACATGAATATTGTAGTCATTGCAACGCTTCACGTTTCAATGCAGTTGAGACTCCGGGAAATGAAATAGATGCAGGTGTATGAGCTTTAGTGTGCCTTTTCGCACATTCTCGTGCTTAATTAAGCCCATGGATAATGCGGTGAGGACACGAGAGTCATGCAACCACATCAGACATAGTGATCCGGGATTGTGCCAGTCGTTTGGATCGGATCACATGCTACAGGCTTGGTTGCCATTGCAGGTGTCCGATCACTCGACTTGGTACCGTTCGCGGGTCACCCATCAACATCCAAATTTTCGTTTCGTGAGTGCATGTCGGGTTTATGTTTTCTTCGTGTCGTCCACTTGTTTCGTCTCTCTCTCTCGCTCTTACGTTATTACGTTTGATTTAATTGGAAAATTGTTTTGTGCGGAGTTTATATGAGAAATTAGTTTTCTTACCTTCACGAGAAATTCACGTTGATTGATTTTTTTTTTCTCTCTTCGTTTGTTTTCTCGATTCGGTTAGTTTTAGTTTTATTAGCTTTAGTTTAGTCTATTTAGTTCAGTTTATTATAGTTTTTTTTTATTTTTTTGGTTAAGTTTTCAGTTTAGTTTATTGGGTTTAGGTTCATTAAATTTAATTATTATTTGAACATATTTTTTCATTATTTACATTTTTTTTTTATAAAATATATTTTGGTGGGGGAGTTTTTTTTTATTATTATTACCTTTTTATAAAATTTTTTTTTATTACTATTTTTTTTATTATTGCATTTTTTTTTATTATTACATTTTTTTTTGTCCTTGTTCGGTCCGATTTTTTTTTGTCCCTGAAAGATCCCGTGAGAAGGAATAACTCTCAAAATACCCGATTTGACTTTTGATTGTGCTGAGTTTCTGGCTTTGTTTTGAGTGAATTTGATTTTGTGCGATTGTAACTTTGATTTTGGGAACTTGAGGTGTTTACAAAATGGAGGACACAAATACAGGTGCAACACCTAAAATCAACTCCACAGTTGTACCAAATGTGTCACCGGAGCCAACTACAAATGCTCAAGGTGCTGCAGTGGATGTATTGACAGGTCGAGATGAATCTCGAGTTACTCGAGGGCAATCACAGCTTTCGTTGGATTTTCCATCAGCGTCAAAATCAGTGGCTTCTGCTACAATGACGACTCGCAGTCGTAGTGGCAGAGGAAGAGGTACGGCAAACCCAACTATCACACGATGGGGTTCTAGTGATGGTGCCTCCTTCCTCTCTCCGTCAGATCCAAGTGCCTCAACAGAAAATATAGGCACTATGATCGAAGCGGCTGTGAGCAGTCAGATGGCTAAAATCCAGAGTGAGTTGCTCAATCAAATTAAAAGAATGACCTTAAATGCACCACCGCAAACACAATGTTCAGTGGCTCCGCCAAAATCCGTTGACCAGTCTGCTAACTTCAATCTTTTGAACGAAAATTATAGTTTGAACGTTCCTCAGAGACGAAGTCAACCAGTATTAAACCATAATGTAAACAGACCACTTCCGTTATATAGTGGCAATAACCAAAATCCTAATTACAACGTGAATGCTATCTCAGCTTCAAACGATAGTCACCACGTCGAGCCCAGTCAGGATCCGAATCCACGCCCGCCTTTTAACCCAAACAACAATCAAAGGCGTAGCCCTAGTAGGAATTCAAATCTTAACTCAGGCACGAATCGTAATGGTCAGGAAGTTCGACACGCTAGTTTACGACATGATACCCGAATCGACAAATGGGGATTCAGGTTCAGTGGAAAGGCTCAAGATATGTCAGTGGAAGAGTTCATTTTCCGCATAGAAACCATGCAATCGCGTGGGGATAATTCGTGGTACGCCATTTGTACCCAATTCCATACCCTGCTCTCCGATAAGGCTGAGCAGTGGTATTGGCGACTACTGAAAAGAGAACCCCACATCGATTGGCATGGCCTAAAGGCGGCCCTCCGACATCAGTTCAAGAGCCTGGACACTGACCATGAAATCATGCGTCGGATGTTACAAAGAAAGCAATCCAACAGTGAAACTTTTGATGATTTTTACGATTCGGTTATGTCTTTATACCATCGGTTAAGAATTCCTATGACGGAAATAGAATTGGCGGACATTATGAGAGAGAACGTCAAAGATAAGATCGCAAATCTTATTTTCGGAATGCCTGCAATGAGTCTGAGTCGCTTTCAGGAAGTATGCCGCAAAGCGGAACGCCATCTTTCTGAGAGAGAACCAAGACGAACTTGGCAAAACCCAACACGGCCCATCCATGAATTGGATGATCTTGACGAACGTAATCTCTCATATGGACCTGATTCGGCAAACAATGGGATTGACTTGGATTATGATAAACTTAGACCCACAAAAGAATTGTTGCGCACCACTGATTATCGCCAGAATGTAAACAGTCAGGAATTCAGTACAAATAACTCACCTGCTAGAACAAACCTTATGCCAGACTCTCGATTCGGACAAGGAAATGATTTTCATCTCCCATATTAAGAATTTAAAAATGATTGTGACCCAAGAAATTATGCGTATAACCACCAACAATACACCAGAGGTGGCCAATCTTTTCCTCACGAACCGGTATCGAATCGCTATAATATTAATTCATCCCATTTCGGTGGTAGTTTACCATATCAACCTGCCGAGATTGATAGTAGTATTCGAGGGTATGTGAGCGAAAACACGTGGTCAAACGAAATACAAGATCATTTAGAAGCTGTAGATGCTAATGGTAGATCACGGATCAAGTGTTGGAACTGTGACAATATTGGTCATGGTTTTTTCGAGTGTACGATACCACAACGGTCCTTCTTCTGCTATCGTTGTGGTAGAAAAGATGTGTCGTTACCGATGTGCCCAAAATGTAATCCGGGAAACGCACAAAGGCACCGAGAGACGCACGGGAATCCCCGGTTGCCAATAATGCCCCCGGACCAAACAAAATAGAACCAACCTTGAGTCCGAATCTATCATTACAACCAAATTCTCCGTCTGTCATTAAAATTTTAAAACGAGAAACGTCAACTCAAATCCCATCTAATAATAATATACTGGAAAGGTCGAACAAAACATTACATCAACGTCAAATGGAATATGACGAAGCTAGGAATAGAATAATCGGTGCTTTACTAAACCCGAGTAGAATTAGTAAGTTTAGAGAAAGGTGTAAACAAAAGAAGTTGTTGGGTAAAACGGTGGAATCTGCTTTTGTGAAGCGTAAACATGACGATCGACCATATGCTAAGGTGGAAATCGACGGTGAATCCCTTTTTGGCCTTTTGGACAGTGGTGCAAGTGTGTCCTGTCTAGGCGCTGGCGCTTTAGATTTCCTCGAACGTCATAAGATTGTAATTACTGGTCGTCCCACCACAGTCAAGACGGCTGATGGTAAAGCTCAACCTGTACACGGGCAAATAGCGATTCCAATTACATACAATAACGTTATAAAAACACTTTCTCTATACGTCGTACCAGGACTTACCCAAAATCTATATCTAGGTGTAGATTTTTGGAAAGAATTCAATATAGCTCCGACTATATTTTCAAAAAACGAAACTTTAGATTGTTTGTCAATTGACGATCCCAACACACACGCGCTAAATTCGGAACAACGCGCGCGTCTTGAAAGCATCTTAACTTTATTTCCTTCCTTCAACCAAGTCGGTTTAGGAAAAACACATTTAGAAGAACATGTTATTGAGGTAGAAAACGCGGAGCCTGTAAAGCAACGCCACTACCCTGTTTCCCCTGCGGTGCAAGCCCTCATGTATGCTGAGTTGGACCATATGTTGGAATTGGGTGTTATCGAAGAAAGTGTCAGCGCGTGGAACTCTCCTGTAGTCTTGGTGCGCAAACCTGGAAAGGTTCGCCTCTGCCTCGACTCCAGGAAAGTGAACACCCTTACGAAAAAAGACGCATACCCACTTCCACATATAGAAGGCCTTCTCAGTAGGCTTGAGAAGACGTGTTTCATTTCAAGTATTGATTTGAAGGACGCCTTTTGGCAGATACCGTTGGAGAAGCAGAGTAGGGAAAAAACTGCTTTCACAGTGCCTGGTAGACCGTTATACCAGTTTACAGTGATGCCATTCGGGCTCTGTAATGCTCCTCAAAGAATGTGTAGACTGATGGATAAAACAATTCCAGTCGAGTTAAGAGAAAACTGTTTCGTCTATTTGGACGATCTGTTAGTAGTTTCTGAGGATTTCGATTCTCACGTTAAACTTTTGGCAACCATTGCACGTTGCTTGTCCACTGCTGGACTTACAATAAATTTGGAGAAAAGCAAATTTTGCATGAGAGAAGTTAGATATTTGGGTTACATCGTTGGAAACGGATGTTTAAAGACCGACTCAAATAAAGTATCTGCAATTTTTGACTTTCCTGCACCTACCACTCCAAAACAGGTTCGTCGATTTTTGGGCATGACAGGATGGTATAGGCGGTTTATTGCCAATTATGCCTCCTTGTCGTCTCCAATTACTGACTGCCTAAAGAAGAGCGCCAAGTTTGTTTGGACAGCGGAAGCTCAAGTAGCGTTCGAAGCCTTGAAGTCTTCATTAACTACGGCCCCGGTATTGGCCAACCCTGATTACACTAAACCCTTTATTATACAGTGCGACGCGAGTAAGACCGGTGTCGGGGGTGTTTTGCTGCAAAGCGACGACGAAGGCAATGAGAAACCCATCGCCTATATTTCTCAAAAGCTGAACTCTGCACAACGCAACTACAGCGTGACGGAACTGGAATGTTTCGCTGCGGTGTTGAGCGTTAAAAAGTTCAGAGCCTACGTCGAAGGTTTGCCGTTCAAAATAATCACCGACCATGCGAGTTTAAAATGGCTCATGAGTCAGCGCGACTTGAGTGGACGTTTGGCTCGATGGAGCTTAAAGCTTCAAGCCTTTGATTTCGCGATTGAACATAGGAAAGGTTCAGAAAATGTGGTGCCAGATGCGCTTTCACGTGTTTACGTGGACGCGATTTCGGAAATAGTTTCGGCACCTAGCATAAACTTGAATTCTGAAGCCTTTAAATCAAAGGAATATCTCGACCTGATCGATACAGTGCAAAGCAACGCGGAAAGGCTGCCTGACACGCAAGTGTCAGATGGCTACGTGTATTTCAGAACAAGCTTTAGCACTGGCAATATCTTTCAGGAAGATCGATCGTGGAAGCTTTGGGTTCCATCTAGCCTTACGGACGAGCTAGTTCGCCTGGCACATGATCCTCCACAAGCTGCGCACGGCGGTATTACCAAAAACCTTATATCGTTTGCGGCAAAGATACTTCTGGCCTGGTATGGCTAGCGAAGTACGTAAATATATCGCGAGTTGCATCGTATGTAAAGAGTCTAAGGCTCCAAATAGTGTGTTGAGGCCGCCAATGGGCAAACAAATTGAAGTTGACAGACCATTCCAGTACCTATATGTTGACCTGTTAGGACCCTACCCTCGGTCTAAGCATGGTAACACCACTCTCCTAGTTGTTTTGGACAAATTTTCGAAATTTGTTTTGTTCAAGACACTACGTAAGGCGTCTGCCGTGCGGATCACCGATTTCTTGGAGGAAAGCGTCTTCAATTTATTCGGCGTACCCGAGATTATATTTTCAGACAATCGACCGCAATTTATATCAAAAGAATTTCGCAAATTAGTTGAAGCGTATGGTGTGAAACACAATCGTACAGCTATCTACTCACCACAAGCTAACGCATCGGAACGTGTAAACCGTTCATTACTGGCGGCCATCCGCTCTTATGTTGGCACCGATCATAGGGATTGGGATCAGAATTTAGGAAGCATCGGCTGTGCTCTTCGGAGTACAGTCCATGCTTCTACGGGGATTGATCCATATTTTCTTGTGTTCGGTTCCCACATGATCACACATGGCTCAACCTATGAACTGATGCGGAAGTTAAATGGTTTGAATGATGGTGAATTGGTTGTGTCCTCAAAAAAGGACCAGCTTGAACTAATTCGCGAACGCGTCAAAAATAATTTGTCGAAAGCTCACCAACAGCATGAGCGAATTTATAATCGTCGAACCCGGGTAAAGAGATTTATTGTCGGACAAGAAGTCTACCGAAGAAATTTCACGCTTAGTGACTTCGCAAAAAATGTCAACGCTAAGCTAAATCGTAAATTTCTGAAGTGTCGGATTGTTCGTGCGATTGGCGATTCCCTCTATGAGGTCGAGGATTTGCAGGGTAGAACCATAGGGGTTTACCATGCCAAAGACTTGAGGCAATAGTGAGGTAAGAACCGACGTCCACTGCCGCGGGTTATGACGGATCATTTTCTTTTCTTTTCTTTCGTTTTCTGGTGCCCGGCTAGCTCAGTCGGAGAGCAACGGAGACTCTTTTGGGTGTGGTCGAGCCCCACGTTGGGCAGTGCAAGATTTCACGTACCACTCCAACCACCCACACGCTTTTCAGTTACGTCCGGGTTGATAGATCAATCCCTGACGTATCTGTGTTGTAACGTGCGGCTAATACAGCACACTTACTTATAATTTTAAGCCTACACGGCAACACTATATAAATATCAGCGTGGTCAGCTTTTGCAAAAACCGCATGATTTAAAAAAAATTCTTTCCAGAACATTCTTTTCCACCTCATATCCGTGGTGGAAATAAGCTGATAAAAGAGCCTTTCCCTCCCCCCCGCGAACGAGAACGAAGGAATGGGTCGAAAGAAAATGGGAAAAAAATGAACGTGGCGCATTCTGATAGGCAGGATAAAAAAATTGAAACTAGAAAACCGGTTTTTTTTATCCAAACAGAAAATTTTTGCGAACAGGAGATGGGAGATTAAAAGAAGGCAGTCAATATTGGGAGTCTGATGCAGTCAGTCGTGTTTTTTTTAGAGTCTGATGAAAAAAAAAAAGTAGTTGTTTAGAAACTGAAAAAAAAAGTGTTTTTTTTGAGTCTGAAAAAAAAGTCAATATTGGGAGTCTGATGCAGTCAGTCGTGTTTTTTTAGAGTCTGATGAAAAAAAAAAAAGTAGTTGTTTAGAAACTGAAAAAAAAAGTGTTTTTTTTGAGTCTGAAAAAAAAGTCAATATTGGGAGTCTGATGCAGTCAGTCGTGTTTTTTTTTAGAGTCTGATGAAAAAAAGTGTTTTTTTTTGAGTCTGGGAAAAAATCGATATTTGGAGTCTGATGCAAAAAGTGAAATGTATTAAAAGAAAAAAAAAGAAGTAAAATTTTTTTTTTTAACATGTCTGCAAAGTAAAAAAATTAATTGCCATTGAATGACATTGTGATTGAAGAAAGGTCAAGAATTAAGTAATTTCTAAAATAAATATTAAGGTGAATAGCCGGAAAAGAAAAAAAAAGGATAAATGAAACGGTAACAAGAAAATAAAAGAAAAAAAAATGAAAGTGCGTGAAGGTAAGGTGTACAGCCTCGAAAAGTTACACCCAGCCAACATTTGCTTAATTCATATGGATTTGAAATATTTTATGTGTATGCATTAAGAAAAAACGATAAAAACGACATTAGCGAAAAAAAAAAGGAGGGAAAGAATTATTTCGGTCTTTTGGCGGTTTTAGAACTCTAATCTGCTTGACACCCATATGTATGATGTCATCGTAATCCAACGAAGAAGAGTTTCTGCATAATTCGGAGTTATAGCCAAATCAATTTCATTCGTATTCCTGTGCAATTCATCTTCATTCGAGAATAATCAGCTGATCATCATTCTACAAAACGAGTTAGCATCAAGGCATCGTACTACATAAAAATAATTGAACAACCCAGGAATCGTATCAGATTTTTTTTGTGCTTGATTACAAATTGTTTTTTTTTTTCGTCCCGGGACACCAAAAGAAAGACCCGAGGAAGGAAATCCAAAACAAATAAAAAGAAAAAAAAGAATTTTTTTGAAAACGTCATACTCGAAAGAGGATATTTTTTTTTATATTAATTTTTAGGTGATGCTGTAAGGGAGAGGCCTCTTTTTTCCAGCTCCAGTGAGTACTGATTTGTATATTTTTTTTATTTAATATAATTTTTTTTGAAACATATAAACCAAAGTGGAAAGAGAAAGAAAAAAAAAAGGAGGGTTTTTATCTAATCAGAGTTCAAAAAGGTTTTTTTTTTCTTTGGGAGTAATGGATATCCTTTTGAGTGTCTGCAAACGTCAGATGCGCGTAGTAAACATGACAGTAGTTGACAATAAGTCACGTAACTTTGGAAGTCTGATACAATTCTCCGGGAAGTGATTGAATTGAAGAAAAGAAAGAAAAGAAAGGAGATAACAAACCAAGGATTCTTTTCTCTCTGATGTCACCCAGGATAGAACGAGATAGAAACCGATTTTTTTTTCTTGCTTATTTGTCATTATATACATATTTACGCACATGTGCACGCAAGATCCAAATTTAATTTATTTTTATGCCTTGTTGCAAATTTTGTGGGCACTGGCAAAAGTTAGAAATATTCAAAGTACATTTAATTTTTGAAAAAAGGAAATAACCAGGATTTATAAGAATTTAAAAAGGAGTGGTAACATTACTAAAGTAAATTTTATTCATAAAATAGATTAAAAGCTTAGAAATTAGGAGTCTACGACTAAATAAAAGAAAATAAAAAAAACCATGAAGTTATTTCTTGTAAAAATTTATAATTTTGATTTTTTTTTCCAATTTTTTTTAAATTATTTGCTGACCTAAAAGGATTATGTGGAGCAACTTATCATATTCAATAAAGAATAATTTTTGTTTTTTTTATTCAAAATTGGTAATTATTTTGTTAATATATATTGTGCCCGAATATAGTAATTGAAAACCTCAATGAGATGCGTACAATAAATCCGAGTTAGTATGCGAGATTTGGGCAAATATTCCGTTTTCGCTGAGAATTGATCGACACGTACACAATTTCCTTCACGACGAATTGCCACAAATATCTTTAGAAGGTTTCGATAGAATGTAAGACGAATGAGAAAAATGACAGAGAGAGCAGAACTGGGGGGGCGTGTGAGGGAAGCATAAATAAGCAAACATTAAGGGTCCATGCTCATTTGTAGGGGCGAGCATGGACATACGGGGATCGGCATTCTGCTGTCGATCCATGTGGGAGGGTAGTGCCCCAAAGTCCGGTTGGCATTAACACCTATGCCAATCGGCCCCGACATGCCTCGCAAGGCTTTCGCGGATAGCTGGTCAAGTTTCGGTGACCAGCAAATTAACGAACATCCCCCTTATTCGGTTTTTTTCTCGCAAAAACCGAATTTTCCTTGCTTGATAGCTCGCGCTATCCCTATAAAGTCTTAACGACGTTTTCACACATCTTGCACGCATATAATTTATGTGTAACGCGATGACAGATGGTGGTGAGCAGCGACCCACCCCTCCGGCGAGCTAGCTAGTGCAATCAGCTAGGCGTGCAGCCTTTTAGCTGCTCACATTGCTGCACCATCTCATATCTTCTCCTCGCAAGGAAGAAGATATGCTAAATAGGTCATCAGGGGATTTGCTTCTTCGACAGAAACCCCTAATATGTGCAACCCCCCTTGTTACAAAGTGCCGGAATGCGCTGTTCGCTTACCGTCGAACTTGGTTATAAACCCCATTTGAAACGCATGGTGCACGCAAGAGTTGATTAAAGCATTTCGCCTGAAACTTGGAAGTGCACATTACCACTGATGAAAACTCACAAAAAATATTGCGTTCGGATTGAAGAAGGCCATAGGCACATATAAAGTGAAGGTTCTAGTAGAAGAATCAAAAGATTGTGCATTCTATATAATTGAGAAAAACGAAAATGAGATGATATTTTAGAAAATACTTTTATTTTATTTATTACACTTGTTAGTTCAAGACAGTCAATGTTAATTCCTTTGAAATATCGTCTGACATAATTTAGTTTGACGGATAACTTAAAGCAGGGTTGTAAATTCAGCTTTACCGAAAATCCGTCTACCAGCTCGTTCCAAAAACCTTGCACAATTCCGTACTGATGCGCAAGGGCCGATAATTTGTTTTATACAAATAATAGGTGAGAGAATTTACCTAGGTGGATGCCTTCCGGAGCCGAAAGAAAGCAAGATCAACGTAACCATAACAAGAAAGCGTGTAATTTTAATATTACAACAGAGTTTTTTGTTACAACTTTTCTTCTGGTTATACAATATTTAAATTAAATAATTTTTGCATAGATTAAGTTACCCAAAACGTTAGACTCACAGTTTATTAAGAAGACTAACTATCCTATAATAAAGAGTTTTTCTTTGAAATGTTAATTTTTATTATTGGAATTAATTTATTTCTTTTCAGATACATCTTTAAAATGTTGGCTTCTTTTTTTCATCTGGAGTGGAAAACGGATCTTGCTTGAATTAGAAGAAAAGTCTATATTTCCCATTCTTGACTTTTGAAATTTATAAAAATGAAATGAATAAAATAGAGAGAGAAATTGAAAAAAAGCTAAATGAAGATATTATAGATATTGTATAAAAGGCTAATCCTTCTTTCCTTCTGTCCGTCCTATATTGTTCAATAAAAAAAAATCGTTGATATGTTGGAGAAAATTACTTGAAACGTAGAGAAATTTTGTTTCCGGGGAGATTGGGGTCGGAGGGGTTACAAAAGGGGAGCTTGAAAACTCATTTTAGAAAACCTTATTTACAATCTGAAATATACATCAGACATAATTCTGACCTGAGGCAATCTTATTAAGATTTTTATGCCGGACATTCTGACGTACACGACAAAGTACCATCTCCCACCGCTTTGGCGCTGGAGGCAATACAAATTTACGAACTTTTTACATAGAAGTCACACGTGATAACAATATTCAGTAAAGTTGTGTAGGTTTTCACGGAGATTATTTCTGTCATAGACCAAATAGTTCTATCACTCACTACTTTGGCGCTGGAGTCAATACTAATTTTTAAACTTCGTATATAGACGTCACGCATGATTACAATATTCGGCAAAGTTGTGCATATTAACATGGGGATTATATCTGTCAAAGACCAGATAATACTATTTCTCACCACTTTGGCGCTGGGGTCAATATAAATTTTTAAACTTCGTATTTAGAGATCACACTTGATTACAATGTTCACCAAAGTTGTGGAGGTTTTCATGGGAATTATTTCCGTCGAAGACGAAATAGTTCTATCTCCCACCACTTTGGCGCTGGAGTCAATAAAGATTTTTGAAGTTCGTATTTAGAGGTCACCCGCGATTATAATGTTCAGGAGAGTTGTGGAGGTTTCATGGGGATTATATATGTCGAAGACCAAATAGTTCTATCACTCACCGCTTTGGCGCTGGAGACAATACAAATTTTTAGACTTCGTATATAGGGGTCACACACGATTACCATTGTTCGGCAAAGTTGTACAGGTTATCATGGGGATTATTTCTGTCGAAGACCAAATAGTTCTATCACTCACCGCTTTGGAACTGTAATCTGTACAAATTTACGAACTTTTTATATTGAGATCACACGCGATTACAATGTTCATCAAAGTGAAGGTTTTCATGGGGATTTACGAACTTTTTACATTGAGGTCACACGCGATTACAATATTCAGCAAAATTGTGAAGGTTTTCTGATGATTATATTTATCGCAGACTGAATATCTCTAAACGCATTGGCGCTGGGGTCTACACAAATTTTTTAACTCCGTATTTACAATGTTCAGCGAAGTTGTGGGGTTTTTTGTTACTTAGCTCTCATTCTATTTTGAATTTCAATGAGTGCGCATGCGAATTTTTTTTGGCTAAAGAATATTTTAGACAAAGTCAATATAAGTTTGTGAATATAATTAATAATATTAATATGGACGAATATTTCCAATAAAAAAGAAAGCTCTGTAAGGCAAAGAAAAGTAGAGAGAAAAAGTGAAGAACCGAGACCTGGATTTGAACCAGGGTCTCATCAGTCTCATGAGGCGAGGACGAGGTCTTAACCAACTAGACCATTCTACTCTACTAGTCTGTTCATTTGCCTTTTCCTCTAATATTTTATATTATCAAATCATTACAACTGTTTTTGTCTTAATCCTCACAATTGTTTACCAAATTCAGTTGTATCCTATTTTTAACTCTTCCAGTTCTTACAAAGAGAAGCGAAGCGGAATTATAAAGCACACCAGGTTAAAGAAAAAAAGAAAATTACGCGGCAAAACAACACGTCCAGACGAGCACACTCGCGAGCAAATGCTAATGTAGTGGAAAATCAGGTCCGCCGTCAAGCTGACGTTATGATGCATTTATGTAGACGTCAACAAGAAACTCCAGAATAGACTCAAGCTCGACGTGAAGTTGACATTATTTCACGTTTACGTAGACATAAGCAAGAAACTCCAGAACAGATTCAGGCTCGACGTGAAGCTAACGTTGCTTCACATTTACGTAGACGTGAACAAGAAACTCTAGAACAAACCCAGGAACGTCGTGCTACTAATACTGCTTCGCATTTCTTTCAACGTACTCAAGAAACTATTGCACCAATGCAAGGTCGACAGGGAGCCGACGTTGCTAGCCATTCACGTAAACGTGAGCAAGAAATTCTTCAACATGCACAGGGACGTCGCGAAACAAATACTAGCTCGCATTTCGTTCGACGTGCTCGAGAAAGCCTTGCCCGAACTCAAGTTCAACGAGAAGCTGACGCTGTCGTCATTCACGTGAACGTGAGCAACAGGTATGCCGCGACACAAATACTACCTCCCATTTCTTTCGACGTGCAGAAGAAATCCCTGTCGAATTACTACATTCTACTTGTTTTAATTAATTTATATTTAGTTTTCATTATATTCAAGCAACCTATGTAAATTGAATATTATTTTGTTTCACTTTATATTGCTTCTAGACATAATAATACGTCATAGAGAAAACATGGAATTTGAATTCCTCTTATTGTTTTTGGTCCGGCAGCTACCAATTTCAACTTTAATAACTAACAGGTTATGGGCCCAGGGAATTACTAGCTGCATAAAGAATCTAGATCAAAAAGAAAAATTTTTTCGATTTTTTTAAGTAAATGGCAGATATTTTTAAATTTTGTAATTTACGATTGAATAATGATAATTATTACAATTGGATATACAAAATGAAACTCCTTATGATTAAAAAATCAGTGTGGAGCGTTGTTTCAGAACCGAAGCCAAAACCAGTAACACCCGAATGGAAGATAATGGATAGCGCTGCAACAGTATTAATTGGCCTTTCAGTTGAAGACAATCAATTAAATTACATAAGAAAAGCGTTATCTGCAAAGGAAGCTTGGGATAATTTACAATCTCATCATGAGAAAGTAACGTTGAGCAATAAAATGCAATTAATGAGAGAAATATGTAATTTAAAATTAGAAATTCAGGGTAATATGATCGAGCATATTCAAAATATTACAATCTTATTTGACAAGTTGATCGCTCTCGGTGAAGAACAATTATCAGAAAATTGGATAATTGCAATGCTGCTTAATCGCTTACCTAGAACTTATGAAACGCTAATTACCACATTGGAAACTAGAAAAGAGGAAGATCGAACGTTTGACTTTGTGGAACTGTTAATTGAGGAATACAAGCATCAAGTCGGTTCAGAACGAAATATTCAACAGAATCTGCATTGAAAACAACCATACCACACGGCGGCAAAATTGCGAGCGCACAACCATGGGCCAAGAACGATTGAACAATTTGGCTATACTTTCAATTGAATCTGAGCTACTGGAATCAATTCCAAAAAGAGATAATTACCGAAAAGTTCGCAATTGCCAAAGCGCAGCAGGTCATTTTTAATTAAACAGTTGACACTAAACAAGTCATAGTTAAATTTGTAATAAATTAAAACAGTGAGACGGATTATTGATCATATTCCAAAGTTAAAATCTAATTAAGTCTTTAAACTATTAACTTATCATTAATATGCTAAATTCATATTTCCTACTTATTTCACATGTTTCCGTTGTAACAACTGATTTTGATACAACAAATAGAAGTGAATATTAAAATCGCTCAATTTTTTATGTTGTGAAGAAAATTATTTATGTTTTATGTTTGTATAAAAATTGAAAGTAAAAATGGAGCAAAAGGTAATTTCCATTAAATTAATGAATTTTCAAGCCTTTTTGTGATTTAAAATTTTGGGGCGGCATTCTGAGGATTTGCTTCGGGCGGCTCATTTGCTTTGCACGCCGCCGATACCACATACCATTTTTTTCTTTTGCAAGAAAAAGGGTCATATGAAAAAGTACTGCAGAAAATATAAAATTTGGAAGTCAAATCAAGAAAAAGAAAAGGCTGGTAAAGTAACAAATGCAAATCAATTTTGTTTCAGTATTTTTCTAGCAATAATACTGATTGGATCATTGATTCCATTGATGCAGGAAAGCTAACTAACTCAAGAATGGATCGTTGATTCGTATCTTCAAGTGGAGGAAAACAATTTGAACTTTATTAGATTTCAGCAGAATCGACTTAGAACGGAGCTATATCAGGGGCTTGTAGATCATATTGCAAGAATATCAGCAGCCGCTGGAGTAGTGGCAGAAAATCCGGTTATATTACCTTCAACTTTTGAAGGATTACCAAGGAACATGCGAGAAAGGCTGAATGTCGATCTTCGGAAAATTTGGTTCACTCGATACATTTACAACTTTTACTGCAAATCCAAATTGGATAGAAATTACATCCAATCTAAACTCTGATGAAGTGGCCTCTGATCGGCCCGATGGTATTGGGAAAATATATCGCTTACGTTTATATCCATAGAATTCCAATTACCTCATGCTCATGTCTTATTAGTGCTTCACGATGATGATAAATTCAGATCGCCTGAACGAATTGATGAAATTGTAACCGCTGAAATTCCTAATCAGTCACAAAATCCCAATCTATTCAGAATTGTGACTCGCTACATGATACACGGCGCATGCGGTAGTTTTTATTCATTAGCCACATGTATGAAAGATGGCGCATGTACGAAAAACTTTCCTATGAGTTTAACGAATTTATTCAAACTAATGAAAAGGGCTATCCAATTTATCGTCGACGAATTGGTTTATTTGCTGAAATGCGAGGTAAGATGTTTGATAATCGCCATATTGTTCCGCCCAACAAATATTTATTACTTAAATATGATGCACATATTAATGTTGAAATCTATATATCAATGATAGCAGTTAAATATATATACAAATATACATATATATATGGGATTAGATTGTGCCAACGTTGTCATTGGTGCTTGTCCTGAGCAATATCATATTCATGATGAATTTTATCGACGCTCGATATGTTAGTGCGCCAGAGAGATAATTCGTTTGCAAGTGCATCTACCAAAACAACAACGTATCATATTTGAGGTAGGAAATGAACAAGAGGCATTAGATCAAGTGGCTGGCGGTAATACAAAATTAACAGCATGGTTCCAATTGAATCCAATTAATGATGTAGCAGCGAAATTATTTTTCCTCTATTCAGAAGTTCCATATCACGTTTTTGAAAGAGTTCAATGGAAGCGGAGACAGCGAGGAACATGTACACTGTTGGAGCTAATGACCAAGAGCGTTTCTATCTTCGACTTAATTTACTCCATGTTCGCGGTGCAAGTAGTTACGAATCCCTTCGTACAATTGACGTAGTTCTGTACTCAACTTTCAAGGAAACTGCTTTTCACCATAATTTACTTGATTCAGATGAAGAATGGGACAAATGTTTGGATGAAGCTGCAATTTATCAAATGCCATCACAAATGCGACAAACATTTGCATACATTTGTGTCTATTACTTGCGAACAAATTCACTGCTCTTTGGACAAAGTTTAGGCATCACATGATTCTTGACTTTTTACGCAATTACGATGAAGAAATTTGAAAGCCGAATAGAACAGACGTGTTTTGTTTTTGCTCTGTTCTCTAATTTACAATTAGAAGGAAAATAATAGAAAAATAAAAATTATAAATAACAATACGTAATAATTCTTTTAATAGACTTTTACTGTAAAAATTTTTTTACAAAATTTTTCTTTCTGTTTTTTGTTTTACTTTATTTGACTGTTACAGTAATTTTATTGCTACTGTAACTTTATTGCCGTATTCGTCTATATTAATATAATTTTTAATTTTCATCTTTGTTATTTATTTCATTTTATTTATTTCTTTTGTTTTTTTTTCTTTGACTATTTAAATAACATTATTTTCAATAATTTTTTGTTTCGGATTTATTAGTGTTATTTGGGCAGTTTTATTGTTTTTTTAATTGTGGTACCTCATTCAATAAGGATCGTGACTTTTGTGTCATGTGTGATGACAAGTATGCGACCGTCGTTTTCATCTTTCCTGTCTTGATGCTCGTAAAAGTATAAATGGATTTACTTGTTCTCAATGTTCTGACATCAAACCCTGCCATGTCTTAAAATTTCTGACCCTGTCAGCTTCGCGAACTGAACAGCTAAATGTAAAGCATGACAAGCTTAGTATTGACTCTGAGTTTATTGCGAATAAAGTCAAAAATATTGATGACAAATTACTCCATCTAAGTGAACTTTTGTACGAATTACAAGATAAGGAGAATAAAATGGACAAACTAGTATCTTCCTGTGTTATGATGCAACATGACTTATCTAAAATAATTAAAAAGACGACACATTTTGAATTGAAGCTTAACACGCTTCAGGCAGATCTTTCCGAATTCATGGGTTCGACAGACACATTTTCAGGGATGCCTCGTATTGAAACTCGTTTAACGGACAAAACTATGCTGGATAAATTGGACATATTGCATGTGGACTTTCGGTCTTGTTTATCCATAGTATCGGCTAATAAGGGCTGTATTGGTGAGCTTAAAACTTTAGCTTCTGATCTTCTCCAGTCTTTTGTGAGTAGTAAGGAATTACTGGAGGCTCTGACTTCACTAAACAATGATTGTGCCATTGTTACAGAGTCTACTCCTGCTTCTAGCAGTATTGGAACCGCACTAAATTCCAGCGTGAATGCAGTTTGCGATATATCAAGCCCTCCTGTGAGTGTTAGTAGTAAAAAAAAAAAAAAGAATTGGCGTAGCAGGAAGGCTATCAAAAAAACAAACGCATTATCTCCTGTCACGTATGATATTCCAACTTCTCCAACTTTTCCTTCCATCGTTAATACAGTGGTTTTAAAAACCGTAGCCGCTCCAAAAAAAAAATTTCCTTTCGCGTTTTGACCCTTTAACATCCGCTGACGATATGTTGCAATACATATCTTCCAAAGATATTGATATTTCTCGTATCAAATGTGAAAAAATTAGCAAGATTTCTAGTATGGTGTCATCCTTTAAAATCACGGTTCCCTTCCAGTTGTTCTTGCGCTTAGTATCTCGTGAATTTTGGCCTCCTTCTGCTTTCGTTAAGGAGTTTCTACGAAATGGTGGAAGAAAAAACAAATTAAGCTTGAGTCATAGTAATAGATGTTCTAATGCGTCCTCCGGTTCAAAAAACTAAAAAGATTATCCCTTTACTATCAAAATGTAAGGGGACTTCGTACCAAAACGCGTGAGTTGTTTCTTGTTAGTACTTCGGTTTCGTTTGATATTATTGCATTGACTGAAACCTGGTTAAATGGCAACTTTAATGATAATGAACTGTTCCCAGTAGATTGATGGTCTTGATTGCTGTCCGTAGTACTTACAGTAGTACACGGATATTTATCGATAATGTAGAAAACCTTGAATTAGTCTGCGTAAAAATATCTGTTCATCAAGGAAATTTATTTGTAGTGAATTGTTATATTCCACCTAATAGTTCCTTGGAGGAATTCCAGCTGTTGGTGAATGCAATCAACTATTTGCATGATATTATTGAACCAAAGGATGATATTTTGTTATTTGGTGACTTTAATTTACCTAGTCTAATCTGGTCTCAATGTGACGAAGGTAATTTTCTCTTACCAATTAGGGTGAGTTCTGATCGGGAAATGTTGTTTGTTGACAATTTGATGGCAGTTGGTTTGCAACAAATTAGCGACGTTTTAAATTCTATTGATAAACAACTTGACTTAATTTTTACTACTGACTCAGCTAATTGTGTTGTTGAACGTAGCTGTCCAACACTTTCTATTGACAAGTATCATCCGCCTTTACAGTTATTTTTCTCTAAGGAAGCTATGATATTGAACGCAGGGAAAGATGATGTACTTTACTTCAATTTTCGTAAAATAAATTTTGAATCTCTTACTAATTCTTTAAATATGATTGACTTTGACAGAATTATGAGTATTGAGGATATTGAAGTTTGTACTAATGAATTTTACAATAGTATTCTCAAATCCTTTGCACTGTCAGTCCCTTATTGTAGAGCAAAGAATGTGGCCTCATCGCTAGCTTGGTTTAATAAAGACTTACGCTGTTTGCGTAATAGGAGGAATAAGGCTTGGCGGAAATATGTGACTTCTCAAAGTGAAGAAGATTACTCTGTTTACTTAGCTTTACTTAATGAGTTTAAAGTATTGCAAATCGTTGAGTATAATTCTTATATTGATGAATTGAAATTTAATATTTCTGGGGATCCGAAAAGATTTTGGAAATTTGTGAATAGCAAGAGGAAATCTGATGGCTATCCTCCATCAATGAAATATCAGGGTAGTGTATTCACTGATTCGCTAGATATTTCAACCCTATTTGCGTCAGTCTTCTCTGCAACATTTAATGACGATGGTTTTGTACCGGATCCTAACTCCTTTGTATATCTTGATGATTATCCAAAAACCACATTTAGTAAGATAACTATTGATGAGTCTTCTGTTAATGATTACCTTAAAGAATTGACTGAGGATTTCTCTTCGGGTCCTGATGGTATTCCTTCAGTTATCCTAAAAAGATTTAGTAGTGTTCTGGCCGGTCCGTTATCGGTGTTATTTCAAAAGTCTCTTAATACTGGCATCTTTCCTGAATTATGGAAGAAATCATTTATTATTCCTACTCATAAAAAAGGTAATAAAGACATCATCGAAAACTATAGACCTGTTGCGAAATTATCTTCTATCCCTAAGCTGTTTGAATGCATTGTACACAAATATTTATATTTTGGTTGTAAACCATTTATTACCAATTATCAACATGGGTTCATGAAGGGCAGGTCCACGACTACTTGTTGAACTAACTACTTTGGCAATTGAGGCCATGGAAATAGGGAATAAAGTGGATTGTGTTACTACGGACTTTAGCAAAGCTTTTGATAAATTATCTCACCAATTGATATTATTTAAGCTTAATGCGCTTGGTTTTCCAGACCTGTTCATAAAATGGATTCGTCCCTATCTTCATGATAGGAGCTACCAGGTTTTATTTCGATCAGCTAAGTCTAATTCGTATGTAGCATCTTCAGGAGTCCCTCAGGGTAGCCATTTAGGTCCTATTCTATTTGTTTTATCAATTAATGATGTTGCTTCAATTATTAAATATTCTAAAATTTCCATTTTTGCTGATGACATGACGATCTGTAAAGTGATATCTAACTCCAATGACTCTAAGCTTCTTCAAGACGATTTAAACAATTTTGCTATTTGGTGTGTTAAAAACAATCTTGACCTTAACTTGGGTAAGTGTGAGGTAATTTCCTTTTCAAGAAAACGTGACGATCTTCCTTGCCTTTATTCGTTTGTTGATATGCCTATTCAAAGAGTTAATGCTATTAAATATTTGGGCGTGGTTTGTGATAGTCAACTTGATTTTAGACTGCATATTGATTCTTTGGTTCTTCGTTCTAATATGGCTTTGGGCTTTATTAACCGTTGGTCTAAAGAATTTTCTGATCCCTTCATTACTAAAAGTCTCTTTTCTACTATAGTTAGACCAATCCTTGAATATGCTAGCCAAGTGTGGTCTCCTTGGTCCAAAGTGCAAATTAACAGAGTGGAGTCGGTCCAGCGAAGATTTGTACGTTTTGCCTTGAAGGGCCTTCCTTGGAACGATCCCTACCGACTACCTCCATATAATCAAAGATTGAAGCTGATTGGGCTAAATTCTCTGGAACAGAGGCGGATGGTGGCAGGGGCTGTCTTTGTTCATCAACTCTTTAATGGGGAAATTGATGCTCCTTTCTTGTTAGATAGGATGCATTTAAATATCAATATGCGTTCTTTACGGGCGGTTGAATTTTTTAAAATTAAGTACCACAGGACGGAATATGGTAAAAATGAGCCTGTGACCAGAATGATGCGGGCTATTAATGACAATTATAAAGAGTTTGACTTTTGCTTGACCAAACATTCTTTAAAGAGAGTTCTATTTCGTTAATTGTTATATTGATATATTTTGATTATTTGCTGCTTGGATTAAGCAAGTAAAAAAAAAAAAAAAAAAAAGAAGTCTCGAGCAATTTAACTCTTCATCACATAAAATTTGTGCTTCAGCAGCATAAATTATTATGTTCGAAAATTGGCTTACCAAAACTTACTGGAACTCTTCAAGAGCCACAAGAGTTCAATCAGACAGAAGAGAAATTGAATGCTGAAAGACTGATTCCAATATTAAATCAACAGCAAAGCAAATCATTTCACAAGATTGTTGCTGGCATCGACAATCAATCAAGTCAAAAATTATATTTTTAGAACGATTCATAGTGGATTTAAACTGCCCATTCCATTATTATACACATCTTTATCAAGAATAAAGCGGGACTCACCAGAGACCGATTCATTGCGACATTCATCTTTGATAATTATTGATGAAATTACAATGTTACCTAAGGATAGCCTCCGATGCATTGATTTGCTTCTTCGTGTATTGAGGAGAACGATGCACGATTTGGATTAAAGGCTATGGTTATTGGTAGTGATTTCCGACCAACACTTCCAGTAATACCAAGAGGACATCGAGCAGACATTATCCAGGCATGTTTGAAGTCCAGTTATTTATGGAGCAGCTTCCCCGAGTTATAATTGATTTCAAATATGAGAAGTGAAAGACAAAATGCTTTCGATCAATGACTTCTTGACATTGGAATCGGCAATACACCATTTGTAAATGGTGTCTGTGAGAACGTTGCTCAAATACCAATTGATATGATCACACAAAATGATATTGTAAATATGGTTTTCACTGATAACCTTCAGGATCTGTCTATTCATGAATTATCTCGACGTGTGATTTTAGCTACTACAAATAAAGATACATTGGAAATTAATTCAAAAATTATTCAGAAACTAAACGAAAACATAAATATATATTGCAGTTCGGATTCAATTATTTCTGAGGATGAAAATGATGTCAATAATTACCCAATAAAATTCCTCAATGCGCAAACACCATCCGGTATGCCACCACATAAACTATTTTTGAAAAATGGGGCAATCGTAATGCTGATACGTAATTTGAATCCCAAGAATGGACTTTGTAATAGAACTAGGATGATTGTCAGAGATATGCATCAGCGGTTTATTACGTGTGAGATTATTTCTGAGTGCCATAAAGGAGATATCGTTTTCATCTCACGGATATCGATTTTGCTCCGAGTGACAGTAATTTCTCATTTGTGTTGAAAAGACGACAATTTTCTATAATTCCAGCATTTGCTATCACAATAAACAAATCACAGGGAGAGGCGTACAATTTTGTTGGTGCATATTTAAATGAATCAGTTTTTAGTCATGGACAGCTTTATGTTGCATTATCACGATCAAGAAATCGAAGTAACATAAAAGTATTCATCAAAGAAAGTAGAAGGCAGGGGCGACTGTTAATATTATTTAATTAGTGGAAAATTCCAAAGCACCGAAATCAAAACATCGGTAAGGAGTAGAAAAACTAGGGATTTCTAAACTAAAACTAAAATTTCTAGGCACCCGTCTTAGGACGGGCAACCTCCTAGTATGTATAATAAAACTTCATTTAATATGAAAAAATATATTTAGTTCCTTTTTATAGCAAGATTTATTCACCAATCTATATTTGTTACAAGATTTACTTATGGCCAGCTTTTTAGTGAACGTTTAAACCAGTGATTCCCAAAGTGGTCTATATCGACCCTCGATCCACGTCAGCGAAAAAAAGATTTGGGGGTCAATATTAGTGGATCATAAATTTGTTGAAATGCATTCACATATATTTATCTAAGTAGCCTATATTATTATATTATGTATTGTAGTAGCCTTTGCTCTAATTGTTTTTTCATTCAAATTATATAACGGATAAAGAAGGTTCTAATGACATTAAATAATTCCTTATAAATTCTATTTCTCTGAAAGTCAATCCACTAAAACCTGCAATAGGTTATGGGCCCAGGGTCTTATGAGAAAAACTATTAAAGAAGAATTTATAAAAGAATTATTTAAATGAAGAAATAAGGATTAATTTGACGGAATAAAGAAAAAGGTTTTATTTGAAGAAAATGGGGGAAGGAAAATTTTCTATTATAAAACTTGATTACGATAACTATTTTATATGGAAATATAAAATGGAAATGTTATTAATTAAAGAAAATTTATGGGATGCATTTGTCTCTGCTCCACCAGTTCCTATTACGTCCGAATGGACGAAAAAGGATAATGAAGCAAGGGCTTATATAAGTTTAAGCGTTCAAGATAATCAGCTAATTCACGTTCGAAAGACAACATCAGCTAAAGAAGCATGGACCAATCTCAAGCATTATCACGAAAAGTCATCTCTAAATAATAAGGTATTATTAATGCGAAAATTTTGTAATTTAAAGCTAGAAGAAGACGGTAATGTTGAAGAATATATTAACAACATGACAGAACTTTTTGAAAAATTATCGGCATTAGGAGAAGAAACACTTTCAGAAAATTGGGTAGTTGCAATGTTATTAAGCAGCTTACCACGGAGTTATGATACGCTCATAATTGCTTCGGAAACTCGGCCCGAACAAGATTTAACATTAAGTTTAGTGCAATCAAAACTTATTGAAGAATTTAGGAAGAGAAGTTCGCATATACAAGTTTTTCCAAATGATAATGAAAAGGCTTTAAAGCTATCGTCAGGAAAAGAAAAGTCATAAAAATGGGCATTTTAAAAGGGATTGTCATCGCTATAAAAAGTGGTTACAAAATAAAAATAAAAATCATGCAAATAAGGTATCTGAAGAAACTCAAGAAAATGTTGTGTTTTTGAATCTGAAAACAGCGGTTTTTGAAGGATGGATAGTAGATTCAGGTGCTACGTGCCATATTGCTATTGATAAAAATTTATTTACTGAATTGGACACTTCGATTCAAAGAAAAGTGTTCATCGCAAATGGTGCAGAAGTGGTTTGTGAAGGAAAAGGTGTCTGTATGGTGAGGTTTCTTAATTCATTCAATAATGAATTAACAGTTAGAGTAACAGACGTTCTTTATGTACCGGATATGACATGCAATTTATTGTCCGTAAAGAGATTAACCAGTAAAGGCTTTAATATTGAATTCGTAAAGGATATTTGTGTAGTAAGGAAAAATAACACTGAGGTTGCTGTTGCAGATTTGTCTGCAGGTTTATATAAATTACGTATGCAACAGAAAGTATTACTAAGTGCCGAAGATCATAAAAATTGTATACATTTTTGGCATCGACTGTTTGGCCATAGAGATCCAGAAACAATTAAATCGTTAAATAGTAAACAATATGCGACAAACATTAAAATATCAAATTGTAATAGTAAACAGTGTTTTCATGTTTGCATGCAGGAAAGTTTGCCAGACTGCCTTTTCCTAAGAAGTCAGAAAGCCGCTCAGCGTCTTCTCTTGAATTAATTCACAGTGATGTTTGTGGACCCATGCAGACTTTAACACCAAGTGGAAATCGCTATTTTGTTGCTTTTATTGATGATTCCAGTCGATATTGTACGGTTTATTTGATGAAGCAAAAATCAGAAGTGATGGAAAAATTTAAAGAATATGTAGAATTGGTTAAAAATCAGTTTGGAAGAAAACCTAAGATACTGAAATCTGATAGAGGGGGAGAATATGTGAACAGTTATTTTACTCAATATTTAAAGAACGAAGGAATTAGTATTCAATATACGATGAGATATTCACCTCAACAGAATGGAGTTGCAGAACGTAAAAATAGAACACTTATGGAGATGGCACGTTGCATGCTTATAGATGCTCAACTAAAAAATTTTTGTTGGGGAGAAGCTCTTTTAACAGCTAATTATTTGCAAAATCGTTTGCCAAATCGAGCAGTTAACCAAACACCGTACGAACTTTGGTATGGCGAAAAACCTAAGGTAAATTTTTTAAAAATTTTTGGAAGCAAAGGATACGTTTTTATTCCAGCTGAAAGACGACGGAAATTAGATTCCAAATCGAAATTATTGACTTTTGTTGGATATGATGAAAATTCCAAGGCGTATCGTATGGTGGATGAAAATACTGGGAAAATTGAAATTTCCCGTGATGTTAGATTTGTAAATATTGAAATCCAGCCAAATTTAAGTCTGAAAAGAAGTATTATTGAGGAGGAGAAAAATAAGGAAACTACAGAAGATACAATCAGAGTTAGTGAAAAAACAAGTGAAACTGTTTCAGATCGAAGTGAAGAAGCAAATAATGAAGTTGATTCAACAGAATCGGAAGTACAAAGAAGAGTATCTTCAAGATCAAATAAAGGACAACCACCATCAAGACTAATAGAGGAAATATGTATCGTGAATATGGAAAAGGATCCAGGAAGTTACACACAAGCTATATCAGGTACAGAAAAGAATATTTGGCGTGTAGCCATGGAGGAAGAAATGGACTCATTGAAGAAAAAAGATACATGGACACTTGTGGACCTTCCGGAATATCGTAGAGTAGTCAGATATGCAGATTGGGCGGAAGACAGAAAGGAAAGAAAGTCAAACAGTGGTTATATTTTTAAAATAAATGGAGGAACAGCCAGCTGGTGTTGTCGCAAGCAAACCTGCGTGCCTTTATATTCAACGGAAGCAGAATTTATAGCATTATGTAATGCTTGTCAGGAAGCAATATGGCTACAACGTTTATTAAAGGATTTAGACCAAATAATTGAAGGGCCAACTACTATTTATGAAGACAACCAAAGTTGTTTCAAAATGCTGGAAAATGAAAATTTAGTAACCGTTCAAAACATATTGATACAAAATATTGTTTTATAAAAGAGTATATCAATAATAATATTATTGTTGCTAAATTTTGTCCAACTGAAGATATGTTGGCGGATTTGTTTACACAACCTCTCCAATCAACGAAATTCAAAATTTTAGTTAACAGATGTGAATTGGGATAGTGTGAATGAGGAGGAGTGTTGAAATGCATTCACATATATTTATCTAAGTAGCCTATACTATTATATTGTGTATTGTAGTAGCCTTTGCTCTAATTGTTTTTTCATTCAAATTATATAACGAATAAAGAAGGTTCTAATTACATTAAATAATTCCTTATCAACTCTATTTCTCTGAAAGTCAATCCACTAAAACCTGCAATAAAATTTACGTGAAACGTGATGAAGAATTATATTAAAATTTAAGTTATTAGATATATAAACTGATAAATGAAACTCTTTGAGAATTATACACTACTGCCACAGATAAATACACATCTCCAACGCGAATAGGGCCAAGTGATGTTCGAACGGTTTTATAAATCTTTCCCTTGAGCTTTAAATTTTAGCTCTCATTCTCATTTTTTTTGTGTACTGAATTTTGCTTTTTAAATAAAAGCCTGCCATATTTTTGAATTTTGCTTGATTTTTTTTTTCAACGTATTTGCCAACAGGAATTTTTTAATTACATATTTTGAAGGCCTACTTTACGCATATAAAATATTATATATGGTATATATCTGTCAACTAACGAGAAAACTATACAAGAGAAAATATTTTCAAAAATATAAACTGGTAGTTAGACGCATATAAATTATAGTGAATCAGTGTCATTTTTTTAAGAGTGGTGGAGAAAAGTAAGTACAATATTTTTTCTGAAATTTTAGTTTTGTACTCGTAGTTAGCAAAGATAGATAAATTACGCCGATCATGACTTGAGTTATTATTAGTTTAATATTAAAAAAGTTTCCTTTTTCAAAGTTTTAACAATCGGCATTGTAATACTTCTCTATCTTTAAATTTAAATTTAAATTTTTTATTATTGCTGTCTTATTTAAATAATTTTGTACCCAGATAACTGATACTAAACATGTCCGAATCTAAAAAGAAATGTAGTACAGTGTTGATTATTTGAAATTTTGCTTCATTCCATCGTTGTCGGACAAACAATTGCCTATGTGCCTTTTATGCAACAAAGTGTTAAGCAATGACGCTATGAAACCATCTAAGCTGCAGGATCATGCGAGAAGATGTCATCGTGATAAAACAGATAAAGATTTGAAATACTTTCAAACATTGAAAGATAAACTTCAGAAGAGACCCACGCTGGACAGAATGTTTGCTTCGACGTCATGAGGAAACGATGATGGTTTGCGGGCGTCTTTCAATATCTCGCTACTTATAGCAAAATCCGGAAAATCGCATAATATCGAAGAAAAGTTAATTTTGCCAGCAGTTGAATAGGTTTTAAAAACTGTTTTACACAAACCTGCATCTGATATTATTAAAAGAATTTCTTTAAGCAACAACGCAGTTGAAAGACGTATTGATGAAATGTGATATGATATTGAAAGCTTCTTCTGTAATTATTTGCAAACGACCCATTTCTCTATACAGATGGACGAGTCAACTTTACCAGGTAATAAAGCATTATTATTGGCATATGTTCGTTTTATTATGGATCAAGAAATCTACGAGGAACTGCTCTTCGCGAGAACTTTGATAACCGACACTAAAGGCGAATCAATATTTCATGTTTTGAAGGATTACTTCAAGAAAAAAGCAATCCCTTTATCAAATATAATATCAGTAGCTACAGATAGGGCACCTGCCATATTGGGCGCTATCGTGGATTTATAAGCTATTTAAAACAAAATGTACCCGGGGTGTAAGCAATACACTGCGTCATACATCGACAACATTTAGTTGCTAAAAATTTGAATGTTAGATTGCATGAATCTCTTCAATTAGTCATTAATGCAGTAAATCGAATCCGAAGCAACGCGTTGAATACGCGGTTATTTGCGCAGTTGTGTGAAGAAAATGACGAGAACTTTCATCAATTAGTTCTTCACACTGAAGTACGCTGGCTGTCGAAAAGTTTGAAAATGTATTGAAATGCAAAACAGACATTGCCTATTTAACAGATTTGTTTACTACATTTAATATGGTTAACTTGCAGTTACAAGGCGATAGTCTAAATTTGATTAAAACAAAGTCCATCATTTCATCAATTTCAAAAATTCTTGCCAGAATAAAGGTAATGAAGCAAAACATTGGACTGCGCGAATTTTCCAAGTCCCCCAATTTGTCACAGACAAACTTCCAGAAAGACGACGTTTCAACCTACGTTCAACATTAAAATGCCCTCTATTCAGATTTTGAAATTAGGTTTGAGGATATTTTCACTATGGTAATACGACAGTGGGTAATCACTCCATATGGTGACATTGAAGAAAGGGATGTCATATTACAAGAGGAACTGATCGGAGCACTAACGAAGAACTTAAGGTATAGTTTAGAAACGGATATCAGCAATTCTGGCTTCAAAAAGACATACCTGTTACATATCCAACATTTTAGAATATCGCGAGAAAGTTTTTAATTGCTTTTCCATCCTCATACCTAGTGGAAAGGGGTTTCAGCGCAGTTATCAATCTCCTAACAAAAAAAAGAAACAAACTGGACATCATTAACCGAGGAGATTTGAGATTAAAGCTAACTAAATTGATACCAAATGTTGAAAATTTATTATTAAGATATTAGGTTCATCCTTCCCACTAAAAGCATTTATTTTTGTAACAGATACTAAATTTTAATTTGGTTCGTTTTAATTTAAATTTAATTAATAAATGTATAAAACTTACGATGTGCTTTTTTAAGCTTTTCACACTACACTTTACTACAGTTAGAAATTTAAATCTTTCAAAGGGCTAAAAGTGAGTATACCACCCTCCAGCAACATTGGTGATTTGTTTAGTAAACTCAAAGACATCAGTCCAAAAAACATGCTTTTAAATGTAGGTTATTCCATCCCGTGTTCCGATTGTGCTAAAATGTATATTGGAACTACCTCACAACTAATAACGAGACTATCCCAACATGCTACAACGGTATCTAAGAAACAATGGGAAAAAAGTGCTTTGGCATACCACGCTCTCCGACATGGACATAACTTCGATTTCAACAATTTTAATATTCTATTTTATTGTATTATTATTATTATTATATATATTTAACTATTTTTTTGATAAAATATTGTTTTGATTTATAATTTGAAATTCCAATTTAAAAATTATGGCATCTGGATCATTTAATATAAATACCGCGATTTTATTGGCTGCAATGAAAAATCTGAAAACGGCATCCAGCGTAAAAGAAATAGTTCGAGAAATTATCCCCCCGATTCTACATAAGAGGTTAAGAGCTCTTAACCTGTTAACTGAAAATTAATAGATTTTGCTATTCTGGTTAATCAGTTAAGAGACTTGAAAAATCAGCTGATCTCTTAATTTTTTTGGAGTTCATTTAATAGATTTTTCTATTCTACATAAAAGGTTAAGAGAAGTTTTTAATCGAAAAACCTCTTAACTTTAGAGGACATCGTCGACTTCCTCTTAATCTCTTAACTGAACTGACGTTAGATTATATTATTATATTGCTTCACGTAACTGCATTGAGAGATCCTTTGGAGTTCTCAAGTCAATTTTCCGTTGCTTGTTGAAACACAAATCCCTTTACTATCATCCTGTAAAAGCAGCTAAAATTATAAATTCGTCTTTTATACTTTATAATTATCTCCACAGTAAAAAATATTTAAACATTGAAACTGAATTGGATTCTGTTGAAGAAAGTGATAGTGAACATGATGAGAATAATGTACCAGCCCAAGTCAAGTGAATAATTTATAATTTAAACATTTCTTTTAATTTAATTGTTTGCATTTTTTAAATAGGTAATTCAAGTTTATTCCTAAGAGGATCAGCCATAAGGGACGCATACGCACAAACGTTGCAAATATAGTGCCTCAAAGCACACGAATCTTTTTAAATTTTTTAGTTCGTCCATTTTGTCATATTTTTTAAAATTATATATAAATACAGAAATTGTTCCTCTAATGTATTTTGTTATTTTTATAAGTCGTTGGATGGACTAATAAATTTTGTTTTTACGCAATTATTCATTTTCAAGAATTTAACTTTTACGGAACAACTTTGACGTTTCAATATTATTTTTATTGTAACCAAGGCAACGAAGTCTCCAAACCCTCTTATCCTCTTAATATTAAAATGTCTACACAAATCTCTAAACCAGAATAGCAATTTCTGCTATGGCCTCTTATTTTAAAAATTAAAAGGTTAAGAGATCTCTTAATTTTCTGTTATGTAGAATCGTTGAGCTTTATTAAAATTAGGAAGGTCGGCATTAGGAAGCAGCCGGAATTAAGGCACTTTACGTTTTGTATTTTTAATAATATTTTTAAACAAATTTTTAATATAAATTTAACAATTTGCAGTTACAACCTTCACTTGAATTCCAAGAACTCATTAAAAACATTCTGGAAGAAGGTGTTATGAATGGATTCATTACTAAAAATAATGATAAATATGGATTGGATAATATGCTTGCAAACAATGCTAATATGAAAGAAGAAAATATGAACGCAATGAATGTTCGGAAAACTAGAAGGACGAAATCACCAAAACGAGCTAAATCACCGTCTAAGCGTTCTGCGTGTTTGAAAAGTCGATCACGTTCTGTAAAGCGAACACAAAATATCTTATTATATGGACGTCCTAGAACCTAGACGATTACAATGTTCGGCGATATTGTGGAGGTTATAGTGTGGATTATTTCCGTCGAAAACCAAATAGTTCCATCTGCCCTGCAGTCGATAAAAATTTGTGAACTTTTTATATAGAGGTCCCACGACGTTAGGCAACTTAACGCGGTGTGGGGGCTTAAGTTGTGTGGACCATTTTAGCAGGCCAAACCTCTAGGATGATCCGAACAACGTACCAAGGACTACCCTCCCTCAGCCAAAGGTGTTATGCAGTGCCCAGTGGACTGGTTGGTAATTCGGGGGTATACCGACTACCTTAAACGGAGCCTCTCTGATACATGGCAACCTCAGAGAGTATTTAGCCTTACTATAGTATGCAGGGCTCTGGCATGGTGGACCTACTTTCCCGTGCTTTTCGTTGGATCTACATGAAAAAAAAAACATTGAAAAATGGAAAAAACATGCGGGATGTCACCGCTACACAGGCAGTGGATCGAATGGAGCAAATCCTCCTTCATGATGATTCAAAGCCTGGAGAGTCTAAAAGGGAGTCAGTGACTATAGGTATCTGAAAGGGTACTCCTACAGTCACCAGTACTCCCAAACCAAGTAGCTCTAAGTCAGGAGAACCTTAACCTCTCGCGCAAGAGGTAGGAAAGACTGTGGGGGCAAAACAGTCACGTATTATGCCGAGGCTGCCAGCACTTGGCCAACTTGGTGGAATAGATGAGCCGCTGAGAAGAGGTCTCAGTGGGCCATGAGTAAGATGGTACTTCCGTTTCCTAGCTCAGGGACTATCATCTGAAGAAGCTAGGAAGAAAGCAGATGAGAAAAAGCTTTATAAGCAACCAACCATCATCCAGAAAAGAGGACGAGGAGAATCCTCCCCTAACTTATTCTGGAAAGCAGATTTGCCAAAAAGGCCAAACAGAATACGCCGACGATGAAAGGCTCTGCAGGGCCGAGTAGTGAAGGAGCGAGGGTAATTCCAGGTTCCAGCTACGCCGGCATCATGAGAGCCCGGAGGACCTTACGGCTCTGGAAGAGTCTATCATTAAGGAAGTATCACAGGGATAACAGATTAAACTCCGGTTTAAAGGTATTAACTTCAAACCGGATATGCTGCTAATAGACTGTGAGAACAGTGACACAGCTAGTTGGCTCAGGGAAAGAACTCCTGAGCTAGCCGGCTGGAAGGGTGAGAAAATTAACACCAGGGTAGGAGATGATATTCCTGTACCGCACATCGTGACTATCTACCTACCCAAAAGCTCAGGCCAAGAGCTTAATAAAGTAGTAGCACTACTAGATGCGCAGAATTCCGGGCTGGAAAGGAAGGAATGGAAGATTCTCTCCAACAGGAATGAAGCGGATGGCATGGTCCTAAAGATTGGGATGGACCAAAAGCCCGTAGATGTAATCACCAAAGGGGGATACACCCTTTGCTATAGATTTGGCAAGGTGGTGGTCCGCGGACTAAGAAAGGAGAAAGGATAGTAGATGATCCTCCTATCCCAATTGAGAAAGATGCGAAGACATGGGCTGAGGAGGTAGTCATTCCTCTGCTCGACAAGAAGGCGGAGTCGGAGAAAAACTTCTATTTCACTTCTACAGTGTGGTCAAAAGCACACTTTTTTACGCTTTTTTTTTAATATTTACTGGAGCATAACGAGCCCGTTTGCAGGGAATTTTTATAGAAGTAACTGAACGGTTATCTGAGGTAATTTTCTTGATGGCAGGGTCGGGTTTCTCAGTTCGTATAACATGATTACTACTAACGGAGGTAGTCAATGAAGGAGATGTAACCACCAGAATAGGAAAATCGAAATAAGCGCCGGTAGCGATATCTGTTTAAGTTTCATCTCTCTATTTACTGTACAGGTGTGAAAATTTTTGGCCAATATCCAAGATTTTATACGACAGTGAGGAAAGGGAGAATTTGCAACATTCAGGGTAAGAATAATGCAGGTTGGAATAAAAAGAGTTAATTCTATCACCAATAGAGTTATTCAGCGCAATAAATTTCACGTGGAAATACTTGGCACATGACCCAGAGCAAGATATTAGCGCGGCCGTTGGTAACTTTTCATGAAAATTTTTTGATTGGCAGAGAAGCACCATAATTAAAAAAAAAAATATTTAGATATTTGAAAATCAGAAAATTTAATATAAAAAAAAACAAAAATTTAAAATTCAAAAATACTGCACCGACTATCCGGACTTTAAAGAAACAGGAAGAATAAAACAATAGAATTGTTTAGAATCAGCTCACAAGGAATGAAAAAAACACAATAAACTACCAGGTGTGTCAATTAGTTTCGGGTTTTTAAATTAAAAATAACATTAGTTTAGTTATAGAAAAACGAAAAATATTGTATTCAAAGTAGTCTCCATCCCTTTCTACACATTTTAACAAGCTTTCAGGCAATTTCGGAAGGAACCAAGTCTGGTGAATAAGCCGCATGCGGTAAAACTTCCCAGTTACGCGCTTCTATCGTTTCCTGGACCGGTTTTGCTGTGTGATGCTGCATTGTCATGAAGGAAAATCACTGTGTTGTCTCTTTTGATATTCTGGTCATTTTTAGAGCAAAGCACAGTTCGATTCGATCAATTGTCGGTAGCGATCAGTATTAACAGCTCGTGGTATATCACACCCTTCACTTAAAATGTTTATACCAGTCTTTACTAGTTGTTTTCGATAGAGCATTTTCACCATAAGCTTCTTCAATCAAACAATGTGCTTCAGCAGCAGTTTTCTTTAAATGAAAACAAAAAAGTAATGATGTCCGCAAATGCTCTTTATTTGGTAGAAAATTTTCCATTTTTAATGAAATAAAAACATATGTTGTTGTTTGAAAACCTTTCTTTTGTCAACTAATTTTTGTAGAGGAATGTCATATCTGTCGAACAAAAAAAATCAACCATTTTTAATCATTTTATTTCTGGGTACCGCCATCTATGTGTGAAACCCGGAAACTAATTCTCACACCTGGTAAATACAAAACTTATCACTCACAACATTAAGGGAAAATAGAAAAAAAAACAAAATTTAAGGAATTAAAACAGAGATTAGTGCCAAAAATTTTATAGCGTGATCGAATTTGAGTCTCCTATATTGGCATCGCGGTAAATCAAGCAGCTATTGATAAGCACTTATTTTCAAAGTGTCAAATATCAGCTTGCAACAACACATTTACGAAATGGATCGCTTAACCACCGCTCAACGTGTGTTACAGCAGCAGGAAGTTGATGCTAGTTTTTCAAAGAAAATCTTCCTCTCTGGGTGTGTTAATAAGCAAAATTGCAGCATATGGAGGGATGAAAATTCTCGTGAAATTCACGAGACACCATTACACGGCCAAAAAGTGACTGTTTGGTGCGCATTGTGGTCAGACAGCGTCATTAGACCTTACTTATTTGAAAACGATTAGGGTCAGACTGTAAGTCAATGGTGAGCGACATAGGCGCATGATAACCTATTATTTCTGGCACGAAATCGAAGATATTGATGTGGAAGACATGTGATTCCAACAAGATGGCGCAACTTGCCACACAACGGGTGCAACGTTGGATGTTTTACGTGAAAAGTTCCCAGGTCGCATTATTTCACGTCGGTGGCGTCAACTGGCCGCCAAGATCGTGTTGGATTTCTTTTTGTGGGGTTATTTTAAAAGTCGTGTCTACGGCAGCAACCCCGAGACGTTGGAGCACCTAAAAACAACATCCGCCAAGTTATTGCCGAGATACTTCCTGAAATTTACGAAAAAAATCATCGAAAATTACCTGGAAAGAATCTTAGAAAGTTCAGAGGCGGCCACTGAATTGATATTATTGTTCATAATTAATGAAATACATAACATTTGTGATTAACAAAATAAAAATAAGTATATTTCGTTCAATTTGTGTTTTAAAATAAGAAAACTGAAGTTAGATCACCCTGCAGAGTGCCACTCCTGTACAAAACCGTTGATAAATTAAAATCAAAAAAGTGAACCTAGGCCACTTTTTAAATATATTGATACTTTTTATATTAAGAAATTTCTTTATTAAATTTATACAAATAGAGACTATAAAAATCGTAAACAGGCCCAATCGATTTAAATGAAAAATAACGTGTATACCATATTAATTCCTATCCGATGCAATTTGTATACGGATTTCAATCTTTATCTGTATTTCTTTTGTACAAATTAATAAAAATAATAGCACATCTTTAATGTAAAGTTTTAGTGATTTGTAGTGTTAGTTATATCAAATTCATATTCACATATTAACCAAATCAAAATAAAATCATGCTTAATGGCAACTAGTAATTTTTAAATAGCCCTTTTTCTTTAGATTTAAAATATATGAAGAAAATTATCAACTTTAGCTTGTGCAAAAATAAAAACGATCCTAAAATGTCTCCCGGATGTATAAAATTTCTATATTTGTAATATTTGTAATCATATAAAAAGTTCACTCAAAATTTAATATACAATATAAAAGGTAAAGCGATGAATTTCTGAAATTCTAAAGTTACTTTCACATTACCACTTATTTCACAACAACAAATCGAGCAACGTGTGATGATGTGCCATTTTGAACAGATTTTTCTAAATACATATTTTTTAGGTGTTGATGTAAAAATTGTCAGAATCGGTGAAAATTGATAATTTCGAAAAATTGTGTAGTAAAATGGATATTGATAAAGATTTAATTATGATAAAAAAAGTGACGAAAAAGGCGAAGGAGAGTGATTTAAACATAAGGGTTAAGACACTAAATCAGAATTCTCTTCAGAAAAAAAACCATTTTTTTTCATTTGCTTTTTTTGTACATCATATGCAATAACTTGTTTCAAAAATGATTACAAAATATCAGCAATTATATATTCTTGATATTTTTGTTAACACGATTTGATTTTATTTAATATCTTCTTCAAAAACTATGAAAATATATTTCCCTGAAGAAGAATTAAATTTCGAATCAGTTGATTATCAATTTGTTTCATTTCATTACCAATCGTTCCCTGGCAGAATTTCTTTCAGAGAAAAATTTTCGGGCCTACTTAACCTAAAAAAAATAAATCTACAAATTTTAAACATTCGATGCTCTCAAAATTTCCAACTATTTTTTTTTTTTTTTTTAATTTTTGGTTCTAGGACCACGTTACTCTAGAGCCAATTTCTGCAGAAAAAGGGCTAGAGAATTACTTTGCCAAAGCAAAACTTTGTAACGCCAACTTCTAAATCTTCAAATTATATTTTTCATTTTTCTTTTTAAAAATTTTTAAATCACCATCTTGGGATAATTATCTATCTTCTTTTTTATTATATTTTATTTTTACAATTTTTGATTAAAAACGATTTTTCTTGTTTTACGATGCGAGTTTGCAGCCCTTCCCCTCACTGACTGACTTGCAATTTCCGAAGAGGTCTGACTGCAACTCCGAGTTTATATCCTTTCCCCTCACCAACTGCAATATACTTCTGCAGTTTCTAAAAGTGTGTGGAATGTTCGAGATCCAGCTTCAACTCTGAGTTTACAACCTGTCTCCTCACTAATTGCAAACCTCCTTTACAACCTCCAAATATGTGTGGACTGTTCGAGGTCCAATTACAAACTGAAATTTCCAACTTGGACGCATTTTTAAATATAAATCTGACAGCTTAGTATAACTCCAAAACCGAAAAAAGGAATAAATTTTCAACTGTTCCCCTGATTGCTTTTTTTCTGAAGAAAATTCTGATTCAGTATGTCTTAACACTTAGAGCTTGTTACGCGACTTGATTATTTTTGCGAAGATTTTTCGCAAGTTTGATAGGTCAATCTGATTGGTCAAGGAAAACTTAAAATAATCTGCACCCGTAACGTTTCGCAAATATAATTTTTCATTTCAGCAGAAATGACATACGGTATGACATTAGGCAGTCAGTTATTTTAAATACAAAATATAGAATAAAAATTCTACTAATTCCCTTTTTCCTGACATTTTAGGCTGATAACACACTGAATCAGACAAAACAGCCAAAAACAAATATGTCAAATTTATTGAAACGATTTGGTTTAACTTAACGCACAATAACAACACAAAACTAAATATTTTGGTTGTTTTGCCTAATCAGTGTGACAAAACAGAATTAATTAGAATCAAAATTTCAAATTTAGATGGATATATCATTCCCATTGTATGGGATGTTTCAATAAATTTTAAAATTCACACAAGATTTTCAAAAATCGAGCACCGAATTTATTTTAACATTTTTGATATAAAAAACGAAAAATTTAAAATAATTTTTCCACATTACACTCTATTGCAAGGTTTAGATTTAGAAAACTTAACTTTTGTAAATAAAAATATATTTTAAAATTAAATTTCAAATGATATCAATTTTTTTTTTCATTTCTAAACGTGAAATTTGATATTTGACTAAAAAAAACATGATACCATCGAACAGTATCTGGCATGATTTTTGGGGTTTTGAAACACTCATAATATCTGTTTTGTTTTGTTTTGTCAGCGTGCGTCGCCTCTTTTAAATTCATGCATTTTTCTGTTAAGACAAAAATGATGGAGGGGAAATATTGATAAGTCTGATTTAGTGCTAAAAAACTGTGTTGGTCTGTTTTGTCTGATTCAGTGTATTCTCAGCCTTATACAATTTAATAGCTTTTGATATTCACTTCCAAAAGGAAATCCCGTTAAAATAAACTCAAAATTGCATTTGTTAAAAATGAAAAATTCATCTTCGCTAGTTTATAATCAGCTCCAGGGGCTGGATTCCGCAACTGTGAGAAAAATTTTAGTTTTTAACAGAATTTTTGAAACTCACCAACTAAAACTTCGTGAATAAAATTATGCATTTTTGTACATTTTTTTGACATTTAAACTCATTCTCACAAATGCGGAAAATTAGTTTTTAAATAAATAATTTATGTTAATAACGTAAAAACGTAAAAAAAAAAAATTTTTTCCCTACTATAAATTGAACTATCAAAAATATGTGAAAAATCACATAAAAAGTCACTAACTGCAAGGCCCTTTGCAGCCTCCAAATGTGTGTGGAATGTTCGACATCCAATTGCAAACTCCCAGCCTGTAACCTTTCCCCTCACTAACTGCAAAGCCCTTTACAGCCTCCAAATATGTGTGGACTGTATGTTACATTTGATTTTTACGTTCACATTATGAGACAAAACATGTGTGATTTGTTGCGCGAAAAAAGTGGTAATGTGAAAGCAATTCAAAAGAACTTTCACATTACCATTTATTTCACACAACAAATTGCGAAATTTTCTTTTTACGTTTTTACATTATTAATTTAAATTACTTGTTTAAAAAATAATTTTAAAATTGATTTCTTTGTTCAAATCATACCCCTTTGCTTTTTTTGACCGTTTTTTTTTAATCATCATTGCGACAATAGTGCTACTTAATCCACTTATTAGTATTAATAAATCCTCATCAATATCCATTTTACTATACAATTTTTTCAAATTATATTCAATGTTCACGAATTATGACAATTTTGATATAATAATATTATATAATATTTGTTGTACAGTGTGAACGAAAAAACATATATGTTGAAAAATCTGTTCAAAATAGTGGCGACTTTTTCACCCCACATGTGCAATATGTGGTTTGAAATAAGTGACGGTTGTGAACGCATTTTAGGGAAGCACATTTGACAATACGAATGAGCAAGACGACTTTTACTCGTAGATCATATTGCATATTGTTGATATTAAAAGTTATCTTTCAATTATTTATAAGTAGTAATAACATATTTTATACATTTATAGAATTAAATCTTATTACAAAAATTATTTCTAAAAAGAATCACAAATTTGCATATTTTTCGTGATTTTGTTTGTTTGTTTGTTTTTTTTTTTGTATATATATATAAGTTAATTGAATTCTTATATACTGTATATTAATTAAAATTATAATTGCCTTAACTAAACTTGCAATGCTTCTTGAAGTCTTCTTCTCGCCAGTGAAACTCTTTCTTCTTGTCGTCTTATATCATCATCAGTAATATTAATGGAATGCATTAAAGGCTGATCTGGATTCAAAAATACACCAGAATTTCCATTAAGAGCTGCTTTTGAAGCTGTTTGCCCGGTTACCGGTTGTACAGAAACGTGTAAAGCTGTAGCGACCGATTGTAATAAAGTTTGTTCATTAACATTTGGTCCAACAGGTTTTATACCTTTTGGTAATTCGATTGGTCCAAATTCAGAACCGCTTATATCACATGAACGTAAACCCTCTAAACGTTTCTCCCAAAATAATTGTTTTGGTTTTTCTAATGCACCATGTTTAAGTTCACTTTTAACTTTTCCTTCTTGTGTTTTATAAACTGTAACTGGTTGTTTAAATATTGAAGCTGTTTGCCGAATTGGTGGCACTAAGGAGATGTCTGCACGTATACCCCGACTGAAAATATAGATAATAATAAATTACCTTAATATTTTTAAAGAATTGGAGGGAAAAAATAATAGGAAAATATATATAATGTAAAAAATAAATTGATTTTATAAAAAAAATTATACTAAAGCACACTGAAACATAAATAATTCGCATTTATAAATAAAATTTTGATTGCGTATAGATTAAAATAAAAAAAAAAGAAAATTTGGTAAAAATTTCCGGAAAATTTTAAGCAAAGAAATAAAAATGAAAATCTCCAAAATTCCAAACTAGAATACTTTTGGATAAAAAATTTGCTCAATAATAAATAAAAGAAACAAAATAATAAAATTTTTGTTTTATAGGTAGGTAAGGTTTTGATTGTTTTTTATGGAAAGTAGCGATTACATTTTTTTTTGTTTTAATTTGCTACCTGAATTCAAGATGATGTCGAAATGTTGAAGGTACGCTACTACTGGTTGGATTACTACAAATATTTGTGTTCGATGCTGTTGATGATGATTGCTGTGATTGTGATCCAGTTGTTAATTTACGTTTTAATTGAGTTGTGGTACGTTGATACGATATTTGTTGAGCGTTCGGTATCAATTTTCCCGTTTGAAAATCAAATGTTGATACATCAATGGTGTCACCCAATTGGCGAGCTAGTTGTGGTTTAGTATCAATTTTCTTTCCTGCTGGACTGTGTTTTTGGTTTTTTTTTTTTTTTTTGATACAGTAAGAAAAGGAAAGAGAAAAGCCAAAATATTGGATTTAACAAATAAAAATATATATAATAAATATAATAAATATAGTTAATTTATATATATTTATTAAAAAAAAACAAATATCTTGAGAAACTATTTTCTCCCAGTTAGGGTTAATTAACCATGTCATTCTAAAAGGTATACGAATTATCTTTCCTATACTTCCAGATGAATAAACAGCTTTATTACTTTATCACAAAATTATGAATTCCCAATTTAGAATGGCCCCATAACAGTATTTTATAACCTCAAAATTAGGCAATGAATACGAATTTTGTTGGTAAAAAAAATATGACGAACAGTTTAACTTCGACTTAAATTATTTTAAAATAAATATGTTAAAACATTTACCTATAGTAATAAACATCAACTTTCCCTGCAGACAAGCCAGTCTTCCTTAAAACTTCTTCTCGTTGCCATCCTTTCGGTAATGCACTGCAATCAGTTTTTCGTCGATCAAATGTCATATTCATTTTGAAATCAAATCAAACCACGCTTTTCGATTTACTAAATCAAAATACCAGCTATTGTTAGGATTTTTTATCGACTGAATGTTAAACAAAACATCAACAAAAAATTTGCGCGTACGTTTTGAAGCCAAGAAAATTTTTACTCGGTGCGTTCTCGTGGTTTCAAAATATCGATAATTATCGATAATCCTTAAGCGTCGATCTTATCGATATTTCAGTGCGTTATCGATAATTATCGACAATATTTTTATTTTTTTTGATAAGATTAAAAATAGCCATAAAAAACTATTTCGATCGGAAAAAATAAGTTTTTTATAATATCTTGGCTCAAAATCAATATTTTGAAGAAACTTTGTCGGGCGTATTTTAATACGTATACATAGTTCAAATGACGGGTTCTGAGTAGAAAAAAAATTTGCCCAATGAGTATTTCAATAATTTTCCCGAATTTAATGTTCTACTACAAATAATAATCTTTATGATTGTTAATGCTGTTTCATTTTTCAGAATTTCTCGGTTTTTTGGTAAAACCGAAACCGCAAAATACATCAAAACCCGTTTTTGCGGATGTCATAAGACAATTGAATGAATACGCTGGACGTGAAAAAGAGGATTTTGGTTGCGATTTTGATTGGTCCTATCAAGTTTTTAGAAAATCAACCAGGCTCTATCTTTAAAAAAAGTACTTAATTGTACCTGCGACGAGTGTGCCCTCCGAAAGCGCTTTTTCTGCTGCAGGGTACACCCACAGCGGTCGTCGGAGTTGCCTTGTGGCAGAAAATTTAGAAAACTTGTTTTTCCTAATAAAAATTGCACTATTCTTGGAAAATTTTTTGAATATAAAATTGTGTAAAATTTTTTGCATTCTTTTAACGAAAAAATTGGCATATGTATGTATATAGTACAAAACGATATGTTTATATGTACATATATGATATTATCGATAATATTGATAAAAGCTCTCCAATATCGATAATTATCGATAATTATTTCCCCGATTTTCCTCAGCAGTAGTGCGTTCACCATGGCCTACTGGAATAAACATGTTTTGACTTAATGCTAGATCCACACACAAACTAGTGCAGCGCAACATTTGATAAGGTGAAAATTTACTGCTAATCGTGACCGCACATGTACGCATGCTGAGGTGCTACTTGATACGATTATAGTAGGGCTCGTCACGTGGCTTGATTATTTTTGCGAAGATTTTTTGCAAGTTTGACAGATCATTCTGATTGGCCAGGGAAAATAATCTGCATACGTGACAACGTTTCGCAAACAAAAATTTTTCATTTTCGCAGTAATGACATTAGGCAGTCAGTTATTTTGAATATAAAATGCATTTTGAATTAAATATTCTACTAATTCCCTTTCTTCTGACATTTTATACAATTTAATAGTTTTTGGTATTCACTTCCAAAAGAAAAACCCGTTAAAAATATTCAAAATTGCATTTGTCAAAAGTGAAAATTTTATCTTCGCAAGATTGCGAAAATAATCAATTCCGGAGCATGCTTATTTTCGACATAAGCTTCGCAAATTTGCGAAATCTTTTAACCATTTTGATTGGTTCAACGAATTGTCAAAAATAATCAAATAAATTCGCAAGTTTGCGAACTAACGCGTGACAAGCCCTAGTATAACTTAGATTTGTTTTATTTGTGTACGAACTTAAACCTCTCAAGAAAAAAACACAATGAAAACATTCTGAAAAATATTCATTCATGAAATAGCAATGTTCTAACTTCGAGTCCAAAAAAACATGAAAAACATGCATTCTTTTTCACTCCGTCATTTGGCATTTAATACGTCGTAAATCCGTTATGCGTCTTTCAGTTCTCCCATTATGTTCAAACTATAATTAAATACATCATGGAAACGTACTTTTTAATTTCTGACACATCATAACCTAACCAATTTGTTGTGAATGGAGGCGTGTGGCCCTAGATGCATTTTCTTAATATTTAAATGATTTTAAATGAAAAATGGAAACTACAGCTAAAATTAATGTGTACAAAGGTGAATGGGAACTTCCATCTATAGATTTTGAATGTCTTCGAGCATTGGTAAATATTAGTCGGTTAGAAATTTGATTAAAATTGTATAACCATTACATTACATCAGTGTTTAGTTAAATTTTGCGGGTTTCCAATTAATATAAATCACAAAATTAATCCATTTTTATCAAAGAACGGTATTTTACCTTATATTAATTATGGAAATAAAAAAATTATTGGATATCAAAAAATTAAAAACTTTCTGGAAGAAAAGGTATTTTTTTTTACTTAAAGAGATCTAATCAAAAATAAAAATGAAATTTACTTTTAGGGTTATACGGCAAATTCGGATTTAACCAGTGATATAAAATCTTTAGCATCAGCTTATGAAATACTGGTATTCAACAATCTTCATCCATATTATCAATATTTTTTGTTTGGTCATCCCCAAAATATTGATAATACAAGAACATTATATGCAAAACGGATACCCTTTCCTTTTAATTTCTATTATCCAAATAAATTTATGAAGATAGCTGAAGATGTTATAGAAATATTTGCTGGTTTTTCAATACATGAAAAAATAGAATTTCATGAAACTGATCAAGTAAGATTTAAATTACAAATTTGTTTTGTATATATAATTAATTTTAGATTACTTTGAATGCGAAAAAATGTGTTAATATGCTCGTAACAAAATTAGGAAATAAAAAATGGTTTTTCGGTAATGAATCCAGTGAATTCGATAGTTTAGTGTATTCCTATTTATCGATAATTCTAAATATAACATTACCAAATAATCCATTGCAAGCCCATTTAAAAGAATGCCCAAATTTACTGAAATTTATTAATCGGATCACAAAAGATTATTTCCGAAATGAAGGATTCTCAAGTAAAATAGTAACAAATTCAACAACAGATAATAAAGAGTCGGCAAATTTAACACCAACCGAGAAAGATTTTTTTGCATCAAAAAGGAAAACACAATTTCTAGCTGCATTTGGAGCAATTTTAGCCATGAGTACTTATGCCGCTTGGATCGGTATTGTAAAGGTAAATTATTTGTGTAGTTTTTAAAATTTTCAAATTTATAGTAATAAATTTCATTTACAGATATCAACAGACGGACAATACGATGATGTATTCAATTACGATGATGATGAAGAAATTGAAGATGATCATTAAATTCTGAGGGCTTAGTTGTTTTTTATTTTCATTTAGTATTCAATTGGTTTTTTTTTTTTTAATAAAACCTTTTTTTTTATAGTTTAATACTTTTATTATTTTGATTCATAGACATAGAAATGGATACGAAGTAACACTAATACACTATATTAATCCATTAGCCTTGTTACGGGTTACAATGAGAAACAAATTAATTACAAACTGAAAGTCAAATTCACAAAAAAAAACTATTAGAAAGTAAATAAAGCTCATAAAATCAAAGCAAAAATGCTTCAAACATGTCTCCGCATAAAATCTGATTAACTCATCAACGCCAAAAACACCTCTAGCGATTCTTCTACGTCCTTGAAAACAAAGTTGTTCATCTGAGTCATTTTTTGTTCATTTGTTTTTAGCTCTAACTGAAGAGGTGCGATTTTTCCTCTCCACTGCCTTCACGGTTTTTATTATCGTGTTCTATAACTTTAGCTTTTTCCATCAACGCCTGAGATAATCTTTCAACTAAATCTGCCTTTTTACAGTAACTAATAGAAAGTCTACGTTCTAATAATAGTTCTTGCAATTTTCGTGTTGTGAAATCATGAAGTTCATCCATACGGTATTTTTAAAACATGTTACTTTCATTAATTTAGTTAAACCGATACCTAAGTGTACATATTATAATAATACTGTAACTTTGTTCTTTACTTTAAATTTACTAAGTTAGCTTTCTTTTGCGTAAAAATTTGAAAGCACGTTTTCAAATATCTTCTTAAATTTTCATTTACTTAAAAATTCATTTGTTCGCAATTCCCAGTTCGCGTCTCATGTGCAAAAAGCCTTTATCTGAAAAACTGAAAGGGTTAGAAAATTAAAAATTGACAATTTAAATCTGCATTAAAAAGTACATCTACATGCCAAATTATTTTGCTCCTAATGCCAGTTTTCATAACAGGAATATTACTAAAAAAAATGAATACCCTTTTTTCAGGAGAGTTGGTGAGTCCAAAAATGGGAACACGTCCCTAATTCAGTCAATAGGCAAATTTTCATGAAACTTGGAACGTTCATTTTAATTAGAATACGTCGCCACTCGGTATGTGATTTCCCAACCAGACCAAATATTTGGTTATAACCATAACAAAACAAAATTTCCTGGCAAATTCAACACACAAACCGAATATTGTATTAAAAAGAAACGAAAAGAATTCGCACGCTCTACATTTTTTATGATCTCATCAATCGATGTGTCAACAAGATAATCAGGAAAAAACAATTTTCCACCCCTTAAAACCAATATGGGGGCGCGAGCGGAACCCCACCAAATTCGAAAACTTGGAATTTTCAATAACTTACCTAATTGAACAATCGTGCCAAATATAAAGTTTCCTATACCTTTTGCAAGGTAAAAGTATTCATTGACTGGACTATCTTAGAAAAATTGAAATACTTTTAAAGAGATTGCAATGGAATAAATCACACACAGTCTCATTTTCTACCAGACAATACTAATAAAGTCTTACCATCTTCGTCGTGCCAAATTCTAATAGGCAAAAATTTGTTTTATTCCGGAAACAGAATAACGTATCTACAACGGATTCCACAGTTTCAGTTTTCAGATTGTATTAAAAATAGTCTGTCGTGGGTCCGTCGCGATCTGTATAGTCTAATTGAAAAAGTATATATTTAAAATTTTAGTGCGTCGAGAATCCATCATTCTGATTGAACCTTTATATATTCAATTCCACTGTCCCAGCACATGCATAAAAAAAGGATTAATGACTACTTAATAGTAACATCGAACTGAAAACCTGGGGCCTTATTATAGAATACGATCGTAATCGTAACGTTAACGTAAGGCATGTTGTTAATGGAAAATAATAACAACACGCCTTACGTTAACGTTAAGTTTACGATCGTATTCCATAATAGGGCCACTGGATTAGAGGTCTTTAAGTGAAACAAATGTGACAAAAATTTAGATTTTGCAAAAAAAAATAATCACTCACTGTACATATATATATATATTTATAAATAGATAAAATATTTAATTTAACATAAAATCATATTTAAAATTCACTCCATTGAATGGAAAAGTTGTAATGATCGTGTATGTTTAAAAGGAACTCCTGTTGTAGCTTGAACTACTTCATTTATAAAACTGTTCGAATTATGAATAGTTGTCCCACCCAAAATCACTCGATAACCTGAATTGTTTAATTGATGAACAGCTAGTGCTTCTTCATATGTTGCTCCTCCAATAATGAAAACAACAACATCTTGTGGTGGTCGTCTAAATGGTACATCCGAACTTATAGTTGGATACATTGGGTCAAGATCACGACCTTTAAAAACTTCTTCTAAAGTTTCTTTTAGAAGACAAGAATGTTGCGTAAATACATTTTCGACACCTTTGAGACCCTTGAAAAAATATTTTTCACACGATCAAAAAAAAAAAAACGAAATAAAAACTGTGCCAAAAACTACTTACTTTAATCAAATTTCTTGTTAATTTTATTGCATCAGTTATTCGAACCGAATTGAATAATTCACCTTGCCTTGCATGTTGACCAGCATATTCAATTAAACGGGGCACAAAGAAAGCTTGACCACCACGCATTTTAATAGTTTGCAAAAGTCCAGATGTATCACAATTTGCATGTCTTTCATATCTTAAAGAATAAAGAGCTACTAATTTTAGAGCATCTTTTACCGAAACTTTTGGATCTGCTACCAATTTTTTAATACGTTGTAATTGGGCTGAATGATCTGCACGACATGCCATTTCTTGTTCAAGTTCCGAAACATCAAATAACAAGCGTTTTTCAGTTTGATTGAATAACTCACCAATAACCGAGACATGTTTTGTAACAGTACCCGACATTTTTTTAAATTGTGGATACGATTCAACAAAATTCTTCATATCAGCAACACTTTCAACTTTTCGTTGATCTATGGCTTTTCTTTGAAATTCATCCATTAAATTTTTAATTGTGGAACCGATTTCCCCAAAATTTGAATACATATTTAACTCATAAAATTCATCTTGATCTGCCGATAATACAACTTCTTTTAAATCTTTCGGAATTCCCGAAATTCCAGATAAATCAACTCGATTATTATTTATATGTAAAAGTTCATGTACCATTGCTTGATATGTCCATTGATGTAATAAAGGTGTTACGGGATCATCACGCCTATCAAGTATTAACAAAAGTGGTGGCGGTATACCATTGTCATTATTACGAAAATCAAATAACGAAGATTCTTTTGTTATTTGTTCATAAATTTGTTTTGCTAATATTTGCGCAACACTACTGCCTGTGCGATATCTTATGACGGGATGAAATTTTAATGAAAGAAGAATTGCTGTAATCCCTTGAACAGTACGTAATAATGCCTCTGGTAACCAGTTTAAACCATGCATACAGGAAGGAATGTTAAGTGAAAATAAGTTTTGATTAACACATAAAAAATCTGCAAAAATTTCTTTAATCTCGCGAACTGATTCACTTTCATCACATTCAGCCAATGTTTTTATATCTGTTCTTGGAATTATATTACTGAAATCTGTTTAAAAAAAATAATAATATTTAGATACGAAGAGATATCAAAAGTTTTACATATATAATAGGCTCCATATTTTGGACTTCTTAACTCGTCTGCTAAAAATGCAACATTATGTTTTGTTGGCCGAACAAAAACAATACATTTTAAATGTTTCATTCGTTCATTGGATCTGGGTGTGTCGATACGTTCGAATAAATATACTTCACGTTGTAACATATCCGATTGACTAAAAGCCATCGATATAATACTTGTCTGAAATACATTTTTAAAGACATCGAAAATTTGGTTTTAGATAAGTATGCTTACAGTTTCTTTATCCATTAAGATTATTTTCATTCCCGGACCAGATTCATTTGTCATTTTCTCAATATATAATTTCACTGCTGTGATTACATTCATCTTGATTACACGATTTTTACTCTATATAATTAAAGAATAACAATTTTGTGCCATAAAACAATCTTTTAAAAATTTCAATTTCCTTCTAATTTGAAAAGTCGACTTATCAGCAGAAAAATGACATACAAATTGATTTTTTCTACAAACTGTCAAAACAATTTAAAACCTGTATAAAGTGTGGAGCAGAATGCCGTGAAAACCATCGCGAGAACCAACGTATTCGAATGTCAAATCAATTCAAATACATATGTTTTCTATTCGTCTACCCACATTGACGCGAAAACGAAAGAACCACCGGAACAAGTTTGTTAAAATCCGAAATCAAACGCGAAAACCAAAATATTCTAACCTCATTTATATTTCATTTGATATAATTAATTTCACAAACTTATTGAAAAAAGAAGGAATTTATTTACGAAAATAAAATCAAATCAAATTAAATTAATATGCTGTAATGATTAAAATTATTTTCATGAAATTTATTTTTAATATTTAATTTAGTAATACATTTTTATATAAAAAACTCATTTTATATTTTCACTTTTTAACAATTTAAATTTTTTTTTATTATATTTTAACGAATTAAATCTGACAAATAATAAACAAAAAATAATGAATTCAAAAAAATCTGTTTTGAATTCAAAATCAAACTGACAAAATAGAAATGACTATAATCGACTACATCCCATGACACTGGTCGAAAAAGGATAAAAGTTACTAGTACTTAAATATTCGTACGCGGTGAACGCCAAAGTGTAAATTTTAATGGAATTTTAAGAACCGCCCCTATTTTGACCAAATAATGACTGCCACTGGTAGTTTTTGTTTTGGATTTGCTTGGATTTAGATTCAAACTTGATTCCAAAAAACAAATTTTTTTCTAAATTATAAATTTACATAATTTTTGTTTGATTAATTGTAGTTAAATAAACAATATAAAATCTTTTTTTATGTAGCAATAATGAAAATTCGTTCATTTTAATAAAAAACATATCAAACTTACGTGTGAGAGGAAGTTTTCGATGTTTTTTGTTGTTGCACTTCATTTTGAAAATTTTTTAAGTTTAATTATTTAATTCAAAAGAATTTTTTTTGGATTTCGAAACGAACTAAAAATTAGAATTTGAAAAAATGCAATTTTTTTCCCCTCCAAAATTGACACTTCGTTTTCAAAAAATGCTTCGTAAAGAGATATCGCAAAAACGAGTTTTAACCTATAGTGTTCTCTATAATCAAGTAAGGCCTAAGTTAGGCCTAAGTTATACGACGATCATTGTAATGACGGAAATAATTTTAGAATGGAAAATTAACGTATTACAAAGGTTATTTCTTTAAAAAAAAATAATGCAAAACATGGGAAAAAGTTTAGTAAATAGATTTTAAATAAAAAAATCTTAGGATTATCACGTAATTTGTTTTTTATAATGATTTTTATAATTTGAATGACGGTAACATGTTTTAATCGATCAGCTGTTTTGTGGATTGCGTTTCTATTTAATTTCATTTCACTGGAGAACTGCCTTCATTAGGAATTTTTCGTCGACATTCTAACCTCAAAGTTTGGCGTCCCAATAAGAAAATAATAATATATAAAAAAAATGGAGAAAATTTGTGTCTCATCGGTAAAAAAGGAAAGGGAAGAAATAATCTAATTGGATTTGATGAAAAAAAACATTATACGACTTAGCTATGAACGAAAATCTGACTGAAAGTTTCTCTGACATTCGTAAAAGAGGTATAACCAACTTTCATTGAAAATCAAAGAAAAACGCTCGGTTTCCACTAGTTCCACAATTTCCTTCATTACAATGATCGTCGTATAACTTAGGCCTAAGCCAGTGTAGACACTAGCTTTAAGAATTTTGTTAGTGCTAATGGCATCAGTAGCGGCAGGATAATGAACTACTACTACACCATCGGAATGTAATCATACTTCTATGTCAAAAACAAACATTTTTTATTATATAGAAATAATTTAATGAAAAAGCAACAAATTAATTAAAATTCAAACTTGAAATGGCTCTCGTGAATTATAGTTCATCATCAGATTCAGAAGACGAAAGTAAAACGGAACTTTGCAGAAAAGCAAAGAAATATAAACTTGATAAACCGTAAAAGTTATTATTATCAATTTTTTTAAAAGAAATAAAAGTTACATCGTTTTAAGTAACCCATTAGGTAGATTACCGCTTCCTAGTGCTATCACAAATATTAGTCGAAATAAAACAACTGAGCATGTAGATAATCCGGAAATGCATAGCGGTCGGATAAGATCTTTTGAACATGAACGAGGAAATTGGGCATCTTTTGTGTATATTCCAGGTAACTAATTTATTATAGAATTATTTATATTAATTTTATTCTGATTTAGTGAATATCAATGTATTAGATAAAGTACAATCGTCTATTCGAAATAAATTGAGTGAAATCGATGCATTTATTAATTCAGAAGATATACACATAAGTCTAACTAAAACGGTAATATTAAGGCATCATTGGATTGATTCATTCATAAAATCCATACGAAGTAACCTAAATTATATTAAAGGGTAAACAGATTGGAATTTAGTCCGATATACGCTATCAGGGAAATCTTTTCCGAACAACTTAATAGTTATTAAAAATTTTGCGTTAAAACTAAAGAATTTTACATAATAAAACAAAGTAACTTGAATGCAGCCACTACCGCCATGTTCCCTGATGGCGTATATCGGAGAATTAAAAATAATAATTTTTCTAAATAAAAATTAATGTTTCAGATTTAGCATTGAATTTCGCAAAATAAATGTTTATTGTAATGAAGAACGAACAAGAACATTTCTTGGCTTAACAATTGATCAAATTTACAATTCGAACTTATTAGCAATTTCAAATATTCTTGATGATATTCTGGTCGAGTATAAACTACAGAAATTCTATAAGGTGAATTGAGTTTCTGAACTATATTTTTTAACTTGTCCCTACTTATTTATAGGGCAACTTTTTTTTTTATTCCATAAAGTGCAGGAGCTCGGTTTCCACGCTTTTCGACTATCTCTTCTATCACGAGGAGCCTTTAAAAATTTCGCTACATGATGTTTCAAAAATAACCTGACACTTAGTCAGAGAAATGTATGATCATCACATTTTCTCGGTAGCTTAGTAACCCTTTCCACAATTATGGTTATTAGCATTACTGGCTTGGGTGTTTTTTGCGACAGTGAACTTAACTTGACGCTACGCTTTTATTCTTTAGTTCGTAGAGCCAATTCGCCTTTGGGCTATATTAAGCGATGGTCTAAAAGTTGTCTGACCCATATGTTACAAAAGTCTTCTATATATAGGTTTTCATACTCAGAGAGCGAAAAGTTCTCAATTATTCAATAATTGAAATTAAAACACTCGGTTAACTACTCTCAGTAATTGAGAAAATCTGGTCCATTATCGAGTTTTAACCAAAGTGTAATTAATAATAAAGTCTGGAAAGCTAGCGAAGTAGCCAGAAAAAGCACGTGGCAAACGGGGGAAAGAATACGCAAAAGTACATATATTTTTCATAGGCAAAATCCATCAGCAAAAGAGAGAATGAAATGTTCTTAAAAAAACGCATGGAATCTTATAAATTACCCTTGGAATCTTAAGTTTGGGCACAAATTTTACATACATACCAGAAAAAAAAATATGCGCCAATTTTTTTTTCTGGTATGTGTGCATTTGTATATGAATTTCTGCCTGTGTTTCATTGTTTACATTTTAAAATTACCCAAAAGCAAGAAATGGGATGTTTTTAAAATAATGTTTCTCTTTCACACATATGTAAAATTTTTATTTCTATCTATGTCAGCAGTGGATAGAAAATTTTTTGATAAAGAGCAGGCAAAATTTGAATAACGGCGGTACGGTAAGGATAGGATGTTTCCAGACTTTATTATAGTTACACTTTGATTTTAACCGAGAATCGTGAGATAATCGAGATTATCGCTGCTAATATGTCTTTAGTATAAATATTATGCAGAGCAGAACAAACGTTTACAATTTTAGCTGCCTTTTCTGGTGAATATTGCAGGATTTTTATATCCATCAAACAACAAAATCGATTCTTTAAAACTCAGTTCATCCTTTCAACAACGTTACGACCTTTGCCATGTTTTTAGTTAAAGTTACTTTGCTGATTGCCCCAATATGTTTAAAATATACTGAAAATCGGTCTAAGCCGAAAATTCTTCCTAAAACTAAGCAGATAATTACTTAGGATTTATATTTTTACGTATGTATATACTTCCGCTTCTTCAGTTAACTTCATAGCATCCGCATATCTCTTTAAAAATGTCGTTGCTGTTTCAGCGAATTTAGCTCCTCTCGCCTTATTAACACGTACCCTGTTAATGTCACATCCATGATTTTTATTAAAATCCACCGAAAACTCACTTTAAATACAAAGTTACACTCATAAATATTTCAACTAGAACAATCAGCTAATTTTTGACAGCGCGTTGATAACGTTTCTATTCGATCATTACCCCGTATTTGAGAATACAGATTCAGTGTTGAATCGAACACCGAACTGACCATGTTGCGTTTGGTTTCCTAACGCCGTATTTTAGAATAAGCATGAATATAATTCAATAAAACTTACTATCTTCAGGATCCCTCATTTCATGCCAGCATTTTATGGACAGTTGGTGATTATGAAAATGAAATAAAAGAATATTTACCACGGCTTCAAGGAATTTTTGATGATATCTATGAAAAAGAGCCAAAAATATTTCATCTAGATGTTAAAGGTGTCCAGTGTAAGACTGGTAATAAAATATATTCAATAAAGTTTTGTTAAGATAAATGAAAGTGTTTTAGTTTGTACCAAATATAAAAACTAGAAAATAAATACGAAAAATTATTATGATAAATATGGCACTATTTAATTATAATTATTAATTATATAATATAACTGAAAAATGTACTATCCTATAAGAATTTGAATTTATTTTTAAATGAGTCTAATTGGGAACAAAAAACAAGAACTAAATTTAAAATAGGGCTCGTCACGCGACCTAATAATTTTTGCGAAGATTTTTCGCAAGTTTGACAGTTCATTCTGATTGGCCAGGGAAAACTTAAAATAATCTGCACCCGTGACAACGTTTCGCAAATAAAATTTTTCAGTTTAGCATATTAAAACAAAGCATTTTCAATTAAAAATTCCACTAATTTCTTTTTTCCTGGGATTTTATACAATTTTAAAGTTTTTGGTATTAATTTCCAAAAGAAAAACCCGCTAAAATAAATTCAAAATTGCATTTGTCAAAAATGAAAAATTATTTAGCGAATATATATAAGAAAAATCGTTGTTTTGCGAAAGTGAAATAGGGTCCGATAGAATTCCCAATAAAACACAGGTAATAACATTCAATTCCTATACCTAAAATTTTGGCTTTAGCGTTTCATGAAGCTTTCATACTAGCCTTAAAAATTAAACTTAATTCTCTATGTTAAAATTACCAAATAATAGATGGCGCATCTACTAGAATGTTGCATGTTTGACAATCCGTTATTATTTTGGTGGGAAAAATTTAGAATTTTTATAATAAAAAGAATAGTCATTTTAAATTGATAGATTCATCTCTATTCAATATTTAACATAACTAATTGGTAAAAACAAGAAAAAATGAACAAATTCTCAAGGCAAAGAAGAGGTCCAGGAAAACAAGAAACGTAATTTTTTTTTTAAATTCCTGATTTTATGATTATTTGGAAATTTTTTTTAGTGATGTTTTTTATAACGAAGCTAATTGCCGAGAAGCTAAAAATAATGATAATATTGATTCAAAATATGGATTTGTTAGAGTATCGGACTGTGTTGAGAGAACTGGTTACCTTTTTAATATGCATACAGTACTTTCCTTATTAAAATGATCTTAAAGTGATAAAATAAAGTAATTTTTTGAATTTTTAGAATGAAATCTTGGATGAAGATAAACGTCTTACCGCTGCCCTAGACTTGTTTTTCATACAAATGGATGGTTCACGTTTTAAAGCGTCTGTTGTATTTCAACCGTATTTTTTGATAAAAATTGAACAGGAATATTGTTTGGAAGTTGTTAATTTTCTTAAGAAAAAGTATCTTGGAATGATTACTGCTATTCAACATATGATCAAGGATGATTTGGACTTAGCAAATCACTTATCTGGTATTAAACAAGAATATATAAAACTTTCATTTTTAAATTCAAATGCATTGAATAAAGTCAAAAGAGAAATTCAATATGCAGTTCGTAAAAATCAAGAAAAAAAGAAATTAAATACAGATTATATACGAATGTTGCGTGCATCTTTAAATGAAAAAAATGAGGACGATAGAAATGATTTAAAAAATGTAGATTTTATGGATTATATAATTGATATTAGAGAACATGATGTACCCTATCATATTCGTGTATCTATTGATTTGAAAATATTTTGCGGTCAATGGTATAATATACGTTGTTCTGGTTCTACCGATGTACTTCCTACTATAGTGCCTAGAGAAGATATACTCGATCGACCAGAACCTGTTATCTTAGCATATGATATAGAAACAACAAAATTACCTTTAAAATTTCCCGATTCTCAAACTGATCAAATTATGATGATTTCTTATATGATTGATGGCCAAGGATATTTGATCACTAATCGGGAAATTATATCATCCGATGTAAACGATTTTGAATATACACCAAAACCAGAATTTGAAGGAAATTTTATAGTATATAATGAATTGAATGAAAAAGATATGTTAGAAAAATTTTTTGATCATATAATCGATATAAAACCTCATATTTTTGTTACATACAATGGTGATTTTTTCGATTGGCCATTTGTTGAAGCAAGAGCAGCTTTATACAATATCGATATGAAGCAAGAAATTGGTTTTTCAAAATCTCGTGATGGACTTTATTTATGTCGAACAAGTATACATATGGATTGTTTATGTTGGGTAAAACGTGATTCATATCTTCCAGTTGGTTCGCAAGGTTTAAAAGCTGTTGCAAAAGCAAAATTACGTTATGATCCAGTCGAACTTGATCCCGAAGAAATGTGTAAAATGGCAGTACAAAAACCACAAATATTAGCTACGTATTCCGTTTCGGATGCCGTTGCCACATATTATTTATATATGAAATATGTTCATCCATTTATTTTCGCTTTGGCTACAATTATTCCAATGGAACCTGATGAGATATTACGTAAGGGTTCAGGAACGCTGTGTGAAACTCTTCTTATGGTTGAAGCATTTCATGCTAATATAATATTTCCTAATAAACAACAGGAAGAACATCATAAAATTTCTTTTGAAGGACATGTTTTAGATTCAGAAACATATGTTGGTGGTCATGTCGAAGCCCTAGAGTGTGGTGTATTTCGAGCTGATGTACCATGTCGTTTTCGGCTCGATCAAATTATGATTGATAAATTAAAATCAGAAGTAGATCAAGTGCTGGCATATGCAATAGAAGTAGAAGAAAAATGTCCTTTAAGTGAAGTTAAGAATTTCGGTGAAATTAAACAAGAGATAACGCAATCTCTTCAAGCTTTATACGATATCCCCAATCGACTAGAACAGCCAGTTATTTATCATTTGGACGTTGGTGCAATGTATCCAAATATTATTTTAACAAATCGTCTTCAACCATCCGCCATGGTGGATGAAGCTGATTGTGCAACATGTTGTTTTAATACGACTGGTGCGTTATGTAAAAGACCTATGGATTGGTTATGGCGAGGTAATCTTCCAAAATATAATAGATTATTAGAAAAGTATTTTCTAATTCTATATAAATAAAATTTTAGGAGAAATGCTGCCAGCAACAAAAAATGAGTTACAAAGAATTCAACAACAATTGAAAACCGAGAAATTTCCACCAATTTTTCCAGGCGCTCCAGAACGTGCCTTTTATCAGCTATCAAAATTAGATCAAGTAGCATATGAGAAGAAACGTTTAATGGATTATTGTCGTAAAGCATACAAGAAAACGAAAATAACAAAACTAGAAACACGAACATCGACAGTTTGCCAAAAAGAAAACAGTTTTTATGTTGATACAGTTCGTGCATTTCGTGATCGTCGTTATGAATATAAAAAATTAACAAAATCAGCTAAATCAGCAATTAGTGCAGCCATTAAAAGCGGTGACGCAACTGAGATTAAAGCAGCAAAAGGACGAGAAGTCCTCTATGATTCATTACAATTAGCTCATAAATGTATTTTGAATTCATTTTACGGATATGTTATGAGAAAGGGAGCTCGATGGTATTCAATGTCTATGGCAGGTATTGTATGTCTAACAGGATCAAATATTATTACAAAAGCAAAAGATATAATCGAACGTATAGGCCGTCCTTTGGAACTTGACACCGATGGTATTTGGTGTATTTTACCCGGTTCATTTCCTCAAGAATTTACAATATATACAAATAATGAAAAAAAAGATAAATTCAATATATCTTATCCAAATGCTGTTCTAAATTCAATGGTTAAAGATTTCTTTACAAACGATCAATATTATGAATTATTGGAAGAATCGAAAGACGGTAAATTACCAATATATGAAAAAAGATCGGAAAATTCAATTCTATTCGAAGTAGATGGACCATATTTTGCTATGGTTTTACCTGCAGCCAAAGAAGAAGGTAAAAAATTGAAAAAACGTTATGCGGTATTCAATTTTGATGGATCTTTAGCGGAATTAAAAGGTTTTGAAGTTAAGAGAAGAGGCGAATTGCAATTAATTAAAAATTTCCAAAGTTCTGTATTTGAAGCATTTCTTTTAGGTAGTACACTTGAAGAATGTTATGCAAGCGTCGCAAAAGTTGCCGACTATTGGTTAGATGTTCTTTATACTAGAGGTAGTAATTTACCAGATACTGAATTGTTTGAGTTGATTTCAGAAAATCGTTCAATGTCACGGAAATTAGAAGATTATGGCAATCAAAAGTCTACATCGATTTCAACAGCTAAACGATTAGCTGAATTTCTTGGAGATCAAATGGTTAAAGACGTTGGCCTAGCATGTAAATATATTATTTCGAAAAAACCAGAAGGATCACCAGTAACAGAACGTGCTATCCCTTTGGCTATATTTCAATCGGAACCCAGTATTCGAAGACATTATCTTGGATCATGGCTTAAAGATTCTACAATTGGAGATGCTGATATACGTGACATATTAGATTGGAGTTATTATATTGAACGTTTAAGTGGTACTATACAAAAAATTATAACTATACCGGCCGCATTACAAGGACTTAATAATCCAGTTCCAAGAGTTCAACACCCTGATTGGTTGTATAAAAAAATTCTAGAAAAAAATGATATTTTAAAACAACGACGTATTACAGAACTATTTGCATCCAAACCTAACATAAATATAGAAAAAACGACTGTCGAAGTGATAGATATTGAAAATGTTGCTAGTACAAGTCATAATCCGCCAACCAGTATTCCAGTTGTTACAAAAAGAAAGCGAACACAATCTATAAATTTAGATACCGAAACCAAACGGTATTCAGTTCGAGATTGGAAAAATGTTTTAGGAATTCCGCCACCAATTGGTATCACTCGAAATGATATTATTGAATGGGTTATTTTTCAAAAGAAAAAATGGGAATGGCAATTGGAACAACGTGAAAAAAATAAACATACAACGAAAAAATTTCGTGCTCAATCACATCGATCAACAGCAACTTTAGGTGGTTTTTTGCGGCAGGCTAAACGTTCATTAATCGAAGGTACATGGCAAATAATACAAATAACTCCGGTTGATGATAATGGTGGTACATTTGCTTGGGTATTAATCGATGATGAATTACACAAAATAAAATTAACTGTTCCCCGAATATTTTATGTAAATCGACGGAAACCAGCTTCATGTGAAAATAATCAATTTTGGAAAAAAGTCAATAAAATTTTACCAAGATCACATCCAAATTATAATTTATATAAATATTCGATACCCGAGAATGTTTTCAAAAATGATCAACTTGGTATTTCAAATAGCGGACCAGATATAGATGGTATCTATGAAGTTCAAATATCTCTTGAATATCGTGTTCTTATCGAATTGGGTTGTATTTGTACGGTACAACGTGATGAAGTGCAGCGATTGAAAAAATCCAATATAAAAGATGATACATTTTCAATTGAACAGCTCGAATATAAATCATTATCGTATCATCCGTATTTACCGAATTTTGAGAAATCTTTAAAAAAAATTTTTCTTTATCAACATAATTCCCAAATCACAAAAAAAGAAATGTGGGCCTTATTTTTACCGGCAATTAAAAAAGGTATTATATTTGTATTGGATACGGTACGAACTAATCAAATGCCAAATATAAAAAATTTGTACATAACCGAACGTTTAGCGTTAATGAACAATTTAGATAATGAAAAACTTGAATTATTACCAGCCGAGGATATAACATTTGAAATTTTCTTAGAAGTTGATGTTAAACAAATTTATAATCATATACAAAAAGCTCTAACAAATTATAAAACGAATCATAAGGGTCCGACAGTGCTATGTTTGCAAACGGCAATTGATACTTTCAAATTGCTAGAAGCAATACGAACTATTACAGATTTTCCTTATACAAAAATTAATATTGTCGATGATGCTGGGATTCTATCGAATTTAGATTGGCAACGAACTTGTTCACGTTCAATAATTCGTCATTATTTGAATTTAAATACAGTTGTTAATGTTATGCTAGAACAATGTCGTTATTATAATTTACCATTGGGCAATATGCCGACCGATACTGTAATTTTTGGTGCTGATTTATTTTTTGCACGACTCTTACAAAAGCATAATTTTGTACTATGGTGGTCGACTACTAGTATACCAGATTTAGGTGGTAGAGAACTTGATGACAGTCATCTTTTAGCAGAATTCGATGATAACACTAGTTTTATACAAAATAAACCAGGATTTTATGAAAATATTTGTATAGAACTAACTATAGAAAATTTAGCAATAAGTGCTGTCCTACAACATCTTAAAATTCAAGAATTAGAAGGTGCCGACGCTGCTGTTGGTTTCGATATAACACCACAAGCATCACTTAAAGATATGATTGAAAATATTAATAAATCTGTTATAATGTCCAGTTACAGTGACACGGCATTATGTTATCCAGCTTTTCGTATTATGCGAACTATGATTAGTAATTGGTTGCGAGAAGTTTCTTTAAATCGTAATATATTTTCTGATTTTCAAATTTCTCATTTTTATCGTTGGATACAATCGTGTAATTCATATCTTTATGAACCAGGTCTAAGAAAATCTGTTAATAATTTTATGCGTAAATTATTTCTTCAAATTATTGTCGAATTTCAAACATTAGGAATAAAAATTATCTATGCTGATTTTAATAAAATTGTTATTGATTCAGGTAAAACAACATCAAAAGAAGCCTTAAGCTATGTTGATTATGTTGTGCAAGTATTTCGTAATAAGGAAATTTTTCATAGTATAAATATATCTTTTAAGAAATGTTGGAATTTTATGTTATGGTTAAATCCAGCAAATTATTCAGCAATACAAAAGAAAATACCGATAGAATTAACATCACAAGCAACACCATCATCGAGTACTAGCGAAACAGATGAAGAAATCACAATTGAAATGAATTGGAATTATGTTGAATATTTACCAAAAGAAAATGATTGTCAAGAGAAATTCGAAACTTTACTTACCTCATATTTAAAAAATCTAATTGAACATGATTCACCATCGAAAGCCGTTCAAGAAATCTCACATCAAGCTTTTGATTTTACACAAAAATTGCATAAAAATTATTTAATGGGAAAAGAAAGTCCGGCACTTTATTTTACAACAACATTACATAAAATTCTATCGGTTGATAAAAGAATTACAACTGAAACCAATGATCTTCGACGTAATATGTTAAGATTAATTGGAATAGGTGAATTTTCGGATTTGGCAACATGGAAGAATCCTGTCCAATCGTGTATTATCCGGGAAGTTATGTGTAAGGCATGCAATCATTGTAGAAATTTAGATTTATACGAAGATAAATACCGTGCAGTCAAAAATGGAGAGTAAGTAATTATAAGAAATTAAATTAAATTTATAATTAATAATTTCATATTCTAGACGTGTATGGCTATGCTCTCAATGTTATGTTTGTTTTGAGAATGAGGAAATAGAAAGACGCCTCTTGGATATTGTTCAAAGAAAAATGATGTCATACGTCCTACAGGATGTACGATGCATTCGCTGTAAACAAATAAAACGTGAAAATTTAACAGAATTTTGTTCTTGCGGTGGAACATATGAAACTGTTATGCTTGCTGAAAATATAAAGTCATCTCTCAATACATTTTCAGAATTGGCAGAAACTCATAATATGATATTCTTAAAGGAACTCACAAAAAATTTACTAATGAAAAAATAAAAATTGTTTTTACAGAACTAAGACTTTTATTCCAACTTAGAAAAAGTCATAAGAAATTTATTGATTGGTTTGCGAAATTGGATCTACTTTCGGCTCTGCAAATTTGAACTCTGGAAATTTGGTCATATCACCGCCTTCCTGACCACCGTACTGCTTGGCAACACGTTCCAATTCATTTTTCAATTCCCGTTCGATCTCTGGTGTAGCATCAACTAATTTACCACTTCTGTAAAATATAGTTTTAGTATTATTGAAATAATTCCAATAGACATGTTTTTCTTACGGGCTTTTTGATTTATATTCGCGAACTTTATCTAAGAAAAGAGATTGAATTGGATCGGAAGGTGTTTGTAGAGCTGGAACATTGATGCTAATGGCTCTCCGGAAATCAGCCCTTAATGCATTGGCTGCTGCTCTTGAACAAATTTGTAGCAACATCTGGAAAATAACTTAAATAATACAATAAAACTCATTTTAAAACAATTTCGAAGCAAGTTTAATTATGTAACCAAAATTTAGAACCTCACTAATTAGAACAAAATTTAATTTACTCCTAAAACTTAACAAAAACTGAAGTCTTAGAATTTATAATTAATAAAAAAAAGAGATACATTTACCTTTTAAAAGTTTTAGTAAATTACTTCTAATTTAATTCCAAATCCCACACAAACTCTGAAAAAACTTCTTTCTACAGAGAACGCAAAAATCAGGTTAAATCAAATTTGACATTTGTTCTTAAGCATAGTACACACATGCATTTTTTCATACCTGGTATTTAGTTTACATGCTTCAATTTGGCCGCAGTAGGGCTTGTCAAAATATTTTTGGGAAATTCTAGGGAAGTATTTTTTGATGATTTTAAAAATGGTATGTGATATCAAATCCGTGTATTTTTATTCAAGTTTTCGTAATGTAAAATTAAAATCAAGAATTAAAGAAATTTAATTGATAAAATTATTAAATTCAAAATTTTTTTTACTTCGAAACCAAGTTTTTAACTCGATGCCCTATTTTTTCCTTTTCGTCCTTTTTTTGGAGGAGGTGTGCTTATTGCAGTTGAGTCAATGTTCGACTGTTCGCGTTTTGTCATTCTGAACATTGAATTGTTAGAATTGGTATGTGTTAAAGTTTTTTTGCAACATGAAATTATTTACATTTTAAATTGCTATTTGCCTCCTTCATGCGCACACTACCACGCTGCTGTCGAATTTGTTACCGACTCCATGCACCCCAATGATAACCTAATTATTCTAGGCGATTTCAACTTACAACACTTGACATGGGTGCAGTCGGTTGATGATTCTCATTATATTGGCTCTAATATTTCTTCGCTGCATTATTGATAGCTTTACTGCATGCGATTTACAACAGATTAATGGTATTAAGAATAGTTTGGATAGATTGTTGGACTTGGTTTTCTGTTCTAATTCTAGTAACTGCTTGGTCAGGCTGGCCGATGCTAGTCTTTCCGACATTGATCTCTACCATCCTCCTCTGGCATTGTTATTTGCCCAATGACGAGGTTTTTTCTGATGTTTGCAAATTTAACTTTCGTAGGGCTGATTTCAAATTACTAAACTCTGCTTCATGACAGTCCTTTTCAGGATATTATCAATGACCCTGACATAAATGTTGCTATGACGAATTTTTATTCCGCGATATTTGCGTGTTTCGTATTTTCGGTGCCCTCTTATTCACAGAAAAACTTAACTTCATTTCCAGCTTGGTATACCAGTACACTCAAGGGCATACGGAATCAGCATAATAAAGCATGGCTGAAGTATTTGAATACCTACAGCGATTCTGACCATATCAAGTATTTAGCGTTGCTGAGGGAATTCTATTGTTCACTCAACTTGGAGTATAACTCATATCTGTCGAAAATGCATAATAGCTTACTCATAGATCTCATTCATTAAAAAATATGATTGGATTAGGAATCCATTTAGCAAAAGTTTATCGTTAGAAATTCTTACCTTGAAAGAAGAGGTACCCGGAGCAAATATATACCATAAAAAGGCGCCAATTCCGTGAAAAGCGGGTGGATTTCCATGACTTGAAATACTCTAGATCAGTGTTTCCCAACCTTTTTTGTGCCATGCCCCACCTTAGCCACGTTCTTTGTGCCATGCCCCATCTTAGCCTTTCTAAAATTCTTAAGCCGCCCCCCCCCCCTATGTAACATACATAATTTTTAATATTAAAAAATTGAATTGTTCACTTAAGAAACTAAATTTGGCACCGAATTCTAGCATTGCATTTAAATGGCCCGGAGTGGAAGGGTTAAACTCGTGTCATGTCCATTTTCGAATTGCTCCCCTTAACAATTAAATTGCCCCCTGTGGGGCGTGGGAAACACCGCTCTAGATAGTCCAATATAAAAAATAAGATATGTCTCCTCCTTGTGGAGTTAGGGGAAGAAAAATAGAAAATTGTCCTTAAGTTAAGGTTTAACCCATGTAGTAGTAGGCGTATTTTTCAATCGTATTCCATGAATAACGCGAGGAAAACTGCGGGTACCGCTGGTACCAGTTATACAAATTTAATTGAAATTTTTATAAAATGAGTTCAATAAAACTTTTCGATTTTCCTACAAAACTTTTGTTAAATTTTATTTTCAATTTTTATTTACACTTATTTCGTTTAACGCAAATATATTTTTAAAAGTTATTCAAATAAAACTAATTTGGTGTTTAACACAGATAACTACCATTCGCTGGATTCAAAAAAACGCCTCCAGGAGTTCAAAAAATTCTAAATGTTTAGATTAAAAATTTTGACCAAGCGTTCAACCCTTCTAGATGCGGCCAATAATCGATATCACTATGGAAGTTACTCATGTTATTTAAATAAACATCTTATGTTTTTTATTGATTAAATTTTTCAGATTCTCTTTCTACAACTTTGTTACGGAAAGGTCAAATAATTTTAAAAGAAGAAAATAGTTTAATTTTATAAAAAATGTCAAGTAATATGTATAATAATATTTGGCATCAAGCCCAAAAGGATTTAGAATGTCTTGCAGTTATTGACTATGAAAATCAGGCACACGATACAAAATTTGATCGAGTGCAGGCTCAAGAAGAGATATTTGAAACCTATTTACGTTATATAATTATAGCGAATAAATTAGAAGAGGTTGATGACAAAATGATACAACCACAGAAACGTCTTTTAGTCAGAAAATTATTAGAATCCTGTCTAGGCAGAACTATTGAACTCAAACATGATCTTGTTAATATCGATATGATGGAGTTTAGTTACAATGATAAAATAATGGAAAAGCTTAAATTAACTCCAATGGACACGGAAATTCGTATTCCAAACTATTTTATAAGAGAACGTGAACAAGAAATTGCTGATAGAAAACAAGTGATGGAAGATTTATTTGTGAAATTAGGTTGGCTTGATGAAAATCCACCGGAAGCACAATTAACTGAACTGGAAGCAATCCTTCTTATTCAAGTTCATGAAAGAGCAAGGCAGGGTCGATTAAGGTAACACTATTTTATTAAAATTTAAAAAAAAAACTAAAACGATTCATTTTAAAGGGCTCATTTTATGAAAGAAATACGTATGTTAAAAGAAAAAGGCAAACCCGATGGTGTCAAGGAAAGGACTGAATCAGGCTTAATAGCTGCAATGAGAATTCAAAAAATGTGGCGAGGACATGCTGCTCGATGTAAGACAAGACGTAGAAAAATGGAAGAAATGATTTTAATTGGAATGGTTCCACCCCCACCGACAAGTAAAAAAAAGTCAGAAGCTATAGAAAAAATGAATCAGGTATGATAATTATAGATAACTATATGAAAACGACGAGGGAATACGGCTGGAAATTCTTGGGCGAAGGCGTTAGAAGAAATTTATTTATTTCTCCAAAATACACTTAATTACTTTTTCCGGATACTGAACAGGAAATAGTCGCTGGGTCTGCACTGTAAGGCGGATAATTGATTTCTTCCAACATGGTTCACATTAAGCTTTTTTTTAAAATTATTTATTTTATATTTCCTAAAATATTATTTTTAAGTATGTCTGACGTTAGTTATTTCTTTTCAATATAGTTGTTAAACCATAGAGTATTATACCTAGATGTCCAAGCCAAATGAGCAGAGTGATGTTCAGTGTTGTTGTTGTAGGTGAATTTAAAGAAGAATGGATGAAAAGAAGTTTAATGCGAAAGAAAGAGATGAATCTATATTGTACCGGGATATCACTGTACAAAAAGAATCAGTTGAATGCACAGTCGTTGGAAATCGTTATTATTAGTCTATGGTTAAACTGTATTAAGATTTGAATTTAAACCTGGAGTGGAATCGTATAACTCGATTGAGACTAAATCGTAGCCAAAAAGCATTACCATTTCTATGCTTTTTCGATACGATTTGGTTCAAATCGAGTTACACGATTCCACTCCTGTTTTTGTTCTTTGTCATTTTATTCGCTATATGCTCTATTTCGGAGCAGAACATGGCAAATAAAAGAGGACTTATATTTGATATGGTTAGGTATTTATGGTAATATTAAGTTGTCGTTGTACGTGACATAGATAAGAACTACCTGCGATAAACAATCATTCCTTAGGCCTAAAAATTTTTAGCCCCCTCGTAGAAGTTCTTCAATGCTATAATGTAATTTATAAAAAACGATTTGCATAGTGACCTTTTTTACAGTAAAGCTATATTCTAGCCAACGCTTCTTTTTAAATGGCATTAAGATCATGTCATCCATTTTGCACAAAAATTGAAGGGAAATAACGATAAAAGTAATACCAAAAATCGTATACAAATTAATTTGTAGGATATTATAGGATCTTTGGTAACGGGCTGAAAGAGAGTAACACGTTTCTAATGTTATTTGCATTAGAAATGTGTTTCCCTTTCAGTCCATAGCGTTGGTTTGTATTTCACTTAGGTTGCAGGTGATCAAACGGGGGCATTTATTCCTTTGTAATACTATAAACGAGAAAAAGTCCCTAATGATTAATTTGTACGTAATTTTATGCATATGGCATTGAATATCTTCTGTAATATGTATATTCTAAAATGCTCTACTTATCATAAATATATTGTTTTTTTTTATAACCAGGTTATAAAAGAAAGATATAAAACTCAAAAAGAATACAAAGAAAAATTTGAAGCTGCTTTGGTGGAAATAAGGAATGAAATTAAAAATAAACAAGGTTCTGTAATCATGGAGGATATCGGAGATGAGATTAGAGCGTGGATTAAAGATTATTATGAGAAAACTGGAAAACTTCCAGATTTTCCATCAGAAGAAAGTGGAGGCTCAAAACATATTTTTAGTCGTCAAGGTATTATTATCGTGTTAAGAAAAGCCGAATAAAAATTTTGTTGAGTAAATTCGAATGCAGTGGCTATTTTTTATTTGCCATTGTTATAACCTTTAACCGTTTTATGATAATTTATAAACAATATGGAAACTATCAAAATCATGTGAACAGCTACTTTTGATAACATAAGTCTCTTTTACCTAATATAAGTTTCTCTGATTTATAATTCTAATATCTCGGCGATAAATGGACGCCATTTTGCAGTTTTGATGTAGCAAAAACATACCACAGTATAATAAACAGTAAAAAAAATGTGAAAAATGACGGGTGACCTCGCCAATCTTGCATTTATCTTTAATTATACGCCCGTTTTTGCCACCCATTATTTTTATTTTCCATGCATGTGTGCTTTTTCTCAATAAAAAATGTATATAAATTCAACCCTCGATCTTTTTAGCTACCTATCATTTTTTTAGATCACATTATATTAGTGCAACAGAGATGAATATGTATTTCACTTCAATAAACAGTTCTAACATTTATGTAAATAATAATTCATACAGGCACTAACACTTAAAATATTTGAAAAACACATAACAAAAAATTTCTTCTACTTAAAAAAAACCCATGTGCTTATCTAAAATCGTGTCTAGGCTTATTCTTACACTTGAAAAAACTTTGGGACTATCAAAATGGCTCTTAAAAAACATATTAATTTTGTTTACAAAAATTGGGACTTGACCAATTAAAAAAAATTTCGATTGCTTTCTTTGTTTCATTCATTCTTTTGTCCAAAACGCATAAGACTATTATAAAACTATTATTGGTCTCCCTTGCTACAATTATCTTATAGGGAGCGCGTTGTAAAATAAAATATATTTGATTTATAGTTTAGTTCTTTCTTTCTAATGAAAAATTTTAATTTTCTTTCCTTATTTTGTACGGAATTTTTTCTTTCTGTCATTCTCAAAGGAAGTATTGGGAAGATCGCGTCTAATTTCTCTTCATTTTCCAGTCAAATTACTGTCTGTTTATTATACTGAGATACTGTCTTAATTTTTGATGAAACTTTTCGTGTTTTTTTGGCTTGGTGATGATTTTGACTTCTAATCTGCACTTTGATGCATGATTTCTGGATCATAGTGAAAATACCATGTTACCTTGTCAGTTAGGAACATTGAAATGTTATTTGATGTTCATACGATCTCTCTAGAATTTTCCATTCTCATTGATGTCAGCTCTTTTGTCAGTGCATATAACAAATTTTGTACATAGCTTTGTGTTGCCTAAATACTCTTTCAGAATCAAAAAAAACTGTTTCCTTGTGATGCATTGCGATCACGAATTCACAAACTTTTTCAATATTTTCTGCAAATCGACTTGTTTCTTGATGGTCTACCTGCACGTTGGTCGTCTTCCAACATTTCTCTGCCTTCCAAAAAAAAGTCCTCGATTTTGATAAGCAATTATTACCATAAACTTTTTACAACACTTTGTACGCTTCTGTGGCTGCAGTGCCAATTTCTACGTGAATTTAAAAAGAGGTCTTTGTTCCATGATTTTATTACAGCAAGTCTTATGAAATCTGAAAAACTAACCAAAAACGAGAAAACTTTATATCAAGTGCAATTTTACTGTATAACTATCTTTTTCGGCATTACACCTAATAGGTACCGAAAGTGAAATCAGCAGATCATCTGCCATTTCATCAAAAGAATCTAAAAAAACTAAAGATAAATCGAAATCGCCAGCAAGAAGTGGCGATCTTAATGTGGAAGAAAATCTAGATGTTGGATTTCGTCCAACACAATCTGCATTTTTACCAGATATTAAATCTGGTATCGAAGAGTAAGTTACCAAACGAGTTTTAAAATGTTGAAAATGTTGATGTAATAAGATTAATTTCTATTAAGATTCAATGATATTTGGCGAAATAAAGATGAGTCTTCAAACGCAAAACAAACATATTATGAAGAAATGGTTTATAAAGATAAATACACAGAAGTTGAAATAGAATTGAGAAAGATCATAGATGATCTTATGAGACAGGAATTAGAATTATTACAGGTTAATAAATCCAATTTTACATATTAAAAACCGTGTATTTTAATAAAAATATTTAGGCAGCTTTGGATCGTGATCGTGCATCTAAAGGAAAAAAAGCAAAAAAAAGTAGTAAAAAAGCTAGACGCAGTGGTAAAAAAAGTAAAAAAAAGAAAGAAAAAGATCTTACTCCAGACAGAACTACGGAATCTTTATTCGAAGAACTTGTTACGAATGGGATAATTAAAAAATATCCTGAAATTCCTTTGAAATCGTATATCGGTGATAAAGCATATGCAGAAAGGACTGGAACTAATCCTTCACCAGGCGATATTAAACAATTGTTAATTGAATATTGTATTCTTCCGTTGGGATCAGAAACAATACGAAATTATTGTCCATGCATTCGTTCAATACTTTTAGCAGGCCCCAAAGGAACTGGTAAAAAAGCTCTTCTACATGCAATTTGTACAGAAGTGGGAGCAGTGCTTTTTGATATCACTCCAGCAAATATTGTTGGAAAATATCCCGGGAAATCTGGACTAATAATGTTAATGCATCTTTTAATAAAGGTGTCAAGACTTCTTCAGCCATCTGTTATATATATGGGCGATGCTGAAAGACCATTTATGAAAAAAGTCCCCAAAACTGATCGAACTGATCCGAAACGTTTCAAAAAGGATTTACCGAAATTAATTAAAAATATTGCAGTCGAAGATCGTGTAATATTCATTGGTACATCGAGTTTACCATGGGAAGCTGATCAGAAATTATTACAGCAAACTTATAATCGATTTATATATATACCACGGCCAGATTACGGAGCTCTATCATTTGCATGGAAGGAACTAATAAGGTTTATTTTCTTTATATGATTAATGATAATAATTCAAGAACCAATGGTATGGATTGTATCCATAAAGATCCTTACAGAATTATCAAATAAATTATTTATTTATTATTTTTTTTTTTACTTATTTATTTATTTATTTATTTATTTATTTATTTATTTATTTATTTATTTATTTATTTATTTATTTATTTATTACCAAATTCACACGGTTAAAGCTTACAATCTATATTCTCAGTGAGTATACAGGAGGGCATACACAATTTGATTGTAGCGTAATGGCAAAAATATCAGATGGATATACAATCGGATCAATAGCGGCTTGTATTCAGGAGGTTATTACTTGTAAAAGGAAGTTACAATTAAGATCAAAACCTTTAACACATGTTGAATTAATAAATGTTTTAAGGTATTATAGAAGCTAAAGTTGTGCTGACATTATTTTAATGGATTTTCTCTTTTCAGTACGAAAGAACCTGTTTATAAAGAAGAAGAGGAAGCTTTCTCCTTGTGGTGGTCTAAAACACCGCTTGGTAGACGTCGTCAGCGAACTCTTGAAATGGAATTAGAAGCTCAATTAGAGAAAGAAACTCCAAATAGCAAAGGAAAAGGAAAAGGAAAAGAAAAGAAAAAATAAACTTTATTTCGTTCCTAATAAATTATAAGTTTTATAACAAATGAAAGTGAAAATAAAAATCTAAGGGTTTGGGGTTCAAAATTTTTGTTTCCGGATAAATTTACAGAATAGTCGAGCTCCTGGAATTTGACTTATTAATTATTCTTCTATACCTCTTATTAAGTAAATAATTACATTGGTTAACATTTTGGCCATAATCCTTTTTTTGGGCCTACAAATTAAAATTTTGGACGATGGATCGATATTTTTAAATGAATCCGGATACATACGAAAAATATTAAAATTGTATGTCATGAAAATTAAAATCCAGTATCAACGCCAATTCATCTTCATTATTCCATCAGTATGGAGGACATATCGCCAATCCGTTAGGATTTTGATGTGTCTTGCAATTAGAAAACTAGTCCCGATATTGCGTATGCAGTGAATTTCGTAAGCCAATACAATGAGCAAAATACTTCTATACAGTGAAAAGAATATTTACGAGGAACTACCAATGATGGTTACTAATGCTGCGCTTTTCGTTCCTGAGGCACCGAAGGAAACTAATCCAAATAACAATAGCATGCACACATATATATTCGATTTCATAATTTTTGGGACTCGAGGCGAGAATTGCTATTTCATGAATAATTATTTTTCAGGATGTTTTCATTGTTTTTTTTTCTTGGGTGATTTAGGTTCGCATACACATAAATCAAATTAAAGTTATAAGGTAAATTTAAGTCATTATCTTCTATGTGCTGGCCCGCAAAATGCTAGGGCGGGCTGTTTGATTAATTGTAATTAAATAAACTCTATAAAAACTTTTTTTTATACAGTAATAATGAAAATTTGCAGTTTATAATAAAAAATATATCAAACTTGCGTGTAAAAGGAAATTCCAGGAAATTTTCGATGTTGTTTGCTGTTACACCCAGAAACTAAGCACTTCATTTTGTAATTTTTTTAAGTTTAATTATTTAATTCAAAAGAATTTTATTTGGAATTCGAAATGAAAAAAATGCAATTTTTTCCCCGTCCAAAATTGACACTTCGTTTTTAAAAAAACGTTTCATACACAGATATCGTAAACATGGGTTTTAGCCTATCCTTTTCTCTATAATCAAAGGTTTCAACCTTGTTTAACCACACGACTCCATTGGACTTAGTTCACGACATAATTTCAGTCGGACTGAAAAAAAGTCTAATGGAGACTCTAAAAATTGGACATATTTTCAGGTGGACTGAGAAAAAGTCTAATGGAGACTCGAAAATTTCAACTTTGTTGTCAGTACGACTGAAATTATGTCTTGATTAAGTCCAATGGAGTCGTGGGGTAAACTATAAGAACTCAATGTGACAGCTTACACGTGCGTTGTGTTTTGTTGAAATTCTTACTTTTTTCGAAGAAAACGTAGTAAAAATATTAATACTATTCAGTTGTGAATAAGAAAATAATAAAATGAAGAATTTAAATTTGCTTTATACTATACACAAGAAAATAAATAATTGCAATTCATTGTTTTTAAACTCGAATACCGCTGGTGTTGGTTTTTATTATTCTAATAATTGTATTTTTGGATACAAAGACGATAAAGAAATTTGCAAAATTGAAAATGTCATAGGCGGTGAATATTTAGTCGTAAACGACAGTATCTTTCTAGCAACAGAAAGTGGCCAGGTTCATGATGTATATTTAGATACTGGCAACAAGGAGTCTTTCAATTGTTCTGACAGTGGAATTGAAAAAATGGCTTGGAGTCCTAATCAAGAAATTGTTGCATTTGTTACAAAGTCAAGACATGTTATTGTGTTGACATCCACATATGAACAGTTAAGTGAATCATCTCTTGACGATGATTATTTTGGTGATCAAGAATTTATAACTGCCGGTTGGGGTAAAAAAGAAACTCAATTTCATGGATCCGAAGGCAAACAAGCGGCTAAAACAAAAACTAATTTTGTACTAGCTGAAAATCTTTTAGATTTAGATCAAACGATATCAATAACATGGAGAGGTGACGGTGAATATTTTGCAGTTTCATTTGTAGGATGTGCTAGTCGAATGTTTAAAGTTTACAATAAAGAAGGAGAATTGCAATTTACATCAGAAAAAACTAACAATCTTGGTACTGCCATCTCATGGAGACCATCTGGCACATGGATAGCTGTCCCTCATGTATTGCCCAATAAATATACAATAGCGCTTTTTGAGAAAAACGGTTTACGACATCGTGAAATTGTTTTACCATTTAAATATGAGACCGAGAAAGTCATCAATTTAGCTTGGAGTTTAGATTCTGAAATTTTAGCCATTGAAACTTTACAGAATAATGATAAAAGCTTTTTATATTTATACACTGTATGTAATTTTCATTGGTATTTAAAACAGAATTTAAATTTTGATACAAAAATAAAACAATTCATGTGGGATGTCGGAATTAATGAAGAAAAAACTTTACATGTTTTACTTTCAGATGATACTTATATTCAATACAGGTAAAAATAAAATGATTTTATTATTCAGATATTAATTTGTTAGTTTACAGATGGAGTTTTAGTATTTATCATTCGAAAGGAAATACGATTCATAATCAAAATATTGTCGCTGTTATTGACGGAAAGAATGTATTTCTTACAGATTTTCGTAATAATATTATTCCACCCCCAATGCATAAATATAATCTAGACGGAGAAGCCTACACAAATGTAGTAGGTTTTCTAAAAAGTACTCAAAATGAAGATAATTTTAATCAATTTTTCATCTACAATGCCCACAACAAATTGATATTTTATAATCCTGAATTTGAATGTAATAATTTGGGTCAATTACGATTAAAAGGAGTTAAATTACTTGGAGACATTCAAATTAATAATGATTTGTTAACGATCCCATTGGATGTTAATCATTTGTTATGGTTAAATGAAAGTGATTTAATATTTTGTCGAAATATTTTCGAAACCACTATAATTTATCTTGGAAAAATAGATTTCAAGAGTGGAGTTTTTAATATTGTTCATAATATTGAAGTACAAGGATTAGTTGGTGCTATTTCAGAAACTACTAATAAAAGTTTTGTTATTCATTTAAGCAACGGGCTTGTATTTACAATCGATATTGAAGATAAAAAACTATTAAAACCTAATCTGATGTTTGAAATTCCAGAATTTTGTGAAAATATCCAATCTATAATCCAAAATGGAGTATTAAAAGTTGTTTCTTTGAGAAATTATCAAAATTTGTATATAAATACATTAAAGATAGATGATGATGTTACATCATTTTTTATCTCAGAAAAATATCTATTTTATACTCTTCTTAGTACACTTAAAGTTGTATTACTTGAAACTGATCAAGTAATTGATGAAAGGAAACTTGAACGCGGATCTAAACTTATTGGTATAATTCCAAAAGATTCAAGAACTATTCTTCAAATGCCACGTGGAAATTTAGAAATTATACAACCAAGAGTATTATCACTTTGTATAATTGGAGATCTTCTAGATAAATCGGAATATCGGAAAGCAATGGAAATGTTAAGAAAACAAAGAATCAATTTGAATATAATTGTCGATCATAATCCAGAGAAATTTCTTTCCGAATTAGATGACTTTTTAGAGGATATTTCAAATCCACAATGGTTGAATTTATTCCTAACTGATTTACAAAATGAAAATGTTACGAAAACAATGTATTCCAGCAATTATTTATCTAATATAAAAGATTATTTTTTGCCAGAAACTAAAATTAATTTCATCTGTAATAAAATGTGTGAACACATGCAAATGAAAGATTCAAAAAGATTTATTCTACCAATTATTACAAGTTTTGTTAAGAAAGGCGATCTAGAAAAAGCTCTTCAATTGATTTGGTTTGTAAAGAAAAATGAAGCTGCTGCTGTAACGAATAATACTGGAGTTATTGAAAAAAGTATATCTGAAGAAGCGTTCCGATATCTGCTATATTTAGTTGATGTAAATGAACTTTATAATGTAGCTCTAGGAACGTATGATTTTGGTTTGGTACTTTTTGTTGCAAATAAATCCCAAAAGGATCCCAAAGAATATATCCCGTTTCTTAACAATTTAAAAAATTTAGAAACTAATTATTGTAAATATAAAATTGATGAACATTTAAAACGTTATGATCATGCTCTTGAAAATATTGCAAAATGTGAGTATGATCATTTTGAAGAATGCTTAGAATTTATTGTCAAACATAAGCTTTATGCAAAAGCATTAATTCAATTCGAAGGAAAATCTGAATATTATAAGCAAATTGCTTTAGCATATGCGGATTACTTAAGATCTCAAGGAAAATTAGAAAATGCCAGTATTATGTATGAGCGAAGTGGTGATTTTCAACAAGCAATTATAAGTGCAAAACATGTTCTCGATTGGGAACGATGTTTAATGCTTACACGTTTGATGGAAAATGAAGCAACGGAATTACAAAAAATTTCACAGTAAACAGTATATATATATATTAAATTATATAAATTTTAATTTTCTTAACATTTAGGGCCCTAATAGGACCACTGCAGGAAAATGGTAAATTTGAAGAAGCTTTTTATCTCGCAAAAACGTATACAGATGATTTTTCTCTGGCTGTGGACATTTTATTAAAGGGTAGACTCTATTTGAAAGCAATTTTTGAGTCTCGATTGAAAAATGTAACATTAATTGGTAAATTCTAAATTAAAAATTTGAATAAAACGAAATGCAAATAAAAGTAAATTAATATATTTTAGAAACGATTATAAAACCGAATCTAATATCTTATAAGGATATTTTACAAAGTTCAATTGAAGTGGATAAAGAACAATATCTTAGATTTATAAATCGATTACAAGTAGTTCGTATTGAAAGAAAAAATAAAGATTCTAATCAAATTTACGAAGATGTTGATGAATGTGATTTACTTTCTGATACAAGCAGTATGAATTCATCTAGATATACCGGTAGTTCAAGAGGCTCAGGGTAAGTTTAAATTATAAGAAACAACGAAACTTAGTTACTTATACTCTATTGTATTGTATTGTATGCAAGGAATTACTGGCCCATTGTCCCTCTTCCCAAAAAGATTGGTTGAGAGGCTAGGTCTTTTTCCCGAACAGGTTAGTCCTTCTAATGGAGGTCAGCACCGTAGTTAGGTCCAAGTTGGCTAACCCCTCCTTATTCGTGCACGCACTTAGTGCAGCAAGTCTCGTTCTAGAAAAGACCGGGCATCCACATAAAAAATGTTCTGCTGACTCATTATCTTCCAGACAGGCTCCGCATATCGGACTCTCGGCCATTCCTATTCTGCACGTGTGTTCGTTCAAGGAGCAATGTCCTGTCACAATGTCCACAATTGTTCTAAAGGTTTTTCGCTCGAGTCCCATCAACATTCTCGTCCTTCGGGAATCCGGCCCAATCAATATCAATTTAGCTTGCCTACACTGATTTAGCCCTTGTCACCTCTGTTGGTGGCAGTAGTTTAGTTGCCTACTGAGATCCTGTTTGAGACCCGAGTAGGTCCACCCTACCGAAGGTTGAGGACCGTAAAGCAGTGTCTCTGACCCCTCTCGCAAGGGAGTCAGTTTGTTCATTGCCCGGGATACCCGAGTGACCAGGTACCCACGCAACTGTTACCCTATTTTTTCTACCCAACTTGCTCAGCGCACAGACGCATTTTTCTACTAACCGTGTGAAACGGTACATGAGTTGAGTACTCTGATAGTCGCCTGACTGTTTCCATACTCCATAAAATTACAAAAATATATCGTTAGATAGTATTTGATTCTAAGTTAAAAAAACGTTAATCTATTTTTTTATTTTTTTTTTTAGAAAAACATTTAGATCTAGTAAAAATCGACGAAAGCATGAAAGAAAATTATTAAGCTTAAAAGAAGGCAATCCATTTGAAGATATCGCTTTAATCGATGCAATTTATAATTTAATACAAAAAATATTGAATCAACAGCTACATATACGAAACACGAATAAAGCTTTAATCGAAATCTGTTTTGATTCATACGCAAAAGATATTCAAACAGTATATTCCAATTTAATAGAAATTGTGAAAGAATCATTAGATGAAATATGGATACCAGAAATGATTATATCAGAATTGCCTCCTGGACCTAACTTTGATTTTTCACAATTACAAAGCAATCAACATTATGCTATGATAAGTAAGTACAAGAAATCTATATCGAAAATTGATCGCAAGAATTTTATAAATATAAACGATATTTTAACGATAGAATCAAATTTTTACTGAAAGTTTTTATTCTAAAGACTCAAATATAAAGTCTCTAATTGATGTAATGTATTATATATAGACTGTTCCAAAGACCATCAACTACCTTTTTTGGTCTACGTTAAGCAGGCTTTAGCCGAAGTTGTGTTTCTTTATTTTAACCTTCGTGCTTTATAATTATTTTTCTTTTTCACATACTTGAAGTTAAGACGTCATTTTCCTTTATGTGCTGACCTGATGAAATATCTTGAAGGGATTGATCTAATCCATTAGAAGATTGTTTCAAATACTATCATATCATCATTCCATCAAACTTTCATCATTTTGGTGTTGCGTCAAATGCGAGATGGTGTTAGATTCTGCGCGAATTTGATATATGGCAACACTATTTGATAACGCTTTTTAACATTAATATGTCTTGAGCCTGGGGGTCATGAAAAAAAAACGCGTGACGAAAACGCGTTACGAAACGCATGAAACACTTTTTGAAACACGTTTTTTCTTGAATTTGAAAAGTTTAATTTCTCTTCTCTTTTGGCAGAACGATATTTAAACAAACATTTGTATTTTTTTTTTAATTCAAGTAAAAATTTTCAAGACATTTTTTTTCCAGAGTAATTAATAACTATTTAATTTAGAAAAACTTAAATTTTTCATACTTCTTAATTTTCTTTCTTGTTTTTTGAAGTGAAATGCTTCTATGGGGGCTATTAGCAAAAATTATGTCACGATTTTATGTGACGAAACTTCACATTACAGAAAATCTCATTATATGGACGTCCTAGCTAGACAATTACAATGTTCGGCAATATTATGGAGGTTATAATGAAGATTATTTCTATCGAAGACCAAATAGTTCTACCTGCCATCGTATTGGCGTTAAACTTGATACAAGTTTTTGAACTTTTTAAATAGAGGTCAGACACGATTGAAATGATCGGCAAAGTTGTGGAGGTTTTTATGGGGATTATTCCCGTCGAAAACCCAATAGATCTATCTCCCACTACTTCGGCACTGTAATAAAAAAAAAGATTCTGTTTCACTTCTACAGTGTTGTCAAAAGCACACTTCCGTTTTTTTTTTTATTAAAGAAAGTTTATTACAAAAGTCTGGTGGATTTTCAGCAAATAAAGTTGTTTGAAGAACCTTGTATTTTATTACTACCTTACACAAAATGATAAAAATCAAATCAATAGTCTACCAAAAGACATATTAATAATCTCATGTTTTTCCCCATAAGGGGAAAGCGACAAAATTTTGTGCGCACGGTGCAGACTAAACTGCCGGGCCGATTTCGACAAAATTTATGCAGTTCATGTATTGGACCCTAACTTAGAACTGATTAGTTTTTGGCCCATATTCGACTATGGCAACACTGTCTAAGAATACGTTTTGTCCAAATATAGCACTAGTTGTAAAATCGAAACAATTTTGATGAGATTTGCAGTTTATGTACTAAGGTCGAAATTAGAACATTAGCCTTTCAACGGTAACACTAATGCGCAAAATTTCTTTTAAAAAATGTTGTGGTGGAAATATAGAAACTTCCCTAATTCGGCCAGTAATAGTCTGATTTTAATGAAACTTGGAATGTACGTTTGGAATGGGCCAACTGAAAAGATAGAATGCGTCTCCACTTGATGGGGTTGAGGAAGCCAAAATAGAAAAACAATAATTCGGTCAATAGTAGTCACATTTGTATGAAACTTGGAATGTACATTTAGAATAGGCGAACTGAAATGAATATTTTATGACATTATCAGGAGAATTCCATAGTGGTCCGTCCGATATAGAGAAAATGTAAATGCAATGGTTTACTCATTTTTTTTTCTTATGAACTTTACATTTATTTTATTTCTTAAATTTTTTTCTTATTTCTTCTGTTGAAGATTTTCAATTATTCGATCGTATGGTTTTTCTGTGTTCAAGCTAGTGAGTTTGCCGAAGTGTTTCTTTTCTATTTAAGCTGGTGAGGTTTTCGACTCGTTTTTTCTTAAATAAAAAAGCAAAGAAAGGGTTTTTACGTAATTTATTTTTGTACATGTTTAAATTAATATATTATACTATATATAGTACCATAATATAGCTTTTCGTTTATATTTTTATTTTCCAATAACTTTTTAAAATTAGTTTTAACTGAAAAATTTCAGTAGTTTTGTTTGGTGGGGCTTAGCCGTATCAGCCCTTAAGGTAGAGCTGAGTCTGCTCTACATATATTACACCCCAAAACCGAAATCGCTCAATGAGTGAAAAAGACAACCACAGCACCTTGTGAACATTTGTAAACGATCATAGACCGATGAATATTTTTTTCTTTATGGCTGTTGAAAGCATTGTGCATTAGTCTTAAAAAGTGCAAATTAATAGAAAAAGTCAGTTTATATTCCGCTCGCTGATCCCACTTGTGTTTTGCACGTTTATTTATTGTACTTAAGTGGTAATTTAATTCTTCCACATTCTTTTTTTCTGCTCACAATAAATGCTCATTTTATTAATATACTGGTTGATTTTTTAGGCGTTTGGTTTTTAATTTAAAAAAAAAAACAGAAAAATGTAAAAAGTATATGAAATTTTTATTTAAATCGATAAATGAATTCTTGCCCTTTACTTTCTAAAAATTATTTCATGTAAATGTTGACCACGACTACGTTTTAAGTAGTCCATTCGAGAAGTCCAATTTTGAACCACTATTTCGAGCATTTCGAGTGGCATTTGGCGAATAACGCGAGTAATGTTGACTTCCAATTCCTCAATCGTACCCGGCTTATCTATGTAGGCTTTGGGCTTTACATAGCCCCAAAGGGAAAAGTCTAAAGGTGTGATATCACACGATTTAGGCAGCCAATTCACCGGTCTGAAGCGCGAAATTAACTGTTCACCGAATTGTTCTCGCAAGCAGCGCCGTTTTGTTGGTACCAAATGCCCTGGAGATCACGAACTTCAATTTCAGGCAGCAAATAGTCCGTTATCATGGCACGATAACGGGCGCCATTGACGGTCCTTCTGATTTTTGAACAAATATAGACCAATGATTGCACCACACCACAAACCACACCAAACCGTGCATTTCTCTGGATGTAACGGTAGCTCTTGATACTCTTCGGCTTGTTCATTAACCCAAATACGGCATTGTTGGCTTTTAACGTATCAATTTAGCCAGAAATGCGCCTCATCGCTAAACAAAATTCTGCGATAAAACAGCGAATCATCATTAAGCTCACAACTCCAGAATTTGGAGACGATATGTGGATGTAAGTTTTTCCGTGATAAAATGGCAATGCTAACTGAGCATGTTTGACTTTGACACATGTCACGAATCACCCATTATATAAAAGACAAGTCCTTCTGTCTTTCTTTCTATCTTTCTTTTTTTCTGTCCGTCCTATCGTTGAGAAAAAAAACATTTCCAAAGTAAACAGGACTTTTTGAATCTAGCGCCCCTAGTGGCGCCGTCTATATGTCGACTGGTGCGTTAGGATCTGCTATCCTTTATCGACTTCCTGTGAGAATTTCATGACATTTCATCTATTGAAAGTGAAGTTATTGCGTTTTAAGTGTCAGTATGTTTGTGTCATCGGTGCGAAAATGAGCTTCGAACAAAGAGCCAACATTAAATTTTGTTTTAAAATTGGTAAAACTTTTACCGAAACGTTTCAATTGATGAAACAAGTTTATGGCGATGATTGCCTATCCCGTAGCAGAGTGCACGAGTGGTTTCAACGTTTTCAAAGTGGTCGTGAGGACATAAATGACGATCAACATGTGGGCCAACCAAAATCCGTGATTACCGAAAATTCCATCGAAACTGTGCGTGAATTCATCAAAAATCAGCCGAAATCATCATTGAAATTCATGGAAATGGAATTGAACATCTCCAAAACATCAAAACATCAGTCAAAAGTGAAGACAATGCTGATTTGTTTTTATGATTCCAAGGGTATTGTCCACAAAGAATTTGTTCCACCCGGTCAAAACGTTAATGCGGTATTCTACCTAGGAGTTTTGAAGCGTTTGGTGCGCCGTATTCGACGTGTTCGGCCCGAATATCGCGAAGATGGAAGTTGGCGTTTGTTGCGCGATAATGCGCCGTCTCATCGATCGACGCTTGTGATCGATTATCTCACCAAAAATCACATTTTAACCATCAACCACTCCCCGTATTCACCGGATATGGCACCGTGCGACTTCTACCTTTTCGGAAAAATGCATTTGCCGATGAAAGGAAAGCGTTATGCAAACGTAGAGGCCATTCAAAAGGCTTGCACCGGCATACTGGCGGCCATACAGGCCAACGAGCTAAAACACTCGTTCGACATGCTTTTGGACCGTGCAAAAAGCTGTATTGAAGCAGAAGGAGACTATCTTGAATAAAATCAATTGATTTTGCCGAAAAAACCATTTGTTCTGTTTTTTTTTTTAAAGTCCTGTTTACTTTGGAATCCACCTTGTATTTTTTTGTGAAAATAACTTGTTCAAATAAAGTTTAGAAATTTGAGACAAAGAGTGCTCAGTGAAAAATTTTCAAAAACGAAATAAAGTGTAGTAAAAACTAATGAAAGCAAACGAAATTTAAATAAAAATTTTCAAGGATTCTAATTAAATCGAAGCAAACAGATTTTTGTGAAAACTTTGACGGACGAACATTGTCTGATTATAACATCCAAAAAGAATCTACATTTCACTTGGTTTTACGTCTACGAGGAGGTATGCAAATATTCGTCAAAACATTAACTGGTAAGACCATCACTTTGGAAGTCAAACCTTCGGACACCATTGAAGATGTCAAGGCAAAGATTCAAGATAAAGAAGGAATTCTACCAGACCAACAGCGTTTAATTTTTGCTGGTAAACATTTGAAAGACGGACGAACATTGTCTGATTACAACATCCAAAAAGAATCTACACTTCACTTGGTAATACGTCTTCGAGGAGGTATGCAATTATTCGTCAAAACTTTAACTGGTAAGACCATCACTTTGGAAGTCGAAGCTTCCGACACCATTGAAAATGTCAAGGCAAAGATTCAAGATAAAGAAGGAATTCCACCAGACCAACAGCGTTTAATTTTTGCTGGTAAACCATTGAAAGACGGACGAACATTGTTTGATTACAACATCCAAGAAGTATCTACACTTCACTTGGTTTTACGTCTTCGCGGCGGAAATTAAATTTCTTTAAAAAAGTGAGGCGAAGTTATATTTTTATGTTTTATTTAATGTTTCTTGCATCACTAAAAAAAATTTTACTTTCAAAATGATTTATATTATGAAATTTACTTTGGTTTAATTTTTTGGAATTAAATAAAAAAATCATTTCTTCAATTTATAAGTTGTTTGGTTCCTACCCTAGTTTTTTTTTGTCTTTACATAATACATATTTTCCAGGAGCTATTTTACCAAACGGGCAACCAATTTAATGTCTTTTCTCGAGGTGTTGTGGGGTAAATATTGTGCATTCTATTGACTTAAGACATGAAATATTGGGTATCGCAAAAAGTTCGTGGATTTTTTTCACCAACATTCAAACACATTTTTATTACATTTCAAATGAATTTTTTTAAACCAAATATGTGACGTTTTGATCGATAATCTTTTGCCATTTTTCTGGTATAACCATTACGCCATCACTGTAGAATTTCTGGGATTTCTGGGCGAAAAACTGAACCAAGTGATTTTCACAGGCCTCTTTTAAAATCAATTTTACACCATTAAAGGAATTCTGCAGAGACCAAAACAAATGGTAGTCAGATGGAGCAAGGTCCGCACTATATGGTGGATACATCAAAACTTCCCAGCCAAGCTCTCTCAATTCTTGCCTAGTCATTAAAGATGTGTGTAGTCATGATGGTAGGTTACACCTTTCCTATTGATCGATGGTGGCCGCTTTACCTCACTTGCATGCTTTAATCGCAGTAGTTGTTGACAGTAGAGAGTGGAATCAATCCTCTGGCCAGGTTATAGCAGTTCATGATGCACGATTCCCTTCCAATTCCACCAAACACAAAGCATTTCCTTACGTGAGTTAATCCTGGCTTTGCCACCGTTTGTGCAGCTTTATTCTTCTTGGACCACGATCTTTTTCGCGCATTATAGTCGTATGTGATCCACTTTTCATTACCTGTTATCAATCTTTTCAAAAATTGGTCGATTTCGTTTCGTTACAGCAGCTATTCGCAGATGGACATTCAGTTCATTAAATTTTTCACTGTTAATTCATGTGGAACCCAAATATCGAGCTTCTTTTTGTATCCAACCTTACGCAAATGGTTCAAAACTATTTTTTGATCATTCTTTAGGTCATCAGCAATGTCCTAAGATGAGATCTGTCGGTCTTCCTCAATTTTTTGGAGAATTTTATCGACTTTTACAATGATCCTACCAGAGCGCGGCGCATCTTTAACATCGAAATTTCCAGAGCGGAAACGAGCGAACCATTTACTTGCTGCTGATTTCGATAGAGCATGTTCTCCATAAATACTACACAATTTTTCAAAACCCTGCGAAGCTCTATCGCCTTGGTCGAAGTGATATTGTAAAATACAGCGAATTTTTCAGAATTTTGGCTCATTTTCAAAACCCAATCACCGCCATTACTTCTGACTGATTTTCACAATTTTTTTTTAAATATTCCATGAAATGTTGCCTTTCAATCGCGCTATAATATAACATGATAGGGTTAGAACTACTAAAGTTATGCGGCTCTAAAAAAATCCACGACCTTTTTGCGATACCCAATATATCTTCAGTGGTGTTACGAGGTAAATATATCAAAACAACCAAAGTGGTGACTAAGGGGAGTGATACGGTTAAGGGCGGTTATTTTTAACACTTTGTTGACCGGTCACGAGTTAACTCGTGTTTTCATGCCGAAACGTTGTTGATCGATCACGGGGTAATTCGTGCCTGCACTTGCATTAGCAATTTCATTTTATGAAGCCCAGGGCAATATAGAATACTGCAAAAACTTTACTGTAACTCTAACTTACAAAATAAACTTAGATTCAAAAAATTTCTATTAGAAGTAGCTAGGGAATGGATAACTGTAGATTCAAATGAATACAGCTTTGTATCTGGCACTTCGTCTCGTACTTCTAAAAGGGCTCCGTACAATGATCCATCTTTCAGGCTATCAGGACAACTAAAAGACCACATTTTAGAAAAAAATAGTCACCAGTGTAAAAATAAATAAATGAATGTTTCAGTTCCACATTGAATTACGAAATAATAGCCGGTGACATGAGATAGTTTCAGCGTAAAATTGGCGGTCAACAAAGTGTTAAGATTCATAATGTTGCGAATTAATATTGGTAAGTTACATTGATTTGTAAACTGAAATTTCTAGGAGCCCGTCTTAGGACGGGTAACCTCCTAGTTTTAAAATATTGCGCGTTTTAATTGTCCTGAAAAATAACATTCATCATCATTTGTTTTTTTGTGAATATCCATAACGCGTTGCTTTTTTCGATCATTGAGTGATTTAGGTTTTGGGATGTAACATATACTAGGCGGTTCAGTAAGTCTGTTGGCTGACATAGATTACTATCGTCAAACTGATATTATTTTTAATATCTGCCATCTTTCAAATGATGACTACCCAAGTTATAGTTTTTTAAACCAGTACTATAGTTAGTGAGTTACAGTCATTTGAAATAAACAACCTTGGATTTTTTTATAACAATGGAAAAGAGTGAATATCGCGTTTTGATAACACATTGTTTTTTATGGGAGAAAACACCGTCCAAACTAAACAATCACTTGAGAAATGTTACGGGGAATCTTCTCCATCGAGACAAATGGTTAAGAAGTGGATTGGTGAATTTAAACGTGGTCGTACAAGCGTTTATGAGGAAGAACGTCTAACTCGGCCAGCTGAGGTGACCACGGAACAAATTGTCGGAAATTGTACGTTATGTATTAAGAGACTTTCCTTGGGATGATCGCTTTCGGTTGCCTCCATATGAGAATCGACTAAAATTAATTGCCCTTCATTCATTGGAGAGGAAGCATCAGGTGGCTGATGTATTTTTTGTCCTCCAAATTATCAACAGAAATATGGACGCTCCTTTCCTTTTAAACAGGATGCATTTAAACGTTAATACACGTTCTTTGAGATTCGTAGAACTTTTTATAATAAAGCACCATAGAACTGACTACGGTAGATATGAACCAATTTCCCGAATGTTGCGTACTGTTAATGCTAACGCCAAAGCCTTTGACTTTTGCTAAAGCGAAACCAGTTTAATAAAATGTTTATATATGTAAATTATATTACACTAGGAGGCTCCATATTTTGACTCTCGCTTGCATTAAGCTGTTTTAAAAAAAAAAAAAATAATGATTATAAAATTTTTGCGGTCATTTACAACATTTTTTGTCAGTTAAATCTATTTTTGTATTAAAAAAAAACATTGTTTTATTTTACAGAACCTTATCAACGATATAAGCCTCAATTAAACTTAATCGATTGGGAACATGAAATTTTAAAATAATTTGTTTAAACATGTATATAAATTTGTTGTACACATTTATTTTAGTTTTAAATGAAATATTATAATAAAATTGTAATTAATAAAACTTTAAATAGGGTCATTTTTTGATATCTTCAAATAAATAATAACAATAATCGTAATGCCAAAGATATAAATTAATAAAGATATGTAAAATTCTAAAAAAGGTTTCATTTAACACGAGTAAACTACATTTTATCTTATGGAAAGAACTTTTAGGAGCTTTAAGCACTTTCCGTAAGACTTATTGTAAATTACTTATGTTAAATAAAAGCCTTTTTGAACTTTCCACATTTTCCTTTTATTAATATCTTTGGTAATGCTATTGAACTACAGACTCTCCTTTCCGCCTAGTCAAGATATCAATATTAATTGCTTTGAATCATAATTAATAGATGAGATGCCATATTAAATTTTTGCTTATATCAAAATATTTACTTTATTTGGACGCCCCTTTTTGCTTTTATCATTTCGTCTAAATGTTGGAATTTTGATGGGTGTTTTTCTGGAATTGCTTACAAATATGATAATACATTATCAGAGAAATATTTTGTTGCTAAATGAAGATTAAACAAAGTGTTCCTATTTACATTTATTAAAAAGATATCTACTTACAAAATTACCAATTTCTAACATGACTAATATTCGGTTTACAAGTTTCAATTTTTTAAACGTGTATTTTTGGACAAAGATCATTAATTTTTTTCTTTATTGCCACTCTTTTTCACACATGGAATAAGATTACTTTTATCTTTTATTTCCTTAATCAATGAAAAACGTTCATTAAGGAGCAAATTTTAATTTTGCAGTTTTTTATTGACAAATACCGTGCTACGTACTAAATTCTTTAAAATTTTTATGCCCTATGTAGAGATACCAGATCGAAAATACATTAGCGAGGACAATCTAAGTAAAAACGAGGACATTTTGGTTTTTCAAAAAGATGACACAACTGGGACATTTTTTTAAACAAAATTTTATTATTATTTTATGTACATGGTACAAAAAAAAAATTCAGTTGTACATTGTACATAAACTTAAAACTTATGCTAACTTAATTCAAAATCACATTTAATATTTGTCTTTGTTACCAATTCTTAAAAATAGACTAGGATTGTGTATTAAATAACTGTATAATGTTTTACACTCCATATTTAGATTATAAATTGGTCTCAACTTTCAATTTATATCGCTCTTTAGTCCATTGACTATAATATTTAATATAATACAATATATATGTATATAACATATTGTATATAGCTATAACTGAAAAAACCCGTTCATTATTTGTATTATGTGCGAAAACGAGGACGTAGATCAAAAACCCGCGAGGACGCCCTCTAAACTAGGACATGTCCTCGGAAACGAGGACTAATGGGAACCCTAGTCCTATAGTAGTATACCAGAGAGTATATTAGTTATCAGGTCGTCAAGCATGACCTTTTTAGTTAAGAATTAAGAATATTGCCAACTTTAACAGCTTATTATTTGACATTGGCTTAATATTTTACCGTTCTGGTTCTTTTGTTGGAAAGTAACATATCTCGCCTGTTTAAAGAAATAATTGTAATCTCTAAAAAATATTAAAAACTCTTTTTTTAAATTTATTTTTCTGAAAATGGAACGGTCAGAAAGTCACTATTATGAAGTATAAGTTCTTACGTGGAACTACGGCATCGCAGACCGCGCGAAACATTAATAGTGTATTTGGCTCTAGTGTTATTACACAGGAGTATCGAATTGGTTCGTCAAATTTCGTTCAAGTAAATTTGACCTCACAAATAAGCCACGCGGTGGCCCAGAATCAATAATCAATAATGACGAGTCTGACCCATCTCAGAGTGCCTATGAATTGTCGTTGAAGTTTGGTGTTAGCAAACAAACAACATTAATTCATTTAAGCTTGCTTGATGTTGCTTTCTCGTCACAAATCTGATCCATTTTTGAATCGAATAATCACTTGTGATGAAAAATTAATCCAATATGACAATCGCTAACGTTCAGTACAGTGATTGGACAAGGATGAACCACTAAAACACATTTTAAAGCGCAATATACATTAAAAGAAGCTGATGGTGAGTGTTTGGTGGTCTAACGCAGGTATAATCCATTATGATTTCATGAAACCTGGCTCATGGATCACAGCAGAAGTATACTGCAATGCAACCAACTGGATGAAATGATGCAAAAACTGAAAGAAAACCAGCCTAGATTGGTCAACAAATCGAATCTACTACTACTCCTACTCCACTGCACAAATGACTGTGGCAAAACTACAAGAATTGGAGTTGGAACTTCTTCATCATCCTCCATACTCACCAGGCCTTGTACCCACTGACTACAACTTCTTCCGCAATTTGGACAAGTTGTTAATAGGAAAACAATTTAATGCCGACAATGCTGTAGAACTGGCCTTCCAGCAATTCATTCTCGGCCGCCAGGGTTTTATACTACCAGCCTGAACAACCTGATGCTTAGATGGCAAAAGTGTATAGACAATATGGGTGCATTCTTTGATGAATAAAATAATTCCTTACATTTATCAACCAACTTTGCCTTTGTTTCTACAAATTTCGTGCTTGACGACCCAATATGTCACTAATGCTGGAAGCAGAGGAAATTTTTATATTGAAAATAAAAACAACAACTGAGCAAATCCTACCGCAATTTCGTACCAATTGTGTCTCCTGCTCCAGATGTAAGTTTTCTTTCCTTGCGTGTAAAGTGAATTATATATTATACGCAAATTGAAAAAGAAAAGTAGCTAATAATGAAATCTATGCATATTATTATTGAATGAAATAAATTTTAATTATTGCATGCTGAAAAAAAAATTGATTTCGTGAGTGGAGGCAAAATTATGCTTATAAGAATTTTGAGAAAGGTAATTCAAAAACTATTAGCAAAAATCGTATACATATTAACTACTTTTGCTATTAATTTAAAAGCTGTTGCGGTTACTTATTTCATGTAAAAAAAAGATATCTATAACGAAATATCTACATATGTAGGTACATGAAAATTATTGAAAATCACTTTCCGCTTTGTTTAATAACAGACACAAAAGAAACTTATCAATAATTTTCTAATTATGAACATTGATAAAATAACTTTCAGAAAAAAAAATAATGTTTTGCATTCTTTGATATAATTGAAAACCCATATTTCTTTTCCATAATGAAACTATTCCATGCGTTAAACGATCAAATAAAAAAAATTTAATTTATATTATGCACTTTATTTAAGTACTAATAAATTAATGTTAATAAAACTCTATCCTTTAAAAGAAAACATTTCAATAAGGAGAAAGAAATTTCTTTAGAAAATACTCATATAGCTTTGTAATAATCATGATAATCTAGAATTTACTTCGCTTGAATCGTTAAGGCATAGATTATTATACCTAGATGTCCAAGCCAAATGAGCAGCGTGATGTTCAGTGTTGTTGTTGTAGGTGAACTTAAAGCAGAATGGATGAAAAGAAGTTTAATGTGAAAGAAAAAGAAGAATCCATATTGTACCGGGATATCACTGTACAAAAAGAATCAGTTGAATGTACAGTCGTTGGAAATCTTTATGATCTATCTATCTATAGTTAAGGGTGAAAAGAAGTTAGTTTCGGATTTGTCATACATATATCCTTTTTCAAAAAAACAGCGCGTGGTAGAAGTGAAACTTCTTTGGCGATATTATAAAAGAGAGAGAGAGAGAGATATAATATTTCAAAAGGAATATAGTATGTAAAAGAAAATTTTATTGACTCCAGCGCCAAAGCGGTGAGAGATAGAACTATTTTATTTTCGAAGGAAATAATGTTCATGAAAGTTTACACAAAAAATACCTTAACTAATTGTGTAAGTAAGATTACTGATCGCTTATGCAAAAATTAATTAGTGTAAAGGGTAGGGCAAACATTGAAGGCAAAAGTTTATGAGTGTGTGCGGAATGCTACAATAGTTTGAAAAATGTTACCACAAATTCTTTGAATGCATGCGGGATCGTAGTTTTAAAGAATTAACTATAAAAATATATGTATTTGACAAAGAAGTTTTATAGTAACATTGTTAGTAATTTCTCACACACTCAAATGTATCGAGTATATTATAAAGTTGAAAACAACACCCTTCATTCGCGTTTACCATAAAAATTACCGGGCTTTATATGTGTGAAGTATATCGTGTATTACTTCTGTCGTATGTAAATTTAAATTAAACAATCTCATTCGCACAGTTACAGTATTTTGTATGCCTTCGCGATGTAAATTAGGCTTAAATACTTGCATCAAAACATTTATAAACCTAAAATGGGGTAAAAAACGATATTTTGATTCCTCGTACTAGAAATGGGACATGTATGTTAGTTAATAAATGCCGTAGCCGAGTTTGCTTACAAAATCTGCCCCTCGCAATTATAGGGCTGCATTTTTTTTGTGTAAGGGGATCGATACCATCTTCCTACTTGAATTGGGGACTAAATCGCGTTAAAAAATAGTCAACCCATATTCCAAATTTCATTAAAATCAAGTAACCCGTTTTTGAGTTTTCATACGTAAATCGATATAACTTTTGATTCTCCACACACCTAATTCTGTGAAATCGTTCTCCGATGATTATTTCTATGCGTTTCAAAACTAATATATCCTCTGGTAATACCTACTATAGTCTATAGGGCATAATAAATTCATAAAGAATTTATAGGGCCGGCGGCGTGCAAAGCAAATGAGCCGCCCGAAGCAAATCCTCATAATGCCGCCCCAAAATTTTAAATCACAAAAAGGCTTGAAAATTCATTGATTTAATGGAAATTTCCTTTTGCTGCATTTTCACTTTCAATTTTTATACAAACATGAAACATAAATAATTTTCTTCACAACATAAAAAATTGAGCGATTTTAATATTCACTTCTATTTATTGTATCAAAATCAGTTGTTACAACGGAAACACGTGAAATAAGTAGGAAATATGAATTTAGCATATTAATGATAAGTTAATAGTTTAAAGACTTAATTAGATTTTAACTTTGGAATATGATCAATAATCCGTCTCACTGTTTTAATTTATTACAAATTTAACTATGACTTGTTTAGTGTCAACTGTTTAATTAAAAATGACCTGCTGCGCTTTGGCAATTGCGAACTTTTCGGTAATTATCTCTTTTGGAATTGATTGCAGTAGCTCAGATTCAATTGAAAGTATAGCCAAATTGTTCAATCGTTCTTGGCCCATGGTTGTGCGCTCGCAATTTTGCCGCCCCCCAAACGTGCCGCCCGAAGCAACTGCTTCATTTGCGTCGTGCTTTGCTCGCCGCCGTATAGGGCTATTAGTTTAGGTTTTATCAGTTCAAGATCATAGTAGTATTTTCATCTGGAGAATCTAGGTTTAAAGTAGTTTTTGTGAAAATTTCTCCACTTTTTAATGAAATTAATAATTTTTAAAGGAAAAACGAAAATTCACATATTTGTTTAACTTTTGCAATTTTCGCTAGGATTGATCGAATAAAAACATCAGAGTCTCCCCACACAATTTAGAAAACTGGTAGTGTGCGACGGTATCGTGTGTGATTATTGTTAGAGTATGCACCCGCAGATGAAGTGCCATATAAATCAGATAAACATGTTTATCTGTTTTTAAGGGGAATCATCTGCAGATCGAAAATCAGTTGGAGAAATCAGAAATGCAGAAGCCGACAAAATTTGTAGGATGATTGTTTTCTTCCTTTCTGTTTAACTAGTCTTTGTATAGTGTTATCCCATACTTACATCAGAAATAGGATGTCGGCTATGTGGAGATTGGTCTTAAAGCGCTTTACGAAATCAATGGACTGAAAATTGTAGTAACAGCGCTTAAATCTAGCAATACGGCTAGATGTAATTCTAACTTTATGAAATTCTAGCATACAAATTTTTTGCTAAATCAAACAGCACATTTGAAATTCTTGTTCACGCTAAAAATGATTTGTGTAATGGATAAACTGATTAAGAATATTGACTAAGCGGCAGGGCCGTATTTACCATTAGGCTGCAGTCTAGGGGCCCGCATCACAGAAAAAAAACTGTTTAAAAATTTTAATGTTGAATAGACTAAAATAACAGTCACCGCAAAATGATCGCAACTAACAAATTTCTAAATTGTCAATTAATTATAACCATTAGCAAGTAAAACATATTCTTTTATAATTTTTGACCAGAATATTCGCCAGATAGTAGAAAGTCCAGCATTTGTTTCCTTGCGATAGGGCCCGCACCACAAGTTCAGCCTAGGGGTCTACAGGTCCTAAATAGGGCCCTGCTAAGCGGTTCGGACTGCTAGATCCAGCCAATATGAAACAAATTTAAAAACAAACAGAAGTCCATGTCATAATGTTGAACATTAGGCTGATAACACACTGAATCAGACAAAACAGTCAAAAACAAATATGTCAAATTTATCGAAACGATTTGGCTTAACCTAACGCACATTAATAACACAAAACTAAATGTTTTGGTTGTTTTGCCTAATCAGTGTGGCATTGACAAAACAGAATTAATTAGAATCAAAATTTCAAATGTATTATTTCAACACATATTTTCAGTCGGACTGAAACTAATCTAATGGAGACTCTAAAATTTGGACGTTTTTGTCAGTCCGACTGAAAATATGTCTTGATATAAGTCCAATGGAGTCGTGGGGTAGGCAATAGGAATGCAAGTGAATTTCAAAATAACTGTTCTCTATAATCAAAGGTTACACCCAAAAACTAAACACTTTACCCTGGAGGCAAACTCGACGGACGTGACGGACGCATGAATTGTCAAAAACGTCAGCGACGCTATAAATATTTTTGTGCAGGCAAACTCGACGCCGTTATTGAAATTTTAATTTTTATTATTATTTGATATAATCTTTGTGTTATAAGTTCAAATAGTTTTTTAAGTAGTGTAAATTAATAAAAAGAACTAAAATACCGTTTTTAAATGGAATTTTCACAAAATAATTCCCACACAAAAATTTTAAAATGACATTTGAACGCGTCCGTCCCGTAAAAGTTGAACACGAATCAACTTTACAACGTCTGAACCGTCGCGTCCGTCACGTCTACGTCGAGATTGCCACCTTCCATACATTTCATATGAAATTAACTTTTATTTGACACTTCACGCGTCCGTCGCGTTCATTGCGTCCATCGCGTCCGTCGAGATTGCCTCCAGGGTTAGTTTCCAAAATTTTTAAGTTTAGTCATTTAAAGGCCAATCTCCACACCGCCGACATCCTACATCTGATGCAAGTATGAGATAACACTATACAAAGATTGGTTAAATAGAAAGGGAGAAAACAATATTCCTACAAATTTTGTCGGCTTCTGCATTTCTGATTTCCCCATCTGATTTTCGATTTGCAGATGATTCCCCTCAAAAGCAGTAGAACATGTTTATCTAATTTATATGGCACTTCATCTGCGGGTGCATACTCTCACAATAATCTTACACGATACCGTCGCACACTACCAATTTTTCTAAATTGTGTGGGGAGACTCTGATGTTTTTATTCGATCAATCCTAGCGAAAATTGCAAAAGTCCATCTCTTTCTAGTTTTCTGATTTTTCTCGTCAGAATAGGATGTCAGCTGTGTGGAGATTGGCCTTAATTCGAAAGAATTTTTTTTTGGAATTCGAAACGCACTAAAAATTAGAAATTATCTGATAGGCAGCATGTTGTAAAATAGAATATATTTGGTTTATAGGTTACTTCTTTCCTTGTAAAGAAAAATATTAATTTTCTACCCTTATTTTGTTCGGAATTTTTTGTTTCTGTCATTTTAAAAGGAGGCATTTGGAGTCCGCGAGTAATTTCTTTTCAGGTCTCAGTTTGTATACTTAATTTATAAGATTTGGTCCAAAGTGTAACTAATAATAAAGTCCGGAAACTTCCTATCCTTACCGTACCACCGTTTTTCAAATTTTGCCTGTTCTTTTGCATACAATTTTCTATCCACTGCTGGCATAGCTAGCTACATATTGTACGTATGGGTGAAAGAGAAATATAATCTAAGCAAAGAAGCACGTGTAGAAATTTATATGCAATGCACAAATATTAGAAGAAATATAAGGTTTTTAAGAGTTTTTCATGTGCTTTTTTAAGAACATTTTATTCTCTCTCTTCCTGATGGATTTTGCCTATGAAAACTAAATGTACTCTTGTGTATTCTTTCGCACTTATTGCCACGTGCTTTTTCTGGTTACTTCGCTAGCTTCCCACACTTTATTACTGGTTACACTTCGATTTGGTCCCATATTTAAGATTCCGGGATAGTTTTATAAGATACCATCTGATTTTTAAGAACATTTCATTCTCTCTCTTCCTGATGGATTTTGTCTATAAAAACTATATGTACTCTTGCGTATTCTTTCGCACTTATTGCCACGTGCTTTTTCTGGTTACTTCGCTAGCTTTCCATGCTTTATCATGGGTATGGCCTAAGTTATACGACGATCATTGTAATGAAGGAAATAATTTTAGAATGGAAAATTAACCTATTACAAAGATTATTTCTTTAAAAACAAATAATGGAAAACATGGGAAATAGTTTAGTAAATAGATTTTAAATAAAAAATCTTAGGATTATCACGTAATTTGTTTTTTATAATTATTTTTATAATTTGAATGACGAAACATGTTTTAATCGATCAGCTGTTTTGTGGATTGCGTTTCAATTTCATTTCATTCCACTGGAGAACTGCCAAGTTGATTCTTTCATTAGGAATTTTTCGTCGATATTCTAACCTCATACTTCAGCGTCCCAGTAAGAAAATAATAATATATAAAAAAAAAATGGAGAAATTTTGTGACTCATCGGTAAAGAAAGGAAAGGGAAGAAATAATCTAATTGGATTTGATGAAAAAAACCATTACACGACTTAGCTATGAACGAAAATCTGACTGTAAGTTTCTCTGACATTCGTAAAAGAGGTATAACCACCTTTCATTGAAAATCAAAGAAAAACGTTCGGTTTTCACTAGTTCCACAATTTCCTTCATTACAATGATTGTCGTATAACTTAGGCCTTATAGTGGAAACAGAATGACGTATCTACAACGGATTCCACAGTTTTGGTTTTCAGATTATTTTAAAAATATCCGTCGCGATCTGTGTGGTCTAATTGAAAACATATATATTTAAAATTTTAATGCGTCATGAATCCGTCGTGGATACGTCATTCTGTTTCCACCATTACACTTTGAATAAACGCAAGATTGGCAAGGTCACTCGTCAGTTTTAACATTTTCTACGACAGTTTATTTACTGTTTTATTATACTGTGATATTAGAGCTTCCCATAGGCTTGTCAAAATTGTATGGAAATTTATTTTGATAGTAATTTCCAAAGATTTGCAATGAGGTAGAGCGAAATAAGTGATATTGCTTATTCGCTTTACTCATTAATATATTTAAGATATTTCCACCAGCAAAATTTCCCTATTTCATGAGAAGCTCTATTGAATGGGATTTCTTTTGGTGGAAAATTTTTCAAAGAGATTTTATTAATAGTGGTCGGGCTGCGAACGAGTGAGCACCGAGTTCCTTTATCTTCAGGCCAATTATTGCCTGTGACGTGATATTACTTAAACCGGAAGAAATAATCATATATTTTTAATAAAAAGACCTAGTGCCTTAAAATATTGCTAAAGGAAACAAAAGATAGTAATTTCAGTGATTTCTTATTAAATCTCTAATATAAAAATTTTGTTGCTTATTTCAAGTGCAATTTGAATTAAACAGTGTTTTTTTTAAAAATTTTGTTTCTAAATTTCCTTTTAGATATTTTGAAAAAGAAACTTGTGAATAATTTTTGATAGGTTTATATTTATTTTCATTAAAACCTTGAAAATAATTTGAATTCTGTGACGGTAAAATTTTTTTATTTTGTTTTATTTTTATTATAAAATTTGTTTTTTTTTTTTTAATTTATTGTTTTTATTTGAATTATCTTCTCCAAAGAAAAAAAAAACCTTATGTCAAAATTCTCAAGAAACAGAAGAAATACGAACACTTTTACTTGCGGTGAATACCTTTATAAGCGGGGTGAGTTTTAGATTTCTTTGTGTGCATAACTGTTGTCATTTTTTTTAGTGAAGCGTAAGTAGGTAGGTAGTCGAGTGAAAAAAAAAATTGGAAAAACAAAGATTTCTAAAAAATTAAATGCCACCTCGATGACTCATTTTGATCGTACATTCATATACGAAAAGCCACAATATTGTTTCTAAAATTCCTTCATTGTGTTCGTATTTACCTGTTGGATTATGCTTAGCAAGTAAAACTCTTGATTTCCATAATTTTATTATATTTGGAAGTGAATATGTACTTCTTATGTCTCGTTATAGTGATTTTTCATTTTGGGAATAGAAGTGTAACGAAAAGTGAAACGAATCAATAATAGCAGATTTTCATAAAACTTGCAATGTACATTCTGGATAGGCCAGCTAAAAATATACAGGGTGATCAAACTTCAGTTTCCGAACTTTAAAACAAAATAAAACACAAATTTAAGGAAATATACTTATTTTATTTTGTTAATCAGAAATGTTATATATTTCATTAGTTATGAAAAATAATATCAATTATATGACCGCCTCTGAATCTTCTGCGGAAGCCGATTCTTTCGAGGTAATTTTCGATAGTTTTTTCGTAAATTTAGGGCAATATCTCGGCAATAATTTGGCGGATGTTGTTCTTTAGGTGCTCCAACATTTTGGGTTTGTTAGCGTAGACACGACTTTTGACGTAAGCCTACAAAAATAAATCGAACGGCGTTAAGTCGCATGATCTTGGCGACCAGTTGACACCATTAAAAATTTAAATAATGCGACCTGGGAACTTTTTATGCAAAACATCCAACGTTACTCCCGCTGTGTGGCAAGTTGCGCAGTCTTGTTGGGACCACATGTTTTCCACATCAATATCTTCGACTTTGTGCCAGAAATAATCGGTTATTATGCGCCTATATCGCTCACCATTGACTGTTTGGCCCTGATCGTTTTCAAAAAAGTAAGGCCCAATGACGCCGCCTGACCACAATGCAGTCACTTTTGGCCATGTAAGGCGAATCTCATGAGGATTTCATCTCCACATATGCAGCAATTTTGCTTATTAACATGCCCAGAGAGGTGGAAATGTGCCTCATCAGAGAAAAGGCTTTTCTTCGAAAAATCAGCATCAACTTACTGCTGCTGTAACGCACATTGAGCGGTGGTTAAGCGATCCATTTCGTAAATGTGTTGTTGCAAACTGACATTTGACATTTTGGAAACTAGTGATTATCGAAAGCTCCTTGATTTACAGCGCTGCCAACATAGGAAACTCAAATTGGATCATCCTATAGAATATGTCTCCACTCGGTGGGGATTCCTGGGGGAAAAGGATCAAGAATTTTGGCAATAATAGGCAGAAATTAAATTTACATTCAGCTAGTTGAAAATATATTTTAAAGAGGAAAAAAAAATCTACAAATTTTTCAAATATTGGTTAGGCCTACAAATTTCGTATTCCTCCATCTTTGAAGTTTTAATTCTAACGCGTGTAGTGATCACGCACTCAATTTGTTTTTTTTTTACTTACAAGTTTCATTTTATTAGAAATAAAACTTAGGCGGAAAAATCAACAATATCCAAGGTAAAGTCTGTGCATTTTTCTCTTATAAAGTTGTGTCAAGCAAGAACCAGAACTTTTAGAGGTTTTCGAACTAGTTATGCAGTGTGAATTTAATTTATGTGCGAATGCATATCGAAAATTCGAATATCGATATATCTCTTCTCTTGGAATAATGCACATGACAAGCGATTTAAAATATGAAAAAATCGGTAATTGTATTGTTATTTTGATACTTATTACTTTTATTTATTTAAAATTCTTTATTTCTGCACAAAGATAGAAAAATACCTGTAATTACCTATTTTTTTTTTTTTTTTTTTTTTTTTTTTATAAATTTCTAGTTCTTGGACCATGTTACTCTAGAGCCAATTTCTTCAGAAAAAGGGCTAGAGCCTCTCTTGGCCAAAGCACTGCTTTAGAACGCCATCTTTTTATCCTTAATTTTGTATTTTCGCAATTATAAGATAATTTTTCTTCTCGTACGCGAGTTTGCAGCCCTTCCCCTCACTGACTGACTTGCAGTTTCCGAAGAGTTCTGACTGCAAGTCCGAGTTTATATCCTTTCCCCTCACCAACTGCAATATACTTCTGCAGTTTCCAAAAGTGTGTGGAATGTTCGAGGTCCAGCTTCAACTCTGAGTTTACAACCTTTCCCCTCACTAATTGCAAACCTCCTTTAGAACCTCCAAATATGTGTGGACTGTTCAAGGTGCAATTGCAAACTCATTAACTAATTTTGCTCTTCACGAGTTATTTCGATTGATTATTTTTGACACTTCTTTGGCCTAAAATACATCGTGCAGTTTGCACATATTCATATTTCCAGTCTATCGTGGCCACATGTGAAAGCATGCTAGGCTTTTTTTTTAAAAACACCATTGGTATGGTTACTACAATCTTAATCAATATTAATGTATTACAAAGTATGTTTGATAATAGTACTTATGAGCCAAGCATAAACTTGTAAGGGTTTGCTGCACCAGTGTTTAATTCCCTGTAGGTTTCCGAGTTGGTATTATATAGTTAGTTCGTGTGGTTTCAATCGTTTGAGTCGCGTTGTTTCATTCGTGATATCCAGCAATTGTGTGGCCTCAACGTTGATGCGGGCAATCAGTCTATTTTCGTATTTAATGGCATATTCGCGGATGACCTCCTCTACCCATCTTATTTCTAAATCGTATATTTCTTTATTAGTCACATAGCGGTAAGCGTTGATGATCATTCGAAGAAGTTTATTTTGGCTGTGTTGAATAATGTCTCGATAAGTTTTGTGAGTACAACCCCAGAGCTGCACACTATGCATCCATATCGGCTTGAGAATAGACTGGTAGACTAGTCTTTTGCGTAATTGTGACGTGGGCTGATTTAAGATCATTAAGCTTTATTTTCCAATCCACTGTCCATTTGCTAACATTGTTCAATGCTCGTTGGAATTTTTCCACTGCTTTTGGTTGAGATTCGTCTGTTGTCATAATTACAGTATCACCAGCGAATGCGCCAGTAAACGTGTTGTCTGTTCTTGGTGTATCCGCAGTATAAAGAAGGTATAGGAAGGGTTTCAATACGCTTCCCTGCAGTACTCCCGCTAGAGTGTAATAAAAGTCAGAACATGCTTTAGAAAAACTTGTTTTCCCTAATAAGAATTGCAGTATTCTTAAAGACGATTTCCACTATTGAAAAATGTATATGCATGTTGCAAGTTGAATAAAAATTGAAAGTTTTTTTAATATAAAACTGTAAAATTTATTACATTCTTTTAACGAAAAGTTTGCATGTGTATAAAGTACAAAACGATATGTATATACTATATATACAATATACATATATGATATTTTTTATCGATATTATCGATAATATTGATAAAAGTTCTCAAATATCGATAATTATCTATAATTTTTTTCTCGATATTTGTCACTACTACTTCTGGTTCGGAGATTGTGACGTTCTAATTGATTAGAAGCAGAGTTGTGGAGTCGGAGTCAGGCTTTGAAATTTTCGGCAGTTTGAGTCAGAACATTTTTTAATGCCTCCAAAGCCCTAGTTAGTACACATATTTGCGAAGTTTATGTCTAAAATAAAAATGCCTTGCAATTAATTATTTACGCAAATTTGCAAAGTATAGACTTTTCTTTTTTGACGGTTAGTAATTTTGAAAATTATGAAATTGCGTGAAATATGGTAAAAAGTGAACTGATAGTGCCATTTCACGGGTACAAATTATTTTCATTTTTCCCTGACCAAACAAAAGATCCGTCAAATTTGCGAAAAAAATTTTGGAACTTAATCAAATCTCGTGACGAGCCCTAATGTTGAAATTAACTGAATGTTTCAATGAGAAAAAATTGAAGTTTATCTTTGTCAACCTGAATTAGGTTAAACTTTTAACATTTTATCGGCAGGAGTCCATTGACATATCAATTTTAAAATGGTTACTATTATTTCTTTACCTGGTACTTAAAATAAGTAAAAGTGTTGTAGGAAAATGGAGCGTTTCCACAAATGAATGTCAAATGAAGTTTTGGTAGGTAAAGAAAAATAAATACATAATTGTGAACAGCCAAGAATCTGGGTTCGATCCAGGCTCTCATAAGTTACTACCAATAAAGTCTATCAACTCGACCAGTCAAGCACGGCGATTAATTGTATAAATTCATTATTTCAAACAATACAATTGCTATTTGCAAACCATTAAATATCTATTATTTTGTACTAGCTGATACCCGCGGCTTTGCTCGCGTTATTCCTACAATATGAAAGTAAATTTAATTTCTATTTGACCGAATTATTTTAGGCCCGCAGAATCCCTTCCGAGTGGAGACATATCCTATCTTTTCAGTTGCCCTATCTAGAATGTATATGCCAACTTTCATAAAAATTCGCCCATTATTGACCGAATTATGGATATTTTTCTATTTCGGCTCCCGAAACCCCCAACCCAGTGGAGACATTATCTTTTCACTTGACCTATCCAGAATTTAAATTCCAAATTTCATAAAAATCCGCCTACTATTGAGCGAATTGTTGTCGTTTTTCTATAAAAACTCCCACAACCTCCCGGGGGAAGCATATCTTTTTTATAAGTTGGCCTATCTAGAATGCATATTGCCAATTTCATGAAAATCCGCCTATTATTGATCGAATTGATTTTATTCTGTTTTGGTCCCCGAAATTCTCCACCGTGGGGAGACGTATACTATCATTTCAGTTAGTCTATTTAGAATGTATACAAGTATTCCAAGTTACATGAAAATGCTTATTTTTCAACGAATTAGGCCAGTTTTTATAACCGTATTTTGCTCTAAATATACAAAGAACTTGTTTCACAGAGCTTGTTTCGTAATATGTTACAGCTCCACAATTTGGGGACGCTGTGTCGGTGTAATGTTCTAGACAGATCTCCGATTTTAATTACAATAATTATTTTTTAATGATATTTTTGGATGACACATGTTCTTTTTTTCACAATGATCATTATTTTTGACATTAAAAAATTTCCATCAATTTTTTGAGGAAAAAATTTAAGGACCTCTGCACAGTTTTATTTGAAAATTAAAAAATAATGATGCTTGAAATAGATACTTAAAATTTATCATTTTTACGTAAATAAAAGTTATTATCGAGTTTTAATGACCGATTGGGCAGTAATGTTCATTAAAATCGGAGATTTGTCTAGAGCCAGACTTTATGGTAAGCCTTACTACTGAGTCAAACTGTCCTGCCAGCTTCACACTATTCAAAAAAAATCCCGATTGATGAATCACCCGTTATACGTTATTATTAAAAAGAAACTTTTGTTAAAAGCCAGATGAAAAGATATATCAAAGAAAAAAATCATATTTAAATCAAAAACCGCACCCGAATATTGAAATTCCAAATATAATTTGATTTTTCATTATTCACTTGTAATATTTCTTCTATTTTTCAAAAATGTAACAACCAGAAAATAGCAAATAGCAGAAAAAATTAATTCTCTTGTGAAATAGTTTTTATCGAAACTGTTTTAGAAGGGAAAGCTGATCGAACACGAAAAGTTGCACAATTCTGATTATCAGAATTACTAAAATATATACGTAATTTTATAAAAATGTTATTGAGCTAGTCTAAAATACATTTTATTATAAACAATTCTAATTTATAAATTGGGTGAGGCAGTTTGCTTGAATATAAAACTTAATATACGATGTTTGTGCTTAAAAGTTTATCTTAAATTATTTTTCTAGCTCAGTTCCTGGCATTTAATATTGAGGATATTAATCATCTTTCGTAAAACCTTCGTATTCATTGTAAACGTCATAAACTTCGTATTTCGTAATGTATAAGAAATACGAAGTGCACTACGTTTACGATGAATATGAAGGTTTTACGAAAAATGATGAATATCCTAGTTATAATAGTGTTATTGAATTTTATATTTAATTATAATATTCATTTCACAAATTATGGAAAATATTAAGTTTATTCATCACCTTTCGTATACCGTATTTCTTCGTATCTCTTATTTTAATACGACGAGATATCATGAACGTACCTTTTTAATTTTCCGTAAACAAATGGTGCATTTGTCAATGTAAAATTACGACTTTTTTCTTCGCTAATTTAGGATATTTCTCTTCAATTTTTGCCTTCAGCCGATCGTATTAAACGCAATATTGATTATAATCTATAGTTATGTTGTTTAGTAGAATCTCATTAGATAGAATTCTATATCAATTCGAGCCAAACACAAAATGTGACATTCTTTTGATGTGAATAGATTTTTCGACTAGTTAAAAATCGTTTATTTTTGTCTTCCGATAGTGGGTTTTTCGTAGAATATTGTAAACGCCCCATTTCTCATTTCCCATCAGCTGTTTTCAAATAGACGCTTTGCATTATGTCAGAGTGTCTATTTTCGAACTTAATCGAGTTTACTGGTATACGGAAATATGCAAAATTCATTCAAGCCATCCGTATGCGAGTGAGTTCGTATCGCTGCAATATCATAAATGGCCAATTGGATTCCCCAGGGGCTATTCTACTATCGAACTATTAGGCGGAATATGGCTGTTCGCTAAGATGTTACCATGCTGAACTGGGATTTTGATGCAAAGAATTTCCAAACAACCCAGGTCGGCAATATGAAGCAACGAGCTTTTATAAACATTACGGACAGCAATTAATACAGCTTTCAATCTTTTCTTAAAGTAATGAAACATAATTACTTGATATAAATATAATAGGTTATTTTCATTCATTTTGAAAACCATTTCAAATCTGAGCCAAATTCAATAAATTTGCTTTCTTTAATTGGGCGTTTATATGTCACCATTCACATTAAAATATGAAATGGCGCCATATATTGTAAAATCTGATAGAAATCTTGGTTCAACGCAGCATATTGGAACATACTAATATAAAACATATAAAGTATTCCAAAATTTGAATGATTCATAAGAAGAGTGGGCACCTTGATAGATTATATACTAAATATAAGTTTTTATTCTTGTTTGCATGAGTACGTTTTTCAATGAGTCTTTTTTTAGTATTCGCCACTGAATTTTAAAAGAATTTTTAATTTATTTTTTTTTTTACCAAATATATAAATTGTAGGAACTTACTTATTATTATTACACTATAGTAAATGTGACCATAAAAAGTTTAGACTTAACTAAACGAAAAAAAGATCTGATATATTTATTATTGGTGAAAAAAAAACTAAAACTAAAAATACTTAATTTTTTTTCTGCATAACTTTGATTATTCTTCGAATTTGTTGGGATGTTGTTAAAATTTAAGTTTTTATTACGAAAGAATCGTATTCATATTTTTAGCTTCTATACAAAGTATTCATTCCGCCAAATAAGTATCGGGAATTGTTAATTTAAAAAGCTAGCGTAAAAAGTATAAAAAAATACATTTTGCAGTTATGTTAAGTTGGTACCAATATACCTAATTGTTACGCGAAAATTTAGCGTGATCGGTCAACCAGTTTCTTCACAATTGTTGGTTTTGTTAGTTGAGTTCAAAAAGCGTGCTCTGCGATTTTTCTTAAATTTTCTTGAAATAGAAATTGTTAGAGACATGCTTCAACAAACCGATAAGGACCTTACATTCATGAAACGCATCATAACAACTGACGAGACATAGGTTTATAAGTTTAACATGCAAACTAGTCAACAAGCTTGGAAATGGTGATAACGAGCGAAAACCGAAAAAAACACATCAACGTCACTCGAAAATCATCATGTTGCTTTCTTTGATTGTCGTGGTGTTGTCCACACGAAATTTCTCCCAAAAGGGCAAACAATTTACAAACAATATTATCTCGGCGTTTTGAAGTCTTTGAGAGAGAATGTTTGCCGGAAAATACCAGATTCGCGGAAGAATAATTCTTGGATGCTGCACCGTTAATGCGTCGTCCCACACAATGAGGGTTGTACGCAAATTTTTGATCCAAAACTCAAGAAATGTCATCGATTAGGCACCTTTTCGCCAGATATGGCTTCCTCTGACTTTTCCCTGTTCCCCCTGTTAAAATAACCACTTCGTGGAACACGTTTTGAGTCCATTAAAGGCTTAAAACCAACTTCGCAGAAGGTGCTGGAAGCTATACGGGAAAATGCCTATAAGTTTTTCGACGAGTGGATTAATCGTTGTCGTATATGCATCGCATCAACTGTAACTATTTTAAAGGAGACAAAATAAATTCTGATGATTAATTAATCATATTGTGTTGGAACGACTGAAATCTGCCCAATAGCGTGAGTAACGTTTGCTTCCAAGGTATGAATCGTAGCTAGCTTGTCCACCTAGGCTTTAGACTTCACGTAACCCCAAAGAAAATAATCCATAGGTGTGATATCATACGATCTAGGCGGCCAATTCACCGGTCCTAAACGTAACATCAGCTGCTCACCGAAATGATTTCTCAACATGCACATTGTTAAAACCGGATATCATCGACATTTACGGGCTTGAATTTCAGGTAGCAAATACTCCGTTATCATAGCGCGATAGCGGGTGCCATTGACTTTACGGCCATTCTCATTTTTGAACAAATATGGGCAGATAATTCCGCCAGCCCATAAATTACTTCAAGCCGTGCATTTCTCGGTATATAACGATAGCTATTGATACTCTTTGGGTTGTTCATCAGCCCAAATATGGCAATTGTGCTTATTGACGTATCCATTTAGCAAGAAATGGGCGTCATTGCTGCGATAGCAGCTATTTAAGAACCCATTTGGATGATGAAATGATACTCACTACTGAGTGAAACTGCAATAACAGCTTCACACTATTCACGCGTGATGTGTAAGAAAAACCCCAATTTAAAGAAATACCTCACGATGAATCACCCTTTATTATAACCATTAGAACCATTTTGATTTTTTTATAAGAAAGAAATTATGCTACATATTAACAAACTGTTTTATTTAAAATGGAAAAATTACTGTTGTTCAAAAGATAATCTGAAAAGATCATTTACTGAGCTAAATTACATTGCAATGAACTGTTCTTCAAACGAAGTTATTAAATATTGCTGTAGAAGTACTTACGTGTAGTTTAATCAAAATAAAATATATTACGTTTTTATTGATTTTTGCATAAAAAATGATTTTCTAAGACTTATTCAATATACCTATGTTACGTTCTTTAGAATATATCTGTAGTATTTGGACGTAACCATTTAACTAAAAAAGTGATTATTCAGTAGATTAATTTTACGTTTTCAAAACATGAGCAACTGTTGAATTAAATTTGTAGCACAAATTGGAAAAAAGAACTTGAAATACTGATACGACTTTTGGAAAGGTTTGAGTGGAATTCTGTAAGGCGACATTACGTACTTTATTTGGTAATTTTCTAAGACGATCTTTACACAAAGATTTAAAAAAAAAATTTAAAAATTGACTGTTATTTCTAGTCTATAATCTAGTCTACGTCTATTTTACATTCTTTCATCTTGGTCAAATCGAAGTCATAAAACGGTCGTTTTACATTAACGTATGGTACATATTTTGTGGAATATTTTCGCAAACAATTATACCAGGTCCGACAATTGAAGTCTCCGGATTTAAGAGCGCTGTAATTTTTTGTTTATTAGTGGATTTTATTAAAATATATAGAAATGGTAGTTTCTAATACATAGTTAATTTTACAATCATTCGAATGGTATGTAACCGCCTTTTGCCTTAACCAACAACTTCAAACTCTTTTTAAACGATACACACGATGCTCGCATGATCTCTTGGCTTAAACGGTTCCATTCACTGGTCAAATCTTTTTCACCTTGTTTTCTTGGGACTCTCAAATACTCAGAATTATCATCGGAACGTCTCTTTAACCAAACACGATCATTTTGTTTGTTGAGAAATTGTTCAATGCAGAATGTTTTCTTATCCGAAAATACAAAATTTGGTAAATCACCACGAGCGAGCGTACGAAGTAATTCTTTTGGTTGTACAGAAATTAAGCACGCGTCTTTTCACCAATAAATAAGTTTTACTACCGGGAGACGATATGCCAAGCAACAATTATTCGAATGGTATGTAACCGAGTTTTTGCCTTAACCATCAGCTTTAATCTCTTTTTAAACGATGCACACGGCCAAAATTGTATTTTTTTTTTGCAAGCCGCTGCTTGTAAAATTCCTCAAATGGAATAATCCAACGGATTCAGATCTGGTGAATACGGTGAATTTCGATGTTTGTGTGAATGAAGCGCAGCAATCGAATTTCCTTTAAGGTCAATTGTACAAAAAAAAGAACGCGTATTTTCACCAACAAAAAATTTGTACTACTGACAGACAATATGTTAAGCAACATTCATATCAATTTTAGTATTTCGAGATGTGCGGTTTCATTTGACAGCGAATATATATTCTAAAGTTGAAAACAATACCGCTTAGGTTAACCATAGAAAATAATGGGGCTCATACGTGCCTGTAAGGCAGGCATGTCAAACTCATATGATATTACGGGCCACATGATCTATTTTGTATTAAGTTGGGGGCCGCATGTTTTCAATATTCAAAAAATTAATAAAATACGATTTTTAGAATGATTTTAGTATGTATTATGTATTTATTAGCCTCAATGGCAAGCTCAGTGTATATTATATTGTAAATTCATAGTCGTTTTATATTTCATTTTATTTTTTAAACTTAAAATATAAATATATTATATTTTTTATAAAAAAACAAAAATAAAAGTTATCTTCAACCAATTTAGAGAATACACTTTTAGCCCAGTCAATGGAGCGAAAAAATGGCTTCAGCTTGCAAAAGGTATAGGAAACTTTATATTTCGTATGATTGTTCAATTAGGTAAGCTCTTGAAAATTCCAAATTTTCGACCTTGGGGAGAGGTGCCGCTCGCACCCCTATACTGGTTCAAAGGGGTGGAAAATCGCTTTTTTGCGATTATCTCGTTATTGGAGCGATATATGTTCATTGAGGTCCATATAAAAAATGTAGGGCGTACGATTCTCTACATTTTTTGCTTAACACATTTTTTTCTAAAGTTTATAGTTTTGAAGCTACAGTGCGTAGAATGCGAGCGTTTTCATTAATTTCTTGGAAAATTTTATTTCTGAACGAAATTTCCCAATTTTTTACACTTATATTTTACCCCTTTGCACACCACCGTAGAGGTACAGCAATGGGGCGCATTTTTTACCGCGGTATCCTCAGTAGACATAATCCACGAAGCATTCATCATGTTGTTGAAGATAATTAATGATTTGACTTCTTCAAGTTTCTTGTATTCATTGATGTTCTGGATCAATGTTGAAGAATATTGTTCGTCAAAGATTGTGGACTCTCCCTGAGAATCTTCCTCTTGTTCTTCAGGATCATAACCATAATCATCTGGCATTTGCAAAGTCAAAAATTGATTGATTTCAGGTGGTTCACCCCCACGATCGGGTATTATTTCCGGAATATTATTACACTAAATTCCTGTGCAAGTGGCGCATATAATCGAACATTTTAAGTCTGCCTTTCTACAACAACATATTGTCCCACATCCTTTTTTACACTTACATGAAATACCCTTTAATAGAACTTCGGGTGCAGGATCGTTCATCATAAGTATTGGAGTAATGCCAAATTTACTACTTTTCCTTCCCCAATCAGCTGCATTCTTATATTTGTTGTACCATAATTGAACTTGATGGTAGGTCCGTAAAGAATGATATCGTGCAGCATCGCTTTTAGGAGAGAGAGAGACCGATGTAAATTTATTTATTTTTATGGATTTAATAAAATTTTTAATAAAATGTTTTTCGAAAGAGGCAAGAATTGAATTTCAATTCTTCTCTTATTTTCTATCGTATCCTGCTTTCAACGAACTCGGCTATATGGCCACTTCCATTTAATTACACGCGTATATTTATCGTTGCTCTCATCTTCGAAAGTGCGTGTAGTAAGCGTAGAGCCTATGTGGCCGCACAGTAATGTTTACATAGGACTTGTTTCGAATGTTATCATGCAGCTGTAAAAACATGTTAAACATGATAGTCCGTAAGTTAATAATGATCATGTCGGCATTCTCTCGACTTCATTCACGTTTCCTGCAATCGTTAGCCATCCTACATGAATAAAAACCAAAATCCACTTTCATTCGCAAACGATTGAGCAAACACTGGACTTTGTCTTGATCGTCTTGTGTTTTATCTCCCTTCGGTTTCGGCCGCCGCTTTTCATTTAACGCCTCGCGCCAGCATGAATCAAAAAGTTTAAACTTTTCAGCTTCAAGCGTCAAAGCTTGATTTTTAAAAAATTTTAAGTCTCGGCGGGCCGCAATCTGTGTATTGGCGGGCCGCGTGTTTGACATGCCTGTTGTAAGGTATACCGTGTATTACTTCTGTTCCATATAAATTGAAATTAAACTATCTCACTCACATCGCTAGGAAATTTTACATGCTTCAGTGATGTAAATTGGGCTTAATAGTGATAAATGTGAAGTTCTCTAGGAAACGCGAAAATTCTCCATCTTTCTATTATATAAATGAAGCACCTCTCCGTAGAGTTAGTGGCTAGTGATTTGTGTGTGTGTTTAAGTTACATATTGATTCATTAGTTCATTGAACTAACTCGACATATAAATTTGCAAAATAATATTTTAAGGAATTTTCGGATTCTCACATGACTAAAGCTCTTTTCATTATCTTGGTTAGACCTATGCTGGAATGCTTCAGTCAAGTGTGGTCTCCCTAAACCAGGTTCAAATTCATATACTGGAGTCAGACCAGGATAAGTTGAAATTGTTTTAGTTTGCATCCTTTACAAAAGCGCAGGCTAATGGCTGATATTGTTTTGTCCACCCATTTTCCTAAACATCAATACACATCAATACACATTTCTTGAGATCTGTGGAATTATTTAAAAGAATGTACCACAAAAATACTGCAGAAACAAATCGATTTCGAATATCAAAAGGAGAGAAACAAGTTTTTCATGCAAATTATGTTACATTAATTTAATACTAAAAGTGTTTCTAAAATTCCTATAATTTTGTGACAGTTGTTTCTTTTTCATTGAAAAATAAATTAAGATATTCTCAAAATCATTTTTTTTGTTTTAACTTTTTTAATTATCAAAATCTTGCTCTTTTCTGGCAAATATCGTTTTAAACATAAAATTTTTATTGATTTCAAAAAAGTTCCCACAAACTTCTATTAAGAAAAAAAAACGTATTTTTAAACAGATCGAATGATCATTAGCTATCAATCAATGTATCAATGTGTTTCGGTAATGTCTATTCAAAATCTCTAAGTTTATTTCTGGTATCATTCTATTTTCCAATTAATCACACTTTCTTTTCAGACAAACTGTACCTTTAGATACAAATACGATTGTTGATTATATGATAATCTTACAATTTGCATATAAAAAGTATATATGGTAAATATCATCTTCATAATATTTCGTCATAATGAAAACTGGTTTTAGCTTTTTTTAATAACAAACAACTTTCGATTATTTTTTTATAAATCACAAAGAATAATAAAAAGAAGTGTTAATTTAATAAAAACCAACAATTTTCTAATAATTAGGATCTTAAAATTAGGTTATTTTATTTAAACACGAAGCCCCTTCACCAATACGACTGGCATTTTGCATTTCTCCAGCACAGCAGGATTTTTGATGAGCTTTGGAGTTTAGTCTCAGATTCTATAAGAATTGAGTTTAAAGATTACTTAGATTTTTGTTGTTTTTGAACACTCAATAGGTCTGTTTTATTTGCCACTTGCTCTGAGGTAGAGCAAATTTTTATATTGAAAACAAAAACAACAAAAGTGCAAATCCTACACTACTTTCAGAGCAGGTGTAACTATTGCACCCGAATTAGTTCAGTTTTCTACCATAAAAAGTGTGGTAGCTAAAAGTTTCTCATCTAATTACAATATGGTTGCTAAGCAGCGCTACAAACATTCGAATTAAAGCTTTTTCTTACTCCTGCTCGTTTTATTTGCAACTTACCCTGCTCCAGGGTAGGGTATGACAAATAAAACAGACCTAATGTAAAATTAAATAATTGCCTTTGGATTGTATTTGCTTGTTGTGTCATTCAGTTTTTTGACATAATTGCAGTAGAAGGTCTACATTTTATTATAATAAATTCAATTTCGCTCGAAAATCGCATAATACCATGTTTCCATCTCCCTGAAATCTCGTGATTTCGACAAAGAGATTTCAAAGTGTTTCCATCTCCCTACGAGATTTCATTTGACGTTTACAATTTTGAAAACTAGAAAAAAAAAATTTAGAATGGAAAGATCCCAAAAAATAATTCTTTTAGAGCAACAGCTGGTCATATTGAAAAAATTTATATTTTTGTGTGAAAGTAGACGAAATTAATGCTTCTTAAAATATTACTAAAAGCAAATTCAAACACCGGCAAAGGCGCGCATTTCGAAAAGGGTCGTCCATTTACCAATTTTAATCCAGGCTGAATAGCGCGGAATAAGTTTTCAGGGTTGACACAAAAATTTTACGAGATTTCGAAGGAGATTTCAACAAAATCTCATTGAAATCTCATGATTTGAAATCTTGTAGATTTGGATGTAGATTTGGCGAAATCTAGCAAAATCTCGAGATTTGAGGGAGATCGAAACATGGTATAAAAATAATTCAAATCCATTATGAATATGGGAAATCTGTGAAAACTACATTTCCTAAAATCATAGATATTTTCGGTCGTTATAATCGTCCACCGGAGCTTTGCAATTAAGAAATTAGTGGAAAAATTTGAGTATACTCAAATTTGGTGCTGTGAGTGCAAGTGTTGAAGAATACCCAAATTTATGGATTCCAATTGCACTTGTCCCCAAGCACAAAATTGACGTTTTTTTTCGAAAGATTTGGGCTTTTTTTTTAATGTTGTTTAATGCAAGTGGCCCAATAAGGTCCAATTGGTGCAATAATTAGATAATTTTCAACTTCGACAATTTGCTGGTTTTCAGAAAAAAAACATTTTTTCTGACAGCCTCACACACATCTTTGGCGACCCGTGAAAAATTTAGAGCTTGAATGGGAAGTTTTAATACACCCACCCTATAGTCCTGGCATTGCACCAAACTACTACTATTTGTTTCGATTATTTCAGAAGTCACTTAATTAGTGACCTTTGAAAATCACTTGGTGCAGTTTTTCGCTTAGAAGAGTTTTATAGTGATGGAATTATAGTTTTGGATGAAAAATGGCATAAGCTGGTCGAACAAAATGATACGTATTTGATTTATTGAACATCATTTAAATTAGAAAAAAATTCGTTTAATTTTTTGTACTAAAATACGAAGAAACTTTTTCCCCCATCCAATATTATCCAATTTTAGTATTTGTGTATACATCAAAATTTATAAAATCTAAATAATAAACTTTCGTAATTAGTAGTTTCGTAGTTGCGACTAGAGTTTAAAAAAAATAAAAATAAATAAACTCAGTAATTGTTATTGTGTTATTATGTACAGAAAACATGTAATTTTTCTTGTTATTAATAATAAAGAACAAAGTATTTAACAACACTAGCATTGTTATTACTTCGTGATGATTTGAAGAAAATCAGAGCCCAGGTGAAACTTTTACTTTCTTTATTGAGCTCAAATGTGGTCGCGCGAGATACGGTTGGTATGCGAACTGTGGCGAAGTGAGAAAAAATCTGTGACGTTAATCACAAGACATTTTTATTTTATTTTTGAAGTTTTTGAAAAAAGAAAATTTTTTTTTAATAAATATCAATAGAAATTGGACCCGGACCATGCCAAAAATAAAAACAATTTGTATAGTAGGTATTTTTCTTGAATGTTTAAATTTAAAATTATATAATAATCCACGTTTTGTGTTATACTATTGCTGGTATTATTAATTCATACAACTACTATGTATTTAGCTATAAACCGTAAATTGAAATAATTTTATGTATGTTTTATGTTTTTAAACCAAATCTAGAGAAGCACTGTGCCAGTAAATTAAAAGTTGTGATTGCTGCCCAAATTCTCGTCCAGTAATTCAACGGTCTTAAATGATTGGAGTTGTTGTGGCTGACCAAGAAAATTTTATTTTTAGTTTTCTATAAACGAATAACGTTGACATTCTTATTTAAAATATAAATTTTTAGAGTACAAATTCCACTAGCAATACAAAAAATATTGAATTGAATTAAAGAGTATATTTTAAGTTAACTAGAGAAATAATTTATAGATACCTATTACCGTAATTTAAAAATTGAAATAAATGCGCATTTACCGTATTATTTGTCAAGCGCCAAATTTAAACGAAAAATCTTTTTCCACGGAATGTAGATGGTAACAGGTCTGTATAATGCAAAAAGTCTATTACCGCCAATATCGCATACCTTATTTCTTATAACCAAAAAATCACTCAAGTTTACGTACATGTAGTTGATTTAAATAAATTTTTTTTTATTTAGTAACAAATCGTGATTATAAAATTTAGTAATACAATTCTATGATTATTAATGGTTTCCTATTATTGTTATTTTCACTCAGAAAACATATTAGAAAGTTAAAATTGGCTTATAGCCGATTTTTTGATCCTTTATGATATATGTAAATGGACATCGTAGTTCAATTAATAAATACTAGAGACAAACATATAGTAACATAAAATCGGCATATAGCCGATTTTTTTATGCCCTATGATACAAATGGGACTCATAGTTAACAAATCTATAGTTCAATGAATTCACTCTGAGAAAGAAACACCTACTATTAATATTTCAAGGTTTTTCCTCCATAACTTCGTTTCGTTCTTGTCAAATTCACTCAAATTCATAGGTGGGTATTAATAGCATAAACATTTTTGTATATAATTTTTTTGAAATACATCGGAAAAACTTTATGAACAGGCTTATTTTCCTATACGACTATTTCTTTTTCCATTATCCTGAGACCAATTTCGCTGAAATTCACCATGGTATCGTTTATTTATGTAGTCAACGCATGTACATTATTTAAAGAAAATTGCTCCACAAACTTTCAAATGAAATCCGAAAAATCAGAAGCAAAAAAACGACAAACTTTCTGGTCACCCTGGTTTTTTCTTAATACTATAACTTGGCTACCCTCGGTCGATTTTGCTGAAATGCAATACCAAACTAAGTTAAGGAATAATCAACTCACATTTCATCAAAATCGGATAACGCATTTTTGAATTATCTTGGATGGAACTTCGCTTTCCCTTGGTCTTACCTTTCTTCAAAACAATACCAAATAGAGTTAAAAAATAACCAAACTACAATAGATTGTTTTGAGCTATCGTGTCAGATATGATGTGACAAGATCAATATAAATTTTGATTCGCTACACATTTAGTGCCTTGAGTCCCTTTTTTGTTATAAAACTAATATACCCTCTGGTATACTACCATAGGATATTGCACTATATTTCTAGGAAAGATTCCACGACTTTTCTTGATAAAAGTCGGAAACTTAAAAACATCGACACTAAACACACATTAAATTAATTATATAGTAAAGGAATTAAATTAAAATATTTCATGAAAACCACGAAATATTCTAAATACACAAATGATCATTGTTTTGACATTACCAGCGGATTCTAGGAATATATTTTCAAGCGAATTCTAGAAATGCGTTTCCATGTATGTATGTTACGAAGGTTCTAGAGTTTCCACGATGAGTATATAAGGTGTAAACGCCGCTGGAACAATATAGTCGAAGTCAAACTGCGAAAATGATTGTATTAAAGAGATTTGAATATTGGTTATTTGTGGTTGGTTTATACAGTGAAATATTAAAGAGATTTCATAGAAATAAGTAAATTAATTAGTAATTGCTGCAAATATTGTTTTCCGTTGTAAATAAACTGCGATAAACTAATTTTGTATAAATTAATTATTGATAGACAAATATTTTAAGACTAATTGTTAACGCAGAAATAATTGTTAATAAAGTTTATATACCGAATTCACATAAATAAAAAGCGTTACTATTTTATAACATCGAACCAGAGAGAGGTGGCACGCAACAATATAAAAAGAAGCCAACAATTGAAGTTATAAATTACAATATTTTATTATCAGGATGTGGTTTTAACTGGTGCTAATTGATCACAAAAATATTAGTTGAAATAATTTCAAAGTCAGTCATAATTTTCATAACTTAATATGTTTATTTAATTTTGATATTGTATAATTGTTGTTTGCGAAAATATTCCACAAAAAAAACCTTATTTTTTAAAACATTTACGCATAACTGCAAAATACAATTTCATTACTTATGGAATCATTATTTTTGGGCAATTTTAACACAAAATGAATTTATTAAAAATAAAAAATTAATGATGTCTTACTGCAAGTTATATACTACAAGTATTATATACGAGTACCCGTCAAAAATTGCGGTTTTTTCGAATATTTTAGATTTTAATTGAATATGTAAGATTTTTTAGTCAATGAGAACTCAAAATGTTCTAGAATTTTTTTCTCTGAGATTCGAACTAGGGATTATTGAGGTTACGAATCCCATGCCTTATGAACACTCCAATCGCCCTTATTGAGTGTTTTACAATATGTCCTATACATAAATATAAAAGCGTTACAGCCACTCGCTAGTCCCACTTAACAACATATACTGATTGACAAATATGTCGGACATTTATTTATTTAAGGGAAAATTTTGCGTACCCACACGACTCCATTGGACTTATTTCAAGACATAATTTCAGTCGGACTGAAAAAAAGTCTAATGGAGACTCGAAAATTGGGACTTTTATGTCTTGTAATAAGTCCAATGGAGTCGTGGGGTAAGGTAACATTTGCTACACTTTTTTTTCATAATACAATTCAAGTTTTCGAATTGAATGTAATTGAACGTTAAAGCATTGTATGGACGCAGTACGCAAGTTAAACTAAATGAATTTTCTTATACAAAATTAACGTTAGCGAAATCCAAAATGAAAATTTTTGTTGTTGGAGACCATAATTAAATTTCGTTTTGTTTCAGCTGTACAGGGTGATTCAACTTTAGTTTTCGAATTTTAGAACAAAATAAAACACACAAATTTAACGAAACATACTTGTTTTATTTTGTTAATCACAAATGTTATGTATTTCATTAATTATGAAAAAAATATCAATTAAAGGGCGTAGACCTGACTTAACCGACGTAACCCAAGAAATCCAACGGCGTTAAATCGCGTCATCTTGGCGGCCAGTTAACGCCACCAAAACGTTAATGCGACCTGGGAACTTTTCTCGCAAAACATCCAACGTTATGCTTGCTGTGTAGCAAGTTGTGCCGTCTTGTTGAAACCACATGTCTTCCACCTCAATATTTTCGATTTCGTGCGAAAAATATTCGGTTATCATGCGTCTATAGCCCTCACAATTGACTGTTATAGTCTGACCCTGATCATTTTCAAAAAAGTAAGGCCCAATGACGTCACCTGACCACGGTGCGCACCAAAAAGTCACTTTTGGCCATGTAATGGTGTCTAGTGAATCTCATGAGGATTTCCATCTCCCCATACGCGGCAATTGTTCTTATTAACACACCCAGAGAGGTGGAAATGTGCCTCATCAGAGAAGAGGATTTTCTTTGAAAAATGAGAATTATTATTTCTTTAGAACAATTGGACAATTTTAACGCATTGAGTAAAGGTGTTGTTGCAAGCCTGACATTTGACACTTTGAAAACAAGTGCTTATCGACAGTTGTTTGATATACAGTACTGCCAACATAGGAAATTCAAATTGGATCACCCTATGTATTATCATTAACTACTCAAAATATTAGTTTCATGTGGGTTATATTATGTTTGAGCGAAGTCTTACGAAGTCTTATTTCACAATAGCAATTACAGTACATTATATTTTCTAAGGTTTATGCACATAATTATGCAACTCTCAATTTCTGTTTATGTTTCTTGAAACTAGATTTCTCAAGGCAAAATATTTATATTAGTCTACACACGCTCGCATGTAACATACTAAATAATTCGGTCTTTGGTGTAAAGTTTAAAAAATACAAAAACGAAATATGAATCTTTTGACGTATTCGGGGAATTCAAATTGGTTACTCATTGTTGACAAGATTAACTGCACACTTTCGGAATTTATGTATATTTACGAAAACTTAATGAAGACGATATACTGATAACCTTGAGTTATCATTGAAATCTACAGATCATTCCATATATTAGAAAGTCCCAAACAAGTTTATAAACTTCTGTAATTAATTTATGCAAAAAATGTTTTTTATTATTAAGAAATGTAATCAGTAATCACAAGGTAAAGTTTTATTTGCAAATGCATAAATATATTTGATTCTCATTTGCATATACTAACACGAGTATAATATGTATTATTATATATTGCTGTTATTGAACTTGTTTTTTCCCATGATAGTACAATATTTTGTGACGTTATAATAAAGTTCCAGGACTGCTCCAATATCTCTGAGAAAGAGTCATTATTGAATTTCATGCAAAACTTGACACAATAGTCACAGAAATGTATAAAAACGTGCAGGAAGACCATCAAGAAGTCGAACAACAAAAATGATTGAAAAAGATCGTCAATTCGTGTTAAATCGTCGCAATACATCACTGAAACTAAAAATTACAGAAGCATTAAACGTCAATGGGGAAACAATTCATTTGAGGATAGAGGATTTAGGCAAAACAAAGGTACCATATGTGCAAAACCACACACACTGACAGTAGACCAAAAATCAATGTTTCAGAATGACAAAAAACCAAGCGGCAAAATGCTGAATGGAAGTCAAAATCATCATCACAAGCCAAAAAAGTTCAAAAAGAGAGACGATGTTCATAGTTTTCTTTGATAGTTATTCATAAAGCATTCGTTCCAACTGGTCAAATAGTTAATAGTGATTTTTATTTGGAACTTTTACTTGAAAGTATTTAGGGTATTCAGTGTCTTTCGTATATCGCATTTCTTCATATCTCGTATTTATATACGAAATACCATAATACCCTTATTATTTCGTTTCATTTTATAGCAACCGTCACAAAAATTTATTGTCACTTCGTGTATTCTGTATCGACAGTGTATATTCAATTGCATCACCAAATTCGAAAAGGGCTCATGTCGGTTTTTTTTTTAAATGTACCTTTTCGCGGGGCATCCAAATTTTACTCTATAATCAAAGAAATCACTGAAAAATCTCAAGTGGTTGGTACCACTATCATGGGTTTGGAGTTTGATTATGTGCAGAATCTCCCACTGCCAGGAAGTATTTTATTTCCGCTAACTTTGGATTTCTGAATTTTGTGTGCGTAATATGAAAACGACCAAATCAACTTTCTACACCTACCACGAAGGTCAAGCCCTCAAGGGACTCAACGAATGGCATCATGTTTAAATGATTATATTCGTGAAAACGTTCCTGAAGAAATAACGGAGTTGCACTTGTTCTACGACGGATGTCCGGGACAAAACAAAAACAATCAGTCAGTCGAAAGCTTAAAGTTTTCCTTTATTTTCCGCAAAGAGGCCACTCGTACAATGATAGTAACAATGATGTTTTCTGATAAATAAACTGACTGTTTTATGATAAACATTCTTTATTATGCTACCGTTGCTATAGCCAAATTCTGACGAAAAATCCAATCGGCTTTAGGTAAGTTGAAACATGTACACAGTCAGAATCTCATTGAATTTGGACGATACATTTTGAACTAGGGTGGTACCCGTCTATCATTGAGCGAATTATTGATGCTTTTCTAGTTTGGCTCCACGCAAGTTAAGTTGAGATATATATATTCTATCTTTTCATGAAAATCTGCCTATTGATCGAATTATTGACGTTTTTCTATTCCCTTGTCTCTCCCATCGAAAATCTTCTACATATGTACTAAATTTTATTAAAATCGGTTCAGTAGTTTTCGAGTCTATTGGGGATAAACAAGCAAACACACATAGTTATTTAGATTTATTAGATAAGATAACAAATGATTTTACAAAGAATTTTGTGAATTATGGTAGTGTTACCATTAGTAAATTTTGTTTAAAATTTAATGACATCTGCGTATACAAACTGTGGAAATTTTATCAATATTGGACATGGAGTTTTGCCTGAACAGCGAATGCAAAAATGGGCTACATTTGGACAAAAAGTGTTCTTAGACAGTGTTGTCATACTCGAATGTGGCCCAAAGTTCTAAGTTACGGTCAAATACATAAACTGTATTAATTTTGTTGAAATCCGCTCAGCGGTTTTTTCTACACCGCACTTACAAAAAAGGGTTACAAAATTGTGCTGCCATATATATTCGTTCATCCAGCATTTGGTCCAAAACACAAACTGTACAAGTTTCTTGACAATCATACCAGCCGTTTACATTTTATTACCGATTTAAAGAAGCAAAGGGACTCATTTCAGAATTGTTGTAGATAATGCTAACATACATAAGAGAATTTAAAATTTACAGCCCATCTGGCCAAAAAATTTGGCTCTATAAACTGTTACCAATGATTTTAAATGCATCGTATTAAGATATGTTAATTCCTTTTCCGAAAGAAAAGTCAATTTTCATCTGTAGAAATCTACAATCTACAATTCAAGAATTGTATTAATTGCATACTTTTCATTGACCTTAATTCCTTTTCTACATCTATCATCCATATAATAATCAATCTGAAATGCAACAATGATTTCTTTCGAAACTTTGTAATCGATTTTATAACTAAAATTTCGATGGAAAAATCGATTATTAATAATGCGGCATTGACTTCTTAGAATAATACTGGGTAATACACACGATAAGCATATCACATTACTTTTCAATGGCGTTGATATGGTAAAAATAATTGATTTGTTAATCTATAAAATATAGTACCATGAATGTTCATTAAAAATTCGATGCGATGCAGTAATGATGTTAATTTTCTACTGGGTAATTGTATAGTAAACTAAAATATTTTGAGTATTTACTTACATTGGAATAATTTAAAACTTTTAATCAAAAAAAAAAGTTATAATAAAAAAAAAATGAAATGTTTATACAAAAGTTAGACAGGTTTGTCGTTACTATCGCATATTCGTAAATCAAAATAACTTTTAAGGAAATTTTAGTCAAACATTTTGAAATGCCGCTAAAATAAAAATTATATCACGAATTTAAATGCAATTAAAGATTGAAATTGCATTTTAAAAAAAAGGACATAAAAAACAATCTAAATTTTTGTTTGTTAAAGTCTTAATAATAATATTGAAAAACCCGTGTAAAATCAACTTCTTTTAAGTTAGTTCTTGTTCTTGTAGATTGAAACAAAAAAAAAATGTGCAATTGACACATGTTTATTTTATCGGTGGATGAAACCTCAAAATTTATAGATCTTTGTAGGAATCATATAGAGGATTTAAGAGGAGCGAAAAGAAATTCCCATATTGTCGCTGAAATGGCAGAATTTCAAATGTCAGACAAATACTGTGTTTGATGTGTGCCAACCCCTTTTTATACCATGGTAGAAGGCTATACTGTAGTATCGATACTAAGGTAGGAATACCCTATGTCTGCCTCTACTATTAGTTGTTAACAGTAGCGATCCAAAACAATTGTTCTGTTAATCGGAAGCCGCTCATCTAAATAAATAATTCCTTTGCAATTGCACCAAATATAAGGTGGAAACAGAATGACGGATCCACGACGGATTGAAAAAAGTCTAATGGAGTTGCCTGGTCAAGCGAATAGCCTAATTTAAAATGGTGACGATGAAGATAATAGATAAGAAATCGTCATTTTATGAAGAGGGGTTTTATGCAATGTTAAACAAGAACATTATAAAAATAGGACTAACTTCCCCAATTTCTTGCATTATACAATAATAGTGAGAATTGCTAAGTTTTGGCATTTTTATTTCAATTGGACAGTAGGAATTAATCGCATCGTGTAAAGTTCCTTTTTACGTATAAATGTGCAGTTTCACGCTGATTATTTTATTAGTTCGCTTAAAATAACCAAAAATGTAAAATATTGAGTTTCGTGCAGTAATTCTATTCCTCATAAAACAAGAAAAAAGTGTGGAAAACGTAAAATGTGAAACGAAAGTAGTTTATGGTGACAATTATCTTGGTAAAACCACGATTTGTAAGTGATCGAGCTTATTTAAATAAACTAGAGAGCCAATAGAAGGTGGTGTCCGCCGTGGCAGGCGAATTGAGGTTACTACACATCAAATTATCATAAAAGTCGAGGAGGCGCTCATGGAAAACGGTCGACTTAAACTACAAGAAATTGCTGAAAGGTTCAAACTATCTGAAACAACAGCATACAAAATTATTAAAAATTATCTTGGGCTGTCAAAAGTTACCGCAAAATGGGTAACTAGAATGCCTATTCATGTTCAAGGAGATTATATCTATCCCATTCCATGAATATAATAAACAGCCTCGTATATATGCAAATCTTATGATGTTTTTAATAATTGTTATTCACCTAATGGTGAAATAAGCAAATAATTTTGCTTTGCCTCCTTTTTTCTATCGAAAATTTCAATTATATCAAATTCAAAAATCATCATTAATCACGTTCAAATTGAATTTAAGGAAAGTTTTTTCTCCAAAACAATTTTCAAACTAAAATTGGTAAACCTTTTTTTTTTTTTAAATTAACGCGAAATATAATAAGCGAAATATTGATGAATTTTATATTCCCAAGAATACAATGGATTTAACATTTCTCATGTTATCATAATTTTACCTTCTTTATATGTTCGTGCATAAAATTTCTAAATTATTTATTCTGTATAAAATGTTTTATAATATAATTTATTCTTATCTTAGAACTTAAAAATAATATAATAAATACTAGGGTAGTCAATAATTTCTCAGCTTCGACAAGAAAAACACTGTTTTTATTCAGTATAATTTCCTGAACTTCAATACAATTGTTCCAACGATTCTCCAATTTAAGGATTCCCTCCCTGAAATAAAAATCCTGTAGACCTCCAAAATACGCCTCTTCAGCTGCTATGACCTCTTTTAGCTTCTTGTTTCGATTCGGGATCATGGTGGTGGACCCAAGTCTCATAGTAATGAATCGACGTACGAAATCCATTTTATCCTTAAAACAGTCCAAATGTTGTTGAGGAGGTCGCTTTCGATGGTGTTTTTGTTTCATTGTTAGCAAATGCGGCACCTATTTTGCACAAAACTTTTTGAAACCTGAAACTTCAGCTAAGCTATGGAGTCAGCTATCTCATCTACAGTCACTCGTCGATCTTACAAAACAATGTCCTGTATTTTTTGTATGTTTTCTGTTGTTGATACACTTTTTAGACGACCTTCGAGTGGATCATCTTCGAGGCTTGTACTTGACTAGATTTAAAAAGGGCTGTTCATTTTTTCACAGTGGAAAGTGAAGGTGATGCATCCTTATATACTTCTAACAATTTTGGATGATTTTCTGTAGGTGGTAAACCATCCAAAACAAAAAAATTTAATTACTGCACGATATCCAATTTTTTCCATGTTAATAAAATTCAATGACACGTCCACTTCGAATAGCTTCTAAACAAAGACTGAATTGACTTATCGACGTGAAACTTGACACGTGTTCATATGAAGGTTGTACCAACATAAGACAAAAAAATATACCTGTTAGCAGTGCGTTGTCTTGACGATGCTAAGAAATTATTGAGTACCGTAGTACTATCTAAATTTCAATAATAAATATTTTTAAATTTTTTAATTACAACGTCGAGCATATATTCCCTTATTTAGCCCGGTTTTCCCGAAAAGACGGATGCCTTTGCAAACAAAACCAAACTACTGAGCACCCTCTAGAAATCTTCCTTCTTTAAGCGAACAAACAGAAGTGATAGATTTGTATTCTTTTATGTATATTTTTATTTTTTACCTCACCGAGGGTAAGACCGCCACAATGGGAAACAGTGACCTCTATAGTCTATTTATAGTATTTTTTCCCTCAAACAAAATGGCTAATATGAGAGACACACAAATAGTATTCATACTATGGTATCGATACTATAGTATATGGTACCTGATACCATTTCATTATCCTATTTACACTTCATTTTTTTAAATGGTATAAAGTGACACACATGTGGTATACTACTTAATATTCTTAAATCATGATATTTATACCATATGTGTGTCTCTAATATAGCTGATGCTTATCTATCAGCGAGATATTATATTAAAGAGAGCAAATGTTTTGATTTCGATCTTAATTATGAAGAGGATTATCTGATTAATCCCGCCATCTAAATTTAACATTTTTAAAAATAAAAATTTTTTAAAAGAAATTTTATCAATTTAATATAATTTTTCCAGAAATTGAAGCGCTAGAAATTTATTTTATTATAAGAAAGATGCTAAGTATTAGTGCCGTTGCTACCACTACGTAATACAAGCCAGCTGGGTGGAACGGCAACTCTAAAACTATTATACGGAATATTTCACTCTAAAATTAGGAAAACTTATTTTATAATACAAACTAATAATATAAAAACCTAAGATTAGAAATGTTTTTTTTTTTTCATTTAAAATATTGTTGCGTGCCACCTCTCTCTGGTTCGATGTTATAAAAATAATAACACTTTTTATTTATGTGAATTCGGTATATAAACTTTATTTACAATTATTTCTGCGTTAACAATTAGTCTTAAAATATTTGTCTATCAATAATTAATTTATTACAGTTTACTATATTTATAACGCAAAACACTATTTCCAGCAATTACTTATTAATTTACTTATCTGTCAAATATCTTTAATATTACATTTTGTAAACCAACCAAAAATAATCGCGATTCAAATCTCTTTGATCCAATCACTTTCGAAGTTTGACTTCAACTATCATCGTTCCAGCGCCGTTTCCACCTTATATATTCATAGTGGAAACTTTAGAATATTTATCCATGCATGGAAACGTACTTCTAGAATTCGTCTGGAAACTTATTCCTAGAATTCGGTACAAATCTCAAAACAAAATATCAGTGATTATTTGTGTGGTGTTTTCTTTCTTAACATTTCATGATTTTTCTCTCTATAAAAATCATGAAACATTCTTTTACAAAAATTATGTGTGTTTTTGTGTTGTGTTTTTAAGGACTTTTCTTTTATCAAGAATAGTCGTGGAACGTTTTCTAGGAATATAGTGCAATATGTAAGTCTGTTATTCGAAATATTCGCTTTACCGAACTATCCTTCATCCGGTTAACTGACTGTATTAGCAAAGAGTGAAATTCGTTGCAGAACTAAAATGGTGTCAAATAATTACAAGTTGACAATTCTATTATATTTGTATGCTTCTTGGTATCATGTAGCAAAAACTAACATCAAGTTTGTGTTTTCATATTTGTAATTCAAAAAGCCGCTAAAATAAAACTAAGGCAAAGATATTCAAAATTTAACAAAATAAAATTCATATTTTGCAAGATTTTTATAAAACAACAATTGAAATATTATAGACTTTCAATTGTTATTTTGTAAAATAAAAGGTTTTTTCTGCAAATTTTAAAGCGTAAATAATTTCCAATTAATATAAATAAAAAAAAAACTGGTATAAGGCTAAATAACAAATGATTTGTAAACATTTTTTTGTGTAGCCAATAATCTCACATAATCAATCAAGCTGGTAAACAAATAAATAAAAAATCTAAATCTAAAATTCAATTAGAAATCATGTTAAATAAATAATAGAATAGTTTGCTTTATCAAACATGTATAATAACAATCTAAAGTGAATATAAAAAGTACCTACTATACAAATCTTTTCAATTCTTGGAACGTAAAAATGTACTTAGTCTACTTTTGAACATTTTGCTTTCAAGCAATAGTAATTTAAACTTTATCCAATTCAATTTGAATAATAATTCAATAAACATGTATGTGAATCTGTTAGATTTTGTGATGTATGTGAATCTAATAAAAAAAATTTGCCATTAAATTAAGATTAATTTAAAGTTGTGAATAATTTATACCCAAATATTGGATGAGCCAAAAAGTCACTGCGTTGTTGATAAATCAAATCCAATCGGCTTTCGATGATATGAGATTGGTCAGAATTTTCACATATTAAACAGAAATCGCAAAAGTGTTGTTTTGTTGTAGTAAAGGTAGACCATACAGCAGTTTGATCAAACGTCAAAAATTGCTAGTTTGGTTAGGAAGTTAAGGTGCATCCACCGCATATCCCTCACCTTGCAACATAAGACTAACATTTGTTTCAGGTTGTGCAGAACTCCTTCAGTGGTGTTAATTTAAGTTCAAAAGAAGCCTGTGAAAATGGCTTATCTCGGTTTTTCATTTAGGAAACTCAGAAATTCTACATAGACGAAATGATGGCACTGCCAGGAAAATGACAAAATAAATAATACAGCCTTTGTTTCCCATAAAAAATATACACTGGAGAAAAGACTTTTTGGCCCATCCAATAACTTTTAATCAATTTACGTATTAGAACTATAATAGTTATTAATATTATTATTGGGTTACATTACAAGAAGAGAACATTATTAAATAAATCTTCGAATGAGATTGAATAATTTTAATGTGTTAAATCGACTGTAATTTAGAAATCTATATGCTCTTATTAACGAGCGGAAACACCCTGTATGACTGCTTTTGATCAATAATTACAAGATGATTACAACATTCGAATAAAATTTGGTTAACTCTAGTAGTTGTATATTAAACTGCTTTTATGATATCTAAAAAAAAAAATGTTACCGCATTGAAAAAGGTTAAAACTAGAATATTGGTAGAACTGTTTAGAATCTGTTATTTATCGGGTCCGCCAATCGATCATTTTGTTCGTTGAGAAATTGTTCAGTACAGAATGTTTTCTCATTCGAAAATATTAAATTTGGTAAATCAGCACGAGCGAACGTACGAACTAATTCTTTTGATCTTTCGAATCGAACTTATTTTTGAGCATCAGTTAGTTCTTGACACTTTGTTTTTTCAAAGGCTTTACCTTTAGCTTATTTTTCATGATTAGCCAAACACCTATCGCTTATGTTGAATTCAATTGCTATTGTTGCTGAACTCCGCTCCGGATTATGATACAACCGATTACGCACTTTATTTACGTTTTCTCGAGTAGTTGTAGTGCATCGTCGGCCTCCGCCATTTCGTTTTTTATGCTCTCAGCCTCGTCGAATCGTTTAATGGTACGATACACAAACTTTTCACTCAAATTCATGTGATTTAAATCTCTCCGAATTTCGATGTTTGACTTTCCATTGAAATGGAGCGTAACAATTCAATTTCGTTTAATGTCCATTGTCCAAAAATTAAGGACGCGCCTTTTCACCAACAAATAATTTTTACTACTGACATACAATATGACAAGCAACATTCATGTCAAATTTTAGTATTGCAAGATGTGTAGTTTGCATTTGAAAGCGATTTGAATTAGACACTTCAATTGCCGGACCGGTATTTATGTGTCAATTAATAAAATAGCTTAGCTTATTGAAAGCTCTCTCAAATAATAGCTGTCATTTAAAAAACATGTCATAATACCATCTCTTAGAAATCCTTTAAATCATACTTTACCTCCTAAGAATAACAGAATATTCTGCTCTGCATATTCTAGCTTAAGATTGGAATACAATTTTTATTTGAATTAAAAAATTTAATGTTTTTTCACTCAAAACGTCTTTATGATATTTAAAGAAACAAAACTAAAATTAAGTGACTCAAGTAATATACCATGGTAATGTATATTAAGAACGATTTTTAGAAGTAAATGTAATAATGTGTTTTGTTAATATCAACAATTCTAGATTTTTCACGCGACGACCTATTTTTAGGTGCAACTGTTTTTTTTGTTTTTTTTTTTTTTTTTTAAAGTTGTTTTGTTAGGCTTCGTGACAAGCTTTCATTCTAAATTACCTTTTTTTTTAATCAAAAACTTAAATTCAAACAAAATCTGGTTCATTTATTATTCACCTAACAAATTCGTTCCAAACCAAGAACAAAAAAGGAAAAGTTTACTTATTCTGGATTAAATTAGTGTATTAAAGGTAAAACGAGGAAGTCCACAATCACAATGTAATTATTATAATTTGATTTAAATAAATTACTCAGAAATGTCGATTGTAATGGATTTTACTTATTAACTTGTTGGTTTTCTTGTTCATTTTATCGAAGCTAATTAAATGATACGAAAATTAGCATTTTATTCGATACTGTTTTAGATGCCGGTTTAAAGTGTTTAAATAAAATCCAGGTAATGAGATACTTCGAAAGCTACACAATTTTTTTCATTCAAAATAAAATCTGTTACTAGAGTTTATTCCTTTCTATTTCTGATAACAAATATATTAAAGAAACAATCGCCTGACATCATCAAGTTTTTGGATTTATCTTATCACTTTTTTTGTAATTAAAAATTTAAAAACATCTTTTATCAAGTTTTTTTACTTTAGTAGTAAAAAAGAAGATATGAGACAAACCTTGAAAACTTAAATTTCGTACGCACGTTTCACAGGTAATAAACTGGTTAAAGTAATGAATGAATGAAAAAAATACGTATATTCCAGTTTGATATTCCTACGAGAAAAAGGACATTAACGATGGAGATTGACGTTTCGAAAAAGGAAATTTTGAATCTGGCAACAACGATACTAAAAAATTTACATTAGAAGTAAGAGCAAGTATTTATCTAAAAAAATGTCCTAGGTTGATTCTTTTTACCCAAATGTTTTTAAGAAGTTATTGACGTTTATGTAGTCGTAGGTGCCCTTACGAAGATCTTTATTTGAACACTTTGAAATCTGGGTGAACGCGTCTTTAGACACCCAACTTTCACTTTAGCCTTATAAGTTAGAGTGCATAACCGTAAGTAAGAAATTTTCAACATTTGACAAGAAAAAATACAAATTTCAAGATCTTGGCTTCCTAAATATTATAACAAAAAGCAGATTTTGATTGCAAAACATTTAGAAGTATGCAAAAATGTGCGGCTTTTTTTTCGTTAATTATGGCGGATTTCAAAGAAGCTGGAAATGAAAAATTGTTTAAATATTGTATTCATTTTACAACATTTTAATTAAATTCTTGTTTTAGACAAATAGTGAAATTAAAACAAATAATACTTTGCTAGTGTATTTGAATTTTCGATGGGGTTGCAGGGGGAGGGAAATAAAAACGTTCCTAATTCGATCAATAAAAAGCACTTTCATGTAACTTAGAATGTAAATTCTGGATAAGATTATTGAAAACAATATGTCTCCACTTGATGATCATACTAGGGACATATCGTATTCATGCGAGGATTTAAGAATGGCTGCAGTCAGCAGTTCTAAGCGCTTTTTCAAAATTCTTAATCTAAGCAGTTAGAATTTTTTGTACTCCTGGATGCGTTTGCTTAAATCAAGCGAATAGTATTTGTCTTTTTTTGTTGAACGAAATAAGTGTCGAGAGTAAGTACAAATTGAAAATAAAATGAAATAAGAATTTTATAGGAAAGTGGGAAAGTTTTATCAAACTCAATTTTTTTTTAATTCCAATTAAAATTGGATAATAAAGAAACAATTTTCAAAAATTCCTCTCAATTTATTCTTTACACAAATCATTTTTTAGCGCGGACAACAACCTTAAATACGCTGTTTGAGTTAGCAAAAAATTTGTATGCTAGAATTTCACTAAGCGTTTAAAGTTAGAATTGTATCCAGTCGTCTTGTTACATTTAAGCGCTTAGGACTGCTGGATGCGCCCATTATCATCTGATACAGCGAATGCTATCTTAATATCATTTATATGATTTTGATATTCGAACATACTATCCGCGGGCCATATGTTCAGCAGTGCTGGTGTAAGCTATACTTTCGTATCGATACAATTGTATAAAAACCCTATAAGTATTCCGTTACCATTGTAAAATGTGGTGTATCGTTCCATGGCTGTACGATTCGGTATTTTTCCATACAAAAAAAAAAAAAACAAATCATACAACGAATTACAACGTTAAGGGATAACCCCTCTCATGTCTATCTGTAGTAACTGAATTGTATTTTATGCAGTTTTGACTAAACACAATGGGTAAATTTTTTTGGTGAAATCAAGATGAAATTTAATTCAAGAGTTAAAGGTGATAATGAAATGCTTTTGAAGTGGCCCAATAAAAGGAACATAGCGATAATAGGGACACATAACAGGTCAATTGAAAAGTCCCCGGGCTACCATAGTAAAACACATTTTTTTGGCAAAATTCGTTTTTTTTATTCAACACAATTCCCTTCAATGGTGATACACTGATTATAGCGACCCTCCAACTTTTCGATACCATTTTTGTAGTACGATTTGTCCTTTGCTTCAAAATAGGCCTCAGTTTCGGCGATCACCTCTTCATTCGACGAAAATTTCTTCCCAGCAAGCATTTTTTTGAGATCTGAGAACAGGAAATAGTCGCTGGGGGCCAGATCTGGAGAATACGGTGGATGCGGAAGCAATTCGAAGCCCAATTCATGGATTTTTGCCATCGTTTTCACTGACTTGTGACACGGTGCATTGTCTTGGCGAAAATTGCCTTTTTCTTCTTTAAACCAGGTCTTTTCTCACGAATAATCTGAGTAATAATCTGAGTTTATTGTTTTATCAGTTTGGAGGTAATCCACCAACAAAATTCCTTTTGCATCCCAAAAAACTGATGCCATAACCTTCTTCACTGATCTTTGGGCCTTAACCCGTTTTAGAGCCGAATTATCGGTTTTTTGATTTTGATTTCGACTCAGGATCATAGTGATAGACCCAAGTCTCATCCATAGTGATGAATCGGCGCACAAAATCCACTTTATCCTTTCGAAAATGCTCCAAATGTTGATGAGAAAGTCGCATTTGCATGTGTTTTTGTTCCATTTTTCGGAAATGCGGCAGCGACTTTGCACAGAGCTTTTTGAAACCTAAAACTTCAGCTAAGATGTGATGTAATGGTCTATATGAGATGCCTAGAGTGTCAGCTACCTTATCCACAGCCACTCGTCTGTCTTCCGAAACCATATCCTGTATTTTTTGTATCTTTTCTGTTGTTGGTACACTTTTTGGATGTTCTTGACATGGATCGTCTTCAAGGCTTGTACGACCAGATTTAAAAAGGCACCCCATTTTCCAACGGTGGATTTCGAAGGTGAAGAGTCCGGATAATAATTATCAAGCCAAGTTTTCGTTTCAACGGTATTTTTTTTGGCCATAAAGCAATGTTTAATCAACACGCGAAATTCCTTTTTATCCATTTTCTTCACAATAACAAAAGTTGCTTCATTCAAAATGCTATAATTCACAAACTAATGATCCGACAGCTGTCAAATTTATACACGCGTCTTTTGAAGGTTAGGGCTAACTAAAAATCATATGGATTTAATTCTAGTACCGCCATCTATGTGTCAGCCCGGGGACTTGTCAATTGGCCTGTTAATAGGAATACATACAAAAATTAGAAAAAAATGCTTCCTAAATTGAGTACAATGATTGCGATTAACTTTCAAAAACAATTTAATATATTATAAAATTATGTAATGAACTATAAACTCGCCATAATCAACTTTGACTGTTATATTGTATATATTATAAAAAGTGTGCTAGTTAATTTAATAACATCATCATTTGAACGACATAAACAGATTGTAGTATAATAAACGAAGCTTGTATTCAATTTTCATTAAATCGAATCATTAATATAATAAGACGAAATCTATTTTTGAATAGTTTTAAATATTTTGATTCAGAGTACTTTTAAGAACGCTTGTGTATAATAAAAATACTGATTTAGAACTTGAAGAAAATGTAGTTAAAAACACTTTCTCAAATACGTTTTAAATATCTGAATTCTGAAACCTTTTACTAAAATATTTATTAGAGCGCGAATAAGACCTTTTGATGAATCACCGCTGAAATTGAAGTTAATGTAACTATATTACAAGTTATGAAAAGAAAATAATATTATTAGTAACGTACGGGTGCTTTGTATCTTAAAAATTTAAACAAGCAGTTTTCATTATACACTATTATTTTTTTTTTTTTATTTCAGAAATAGCATAATCTCATTTTATGTGCAATTCAAAATATATTTTTTAATTTTCATTTATTTTTATTAACCAATTTTTATATAGTAGTTTTGCCATCGGAAACCTTTGTTACAAGCTGTACGTATTCTTCTCGTGAATTTAAAGACCATACGCTTTTAACTTTGCTGAGTCAAAACTCCTTAGAAATTGTCACTACATTTGTAACGCATGGAAATAATTATCGGGGAAGGGTTTCAAGGCTATAGATGTGTAAAGAATCAAAAGTTATGTCTATTTATGGATGTCCGTCCGTCGGTATACAAGTTTTGATGAAATTTAGAATGTGAATTAATTATTCGTTAACTCGATTTGCTAATGTATTTCAGCAAAATTGCCAGAGGGGGAGCGAATTTACTAAGCAAAAACCAAAAGTGGCATTCTATAAGGCGACAGGCGATTATCGCATCAATTGAAAGTGATCACCCCACATTTCGTTCTCGCCTCAACTTCATTTTTTCGTCTACTGTATCTGTCATTTTTGAAAATATCTGTTCAAAATAAAAATATATTTGTTCGTCAATAAAAAAATATTAGAGCTTGTCATGCAACTTGATTATTTTTGAGAAGATTTTTCCCTTTTTCCTGACATTTTGTACAATTTAATAGAGTTTGGAAACCCGTTAAAATAAATTCAAAATTGCATTTGCCAAAAATTTATTTTCGCAAGTTTACGAAAATAATCAGCTCCACGGCATGCATATTTTTGACATAAGCTTCGCAAATCTGCGAAATCTTTTAACCATTTTGATTGGTTCAACGAATTAGCAAAAATAATCAAGTAATTTCGCAAGTTTGCGAAGTAACGTGTGACAAACCCTATTGTGTTGTATTCAGTGCTCGAAGTGAGGAGGGATGAGGTGGGATGCCATCCCGCCACTTCTAAATAATTGTAAATTCATCCCACCACTTCTTGGAGAATATATATTGCATCCCGGAACATATTTTTTTAAATTTTAAATCTCGTGATTTCTAGAAAGAGATTTTTAAGTGCTTCGATCTGGCAGCGAGATTTCGTTTGACGTTTACAATTATGAAAACTGGAATTCGAAAAAAAAAAAATTAAAATGGAAACCATCCCACCACTTTTAACCTGCCACTTCGACCACTGGTTGTATCCAAATGTATTTATTAATACTTCTTTTTAATAAACGTAAAAGTGGTATGATAATAGATGCATTGTAAATCTTTAATTTTCCCTGCATATTCACAGCACAATAACATTGAAAATATTATTCAAATTAAAAAAGAAAAATTTTTAATATTCTAAATAATATTTTTAAATTAATTTACTTACATTTAAAAAAAATAAAAATAAAAATAAAATAAAATAAAAAATTGCCAAAAATATAGGGTCTTTCATTAAGGACATAACAATTCAAACTTCTCTTTCAATAAATCGATTGTAACGTGTGCTGTGTGGCTTGTAGCGCCGTCTTGTTGAAACCACATATCGCCGATATCAATTTCATTCAATTCTGTCCAAAAATAATCCTCCAACATGGCACGGCAGCGCTCTCCATTGATGGTAACATTGCGATCGAAAAAATACGGCCCAAACACGCCTCCGGCATGTAAACCACACCATACAGTAATTTTTTGTGGATGCAATGATGTCTCTTGAAGCACATGTGGGTTTGTTGCTGTCCAATAACGCATATTTTGCTTGTTGACGAAGCCATTCAGTCAGAAATGAGCTTCATCGCTGAAGATGATTTTTTGATGAAATTCTGGATTTTCTTCCAGTAGTAATTTTTAATAATTTCCAAGCGTTGCTCGTTCGTGAACTTTACTATGATGAAAATATTGACTTTAATCTACGTTTTAACATTGACAGGTCATTATTAATGTTTAAGGGTGCGTTCATATAAAGATACAAAATTGTTATGTCCCATTTGAAAGGCCCTATATAAACATCAACTTCATGATTTAATCTGTCGCTTGAAATTCACCACTATGTTGCGATATGGAAGACGATATCGCCTTACAAAATGCCATTCCAGGTTTGAAATTTTTCTGAACCAGTCTGGTTTTAGATTGAACCATAGTACCAGAGCTACCCTCCTCGATATTACCGAACAAATTAGAGAGAATATAAACAAAAACTTATCTCCCTATTGCTTCTGCTAGGCTACAGTCTAAATTTGATAGAGAAAAGTATGTATTAGGGGTGCAAATATTATACATGCATTTCAACCTTTTTTCGACCTCGTTTGGACTCTTCATGAATATCATGTAATTCTCCAATTTTTCAATGTCACTGCTATAAAAACTATCATTAAGATATGTAAATAGCAGCGATTAATTAAATCAGAAACCACCAATTCAAGTGAATATTTTTATTAACTTTATTGCAAAAAAAAAAAATAATTATTAAACCTACGAATGATTAAAATAAAAGTATGTACGTATATTGGCATTAATACGAACGGAAAACTGTGTTAAAAACAAGCAAACGGTTTTTTCCTGCCGAGCTGTGTGTGATTACATTACATTATTTTATTGCACAGAAAAGAAACTATGAAAATCAAAATATAAGTACACGATGTTTGTATAAAATTGTCGTAGTTTTATATGACCACCAGTTTTAACAATTTTCCTGTATTCTCTATACAATCTCGCTTTTCCGCGATTTACTTCGATCAGTTCTAGTTCTTTACTTAACGCTGATAGTCTGCCCAATTGTGTGTAGAGAATTAAAAGTTATATCGATCTGCATGTCCGTTCATCCGTTCGTCCGTCCGTATACAAGATAACTCAAAAAAACGTTATCGGATTTTGATGAAATTTACAATGTAAGTTGATTATTGCTTAACTGGATTTCATATTGCATTTCAGCAAAATCGTTATTAAGCAAAAACCATGAAAGTTTTGTCTTTTTTTATATGGCTTTTCGGATTTAATTGGAAAATTAGTGAACCAATTTTGTTTAAATTAATTATTTTGGTTAACTACATAACTAGAGGAGACCATGTTAAATTTCAGTAAAATCGGTCCAATGATAGTGGAGAAAGAAATAATACTAGGAGAAAATGAGCTTGTTCATAAAGTTTTGATGTGCTTTAAAAACTAATACACCGATTTGAATAATATTTGCAGATTAGACTTATGCTATTAGGGTCTGGGTTATCTGCAAATTAAAGGAAATTTTGAAAAGAGGAAACAAAGTTAAGAAGAAACAACATTGAAATATTGTTAGTTTTGACAGTTTTTCTGTACCATTTCTACCATAGGGTGTCAAAAAATCGCGGCTATGGGCCGATTTTCAGTTATTGTATATTTTTTTTTGTCTTCTTAATTATCATAAAATTTTGTTAAATTTTGTCTTAACAATAAACAATGTTTTTTTTTTATTTTTCAGTTTCATCATCAATTTACAAACATGAAATTTATTTACATAAATGGCTACTGTCAAAATTTATTGAATTTCCAATGAAAAGCATTTCGTCAAAAATCTAAATACAATATATAATTCAAATTCGAAGTGAAATTAAAACATACCGAACAAAATATGGTTCCATATAAAAATATTAAAACAAATTTACATTTTATACTTTTGTGGCTTGAAGTATTTATTGTAATAGGAATTGTTCATGGTGGTGTTATCAATAGAGAAATCATCGATAATCAAAGTCATGCAACACCATCAATCAAAGGTACAACAGAAGCAATTTCTACAATTTTTACACCATCAATATCAACGACAACAACGACAATAGCTTCGGCAAAAGAAACCGATATAAAAACGTCGTCTTCTACCGAAACCAAAGAAAAATTAACATTATTAGCTGCCAGTGATTTTACGACAATTTCTAATCCAATAAAACATGATATTATTTCACAACAAAAGGAAAATCATAAAACATTGTCTGAAATGGATTATGCAAAAATGGTCTCTACAACCGAACCAAATATAAGTACATCAAAAATATTAGGAACAACAACATTATCGAAAATGGAAACAATAATGACAGCCGCTCCAACAATAGTTGCATACACAACAACCATATCCGATAAAAGTACGAAATTAATTATGACTACACCACATGAAAATATTATAAATTCCACAGAGATAGAGAATTTTAGTAATGACGATATGAGTATCACATTAGGAGTGACAATAGCACCAAAAGTAACAACGGAGTTACCACATTTTGATATTAACAGGTAAATAAAATATTCTTAAAAATGCTTATTAAAGTTCGTTCGTTACAAACTACTGATATATAATACTATTGCGTCCAACAAATATCTAAACTTTGTGATTTTAAAAATTTTCTGCACACGCCAATGACAGTTGTACCAACATAATTGTGAAAAGAAATCTCGAAAATCCATTAAATTGGAAACTAATATTTTTTTACCTAAAAAACAAAAAAATCTAAAGTTTAGATATAATTAATGTCATATGTCTGTTCAAAATACTGACGATAGTTAATAATGATTGTTAATAAGGAGATTTGGGGCCTTACTAATCCTTGGGTTATAAGTAATCAACGTTTACAATAGTTATCGGGTCTCACATCTTTTGGTCCATTCGGCATCTTTTGGTTCGATTTTGAACTAGCGGTTATTTCGCCACTCATAGCTCTAATGTCTGTCAAGTGACAGAAATTCAGTATTATATTCCTGGTGAACGAGATAAGTCAATATACGCTTGATCAACGTTCGGAAATATTGAAAACTTATTTCCATTTAATTTAATATGCATTTTAAAACCGAACTAAAAGTTTCCGCATCCTCAATAATGCTGGAAACACATGGGCAGATATTCTGCATGCAGCGCTGCACGAATATCTGCACGTATCGGCTTCTTTTGTTGTACAAAAAATTATTATTTTTCACAAACTCTATTAAATGTTCTTCCATAAAGTTGTTGTCAAATGTCAAACTTTTTTTCAAGAACGAATTTATGCTTTCGTAAGTTGGGAACACTTTTTCTGTTTAGCTGAGAGTTGTTGACGACGGCCGTTGGGCGTCAATATTTTTAAGCAAAAATTACTGCTTATAGGCCCATTACACTACACATGCATGCATGCGCAATCACTTGCTTGCGCATGCAGAATGATAGTGTGTGGCGATGATTGTGTGGTTGCACATGCTGACTGCGTAAATCAAAACTATTTTGATTCGATTTCTGCTGCGCATGCATGCATGTGTAATGTGTGGTGAAATTTACGCAGTTTAACGATAGTTGTCGGCACGGAAAGTGACCAGATTTTTTGAGGACAAATTCAGTACATTTTTTATTTTGGAGTTTTAATGAAATAAAACAACAAAATTAAATTATTTAATGTATTTATATTAATTATTTCTTATGAAATGAAAAAAAATTGAGAATATTCTACGATATAAGAAATACAGATCAGATTTCCTAGCGCATATTGTCTTTATTTAGATTAGTGTTGAAACACCGCGCCACCAATCAAGCAGCGTGTCAACGTTAGAATTTTTTACATATATACATAACTCAACTCCAAGCATTTTAGCGTTAAATTGACCGAATTTCAACATAATATTTGAAATATTTTCAAAATCAGTACAATATTCGGTATAAATTTTAAATCAGTACATAACCATGAAAATCAGTACCTGTACTGAATAAATCAGTACGTCTGGTCACTTTATCGATACGTAAAGCAAACGCTAATAGAATTAAAGTGCGAGCATCCGACATGATGAATCAAACTGCGAAAATAATCTGATTTATGAAATAAAGACTGCGTAAACTTGACGTAAAGAATGCGTTGTGTGTGGGCGAGGCAAAACTGCACAATCAAGTGATTGCGCATGCGTGCATGTGTAGTGTAATGGGCCTATTACAAAGAGAAGTAAATTATTATATGAAAGAAAAAGAAAGACCGTAATAATAACAAAAGAGGAAATATTCTCTTAAAAATATTTATGATTCTTGAGAAATTTCATAAGAGTTCCATGCGTTACATATACTTCGTTTACATGGCGGTTTCAGAATTGACTTGAGATCGACTTGAAATTCAACCCGAATTTTTTATCTTTACCGGATTGAAAAATTGACTTGAAATCGACTTCAAATCAACGTCAATTTCATAGACGCTGCCAATCAAATTTTTTTTTTTTAGGTTATGCTTCCCCTCTTTTCATACTCCATTTAAAATTTTCAATTCGATTTGAAGTCGATCTGGGTTTACATGCAAATCTCAAGTCGATCAGAAAAATGTTTGTGATCGGATTGACTCAAGTCGATTTGAAGTCGATCTGGGTATACATGCACGATATTCAGATTGAAGTCGACTTCAATCCGGTCATGTAAACGAAGTAATAGATTTTGAAAACTGGTCGTACTCTTTTGCAATGTGTTTTTTTTGTACTTATTCTGGTTTTTTTTGCTAGCTTTCCATACTTTTCCATTATAAGATTTCTCTTCCCAAATTTATTCTGTTTTGTTTCTCTTAAATGAAACAATTATTCAGTTTTTGTTTGATTATTCAAAATATTGGAATTATTCTGTTTACTCAAGTAATCGATTATTCAAACCATGCCCTAATGAGTGTCTACATAGATAGTAAGAAATATTGAGAAAATATGTTTTTCTTTCAAATAGGTACACTTTTAACGACATCAAAACAGCTACAACTAATAAATCACCAAAACAAACAACAACGGAATTTTCTCATAAATTCACAACAATTGATTATCAGAATCATTTCAATCAATTAATTTTAACAACACCAACATCATTTACTGATAAGAAATCAAATTTCTATGATGAAAATAATATCACTATAACTGAAATATCAAAAATTGAAGATGGCACAAATCAAATATTAGATTTTACAACTCCTAAGACAATATCAGATAGTAATTTAAATGATATCAAATTAAATACTACAACCGTTGAACAAAATACAATATTAATAACACATGAATCAAGTCTAGAGAATACTAATTACGATATAGTTACAAATGAAATACGTAATATTACAACAAGACAAAGTACACCGACAACAGAAAAACGTGGTAAATACATGAAAGACATTGATACAAATTTAACAATACCAAATACAGCCGAAGTCTGGGCATTGGCTAGTATGAAAAATGTTGAACATACAAATGAGAAAAATGGTCAATATATTAATTTAACCAATCATAATATAGAATCAGAAATTAATAGTAATGTATCAACAAAATTGTTGGCTGATTGGCAAGAAATTGTAAAAAATGAAAATTTAAATAATGATCACTTAAATGTGGTTAATTCAAATGAGAATATACTCGAGAAAGAATTGAAAAAATCAAATCTAAAAGAACAACTCGAACAAGAAAATCAAATTAAAATGATTACGATAGATCCTCCAACATCATCACCATCAGTAACACAAATGATTAGTAAAACTACAACAGCTGAAATCGTTACGACAACTAATATGAATTTAATTGAAAATACACCGTCAGTTGGTGAAAATAAAGTAGATGATATCGATGATATTGATATTAGTAAAGATAATCAGAATATAAATAAAAATCACCATGAAAAATTACTAATAAGGCCAGCAATAATAACTCCATATGTGAGTGAGGTCATGAGTACCAGTGAAATACCTAATAAGGTGGATATTATAGAAACAAGTACGCTAAATAATAGTGAAATTGATGAAACTACTATCAGTTTAGTAGAGACAACCGTGTCAGAGAATTTCGCTGAAACAGAAGTTCCTAATAATATATCATTATTTACTACTTTATCATCTTCAGCTACCGAAACAACATCAAGTGAAATACCGACAACAATTGCAAGTACTTTAAGTACAACATCATTTCGTCCCGAAGTAACTAGTGAAACTAGTACTATTGAAACGATTTATACTACAGAAAGGAAAACTATTGCTAGTAAATTAACAACAGAACCAGATTCATATGAAATTTTCTCATCATCATCTTTCGATAATAATTTCGATTCAAAATCAACATTTGATAGAAATAAATTTGAACAAACTATTTCAAGTACAATTTCAACAGAATTTATTCCAAATACTGAAAATATGTCAACATCATCTGCTTCGACTAGCGCATCTGAAATAACGGAGACAATATTTGATACAGATTTTACTTCTCAAACAGTACCGACTAAACAAGGTGTGGAATATTCTCTTGGTCCATATTTTCGTGAACTAAATAATACTGATGGGGGTGGTGATGAAATTTCGCCTATAACTCATGATCCTCAATTGGGTGGTGTAACCGAATCTATGGATTCGAATTCATCAGATTCATCACCCGATTATAATGTAATAATTGCGATAGCTGTAAGTGTTATTGGTATAATAGCTTTAATATTACTTGTGGGTTTCTTATATGTAATGAGAAAACGACAAAAACAAATAACCTATGGACAAAGATGTCGTCCAGTTAGTTTAGATGCGTATAGTTTAGATAATGTATCAGTATTTAATAGTGTAAGACGAAAAGGTGCTTTAAGAGCTTCGAAAAAGACCTATGGTAATGCTGCATTCGATGATCCATCATTAAAGCACAATACACTTTCAGTTCATGAGTTGGCTAAGTTTGTTGATAAAAAATTGCTCATTTATGAAGAATTCAAAGATATACCACAAATAATCTCTCGACCAGATGAAGTACCACCAGGATGTGAAGATAAAAATAGGTAACAATCTTTTTTGTCCTTATAATTACGGTTAAAATTTTTTTTGTCTACTGAATTACTTTCTTTTTTTTTTTTTTTTAGATACGCCAATGTAATACCCCTTCCAGAGACCCGAGTAATTCTGGAACAGCAAAATAATGATGAGAAGACTGAATATATAAATGCAAATTTTGTTAGAGTATGTTGATTTTGTTAATCTTGGAAATAAACATTTGTAAATCGTTTTATTTAAAAAATAGGGACCAAAAGATCCACCAAATTATTATATAGCCTGTCAAGGACCTCTTGAAACAACAATAAATGACTTTTGGCGTATGATGTGGGAGCAAAATTCACGTGTTATCATAATGGCAACAGATTTAATTGAAAATGGTAAAGAGAAATGTGCCGAATATATACCACAATCGATAACATTGGACAATCATGTTGTATTTGGTGATTTTCAAATAACTCTAAAAAGTCGAGAGGTGAAAGAGAAATATGCTGTTTCAACGTTACACGTGAAAAATATGATAACAAATACTTGGCGAGAAATAACTCATTTCTGGTATCAATGGCCAGATACTGGAGTTCCTAGTGATGAAGCTAGTGTTATTGCAATGTTATTGGAGGCAAGAAGTTGTTTAAAAATGACACCATCTGAACAAACCGATGATAATAATATTGATGAAAAGAACAGCTGTGATTTATCCCAGACAAATGGAAATCTAGAAAAGACCAAATCACAAACCAATAAAACTCAAGGGTAATATTATATATTTGTTGTGATTAAGTCTTTATTGTTTATATTTGGTGTTATTATTTTCAGACCATTAACAATACACTGTTCTCCAGGCACTGGACGTACGGGTACCATAATTGCTTGTGATATGGCCTTAAGAAGTTTAGAAACACCAAAACGTTCTCTTGATATTCCACAAATCGTTTATTATGTACGTCGTGGCCGAGCTAGTGCTATCCAAACTAAGGAACAGTATGAATTTATATATAAAGCCGCACATATGTATGCAACAAAAATATCTGGACCAATTAATGACAATTAGAACTAAGAATTTAATTAGTTAGTTAATTAATTAGGTAGTTTTTGTTATTGTTTCGAAGTGAAATGTATAAAAATATTCTATAAAACGAAAGAAATTTTCGTAATTTTATTTTGATTTTATAAACATTTTGTTATGCCGCTTTTTAAACTAATGTAATTAGATTTTTAAAAATTTAATTTTCAAACTACTGATATTCCTTTTTTTTATATATATATTGAAATTAATTCTATTGTGATATTTATTGTTATTATTCTTAAGAGTTTGTTATTATTATGTGAGACGAATTTGAGGAACAAACTTTCCCCAATTTTAGAAATACATTTAAACAATAAGCGATTTGTATTATATGAATATATATATATATATTATTGTAAATTGAGTAAAAACTTTTGTACAGTTATATATCTACTTAGTTCAAATTTAAATTGTTTGTTTAATTGTTTTTGGCACACAAGTATACGCCACTTAAAATATATTGGTGCAATTTTCGATCATACATCTTTATTTTTTTAATGATATAATCAAAATAAAGCCTTATTCTGGACTGGCATTAAAATTATATGAAAGTGACAGGGTTTGAGCTGTCGCTTCAAATTCATCAATATGCGTCGATATTTGCGGCGATACCACTTTACGGAATGCCGAAAAGCGGCAAACGACGAGCGACAATCTCCTATCACTATACAGAATGCCTACCCTGATTTTAGAATAGGTAAAGTGATTTGTTTCTGCTAGAGAATGTTGTTTGAACTTTTCACGGATATTGTGTTGTATTGTATTTTATTGTAACCCATTTGAACCCACTTCAACCTTCCCTTTTCCTTACCCCAGGATAGATGATGATGCAAAATTGCCTTGTTGTTTGGCTCGGGCTTTGCTTCTGATAGTGGTATATTTATCGCTAGGTAGATGATAAGAAAAGCTGCCCTATATTTTGCTGCTTGCAATTAAGCAATATCTGAAGCCATAAGGTCAACAGCATTATTAGGTCCAATTTAACTAACACCTGCTTACTCAGAGTGCACGTACTCAGTTGTAGCAATCCTCGTTCTAGAAAAGGCCGGCCATTCACATAAAAGTGCTCTGCTGACTTATTTTCCTTGAGACGGGCTCCATATGTTGGATTCTCTGCCACCAATATTTTCTACATGTGTCCGTTCAAGGATCAGTGTTCTGTATCAATGGCCATGGTGGTCTAGAGGTTTTACGCTTGAGTCCTTTTTTCAGAGATACTAGCACGTAAGTTGTTTCAACCATATTAAAATCTAAATTAAAGCTGAAACTACTAAATCTTAAGTTAAATCAAAAATGTGAAACAACTTATAATGTTGACACTCCAGTTTTTTTACAATTACTCTTTCGTTTGATATCCTTTAATACTCGTTCAATTTCCTGTCCGAGAAAGATGTTTCTAATAATGTTTCAATACAGTTCTTTTAGCAAGAACTCTCTTCAAAGAAACAAAGTACAGTAATACCCCGCACTTACGTACACTTTGGGACCGGAGCGTGTACGTAAAACAAAAAGTACGTAAAGCGAATCTACTGTTTTTATTAATGAATAATATGTTTGAAACAAACTAAAACAATAAATCTATAAATAAAATAAGTAAATATACATACAAAAACACGTTGTTACAAGTGTACATTCATAATTTGTTATTCTAGTACATAATTTTTTTTTCTATAAATTGCAAAACCAGAAAAAATGTAAGTAAAAAAATGTACTTGTACGTAAGTGTGAATCATTGTACGTATAATGGGCAAATGGGGACAAAAATGAGATGTACCAAAGTGCGAGTGTACGTAAAACGAGTTTACGTAACACGGGGTATTACTGTACTCTGTACCAATGAATTCGAAAAGTTACCCGATTTAAATTTGAGTGAAAAACATTCAAAATTTCCCCTTTTTTAAAATTTTTCTACTATTTTTACTTGACATAAACTTTGCAAAATGGAAAAAAAATCAAAGTAGACTCAAATTTCCAATCATAGTTAACAATAAATCAATCGTTTGATTTTCTTTCTTTTTTTTTTGAAAAACCCAAATCGCGTGGTTCGCAATTTCTTTTCAGAAAATATATTTTCTAATAAATCGTTTATTTAATTATTATTAATTAAAAATTAAAATTTTTGTAATAATGGCGTCCGTATCTTTTGACATAAATACTGGAATTGTTGTAAGTGCCCTAAGAAATTTGGGAGCTCTGTCCACTATAAAACGAATAGCTCGAGAAGTCTCGGAAACATATAACGTATGTATTTTTATTCGATTTTCTTCTTTTTTTTTTAATATTTAGTAATATAAATTTTAAAATTTTCTAGTTTGAAATTACACCAGATTTAAAACAAGTAATAAAATATCTTTTGCATGAAGGCACCAAATTGGGATTCTTTTCAAAACAGGGGAACAAATATGAACTGGCCTATCCTAAAGACGACGAATTAGAAAATACAGATAATATGGACGCAATGGGTCGTCGTCGTAGAAAAAGACGAACCATGTCTCCAAAACGTGGTAAATCACGGTCGCGTTCGAGATCACCTACTCGAAGAACAAAAAAATGATAAATTCCGGTATTATGTAAAAAAAAAAATTTCAAGTTTGTCGAATATTTAATATTTAACTTTCATTTAAAATGTTAATAAAAAAGAAAAAAGCATTTAGGACCTAAAATCAATAATTTTTATTTGTATCTGAAGAATATTTTGAAATAGATTATCATTCATGAATGAAAAAAAAAAGAATTACGAACCCACCAAGTTTCTCATGGGCTTTTTTTGCTCATATAAGTCATCGGGGAATTAAATCGTGTGATTATTTAAAAGAAAGCTCCCTTTTGAAACGCAGGATCACTTCTGTTCTCCACCGAACATATAGAAGTTATCGGAATTGTGAAAATCGCCAAGTTCTGGAGAAGGTTCTAAGCTGTTTAAAAAAGTAATCTCAATGCAATTTCTCGTCTGTGTGTGTGCCGTATTTTTGAAGCAATTGGAATGAAAATTGGTAAAGGGAGTTTTTTTTGTATCCGAAAACTTTAGAAAATGAATTTAATTGACCTAAAAATTTAGGTATTTGTCCATTTAAGGTTCGGTTTTTTTAATTTTCACGTGATAGAATAAAATTAATTGAATCCGATTAAAAGTTCGGGTAGTAGTCGAGCAAAATTTTGAACTTTTTACATGAAACGACGACGTAATTTCCTTACATTTTTTTAGAAACTGTATTTTCAAAAAGGTCATCCTTCAGATTTTCTTTCCCCAAAAAATGGTTACACAAAGTTCGTACTTTAAATCATACATTCATAACCTTTTTAGTCGCCGCCACCATAAAAAAAAGTAATGAGCCGTTTTATTGAACTAAAAAAGGACATAGCAAGAATATTTTGATAATAAACATAAAGTGAATATGTAAACCAAACCGATTAGGTATTGACAAAAGCTATATTTGAATGAAAATCTATTAGCTGGGGTTCTGCGCCTTGTAGATTAAGAATCACATCTTTAAGTCATCAATTGAGTACTTCTAATATAATTACACAAAGTACTATTTAGGTACGCGATAAGCTGGGATGAAGTGGATTTTTGGATTCTAGCCGATTCCACTCGGCATAATTCAAGTAGAGAGCAATTTAATTCAATGTATTTAACTCGTTCACGAGTTGAATTATGTTTTTATTCTTTTATGTGTATAAAAGAAATTAAATTGTTCCGAGTGGAATTGTGCGAATGGATTCGGCCAGATTGACGTGATTTTGGTATTTCAAGAACTCTTAGTAAATTCTTATCAATATATTAAAAGAAATTGGAAACAATTACCTTCGAAGTGTTTGACTGGAAATGTGTGGGGGAAAATTAAACCATTAAATAAATCTTGAAATATATTCGTTTTAAATATAATTATTTATTATTCGTTATGTACATAAATTATGTCTTTTTGCCACAAGAACACGACAACATCCGAAATGAAAACAAAATTATAGCCTAAAAAAAACATCAAATAAGAATTAATACAATTAAATAAAACCACAAAATTTACGATGTTTTCTTCTTCTCCATTAATAATTTTCCTATAATAGATTTCCTCGATTTTTATTTTCTGTACCACATTTGAAGTGTCTTCATGCGTTTCACTTTCTTTTGTAATTGTAAGACACCATAAAGAAGAGCTTCAGCAGTTGGTGGGCAACCAGGTACATAAATGTCGACAGGAATAATACGATCACAACCGCGTACAACTGAATACGAATAATGATAATATCCTCCACCATTAGCACAACTACCCATCGATATAACCCAACGTGGTTCTGGCAGTTGATCGTAAACTTTTCTTAATGCCGGTGCCATTTTATTGATTAAAGTTCCAGCAACGATATTATTATTACAACCGTCAAAAAAAAAATTTTGTATGGAAATGTATTTATTAATACTTCTTTTTAATAAAAAATAAAAGTGTTATGATAATAGATGCATTAAAAATCTTTAATTTTTCCTGCATATTCAAACATCAACACTTAAAATATTATTCAAAAAAAAAACAACAATTTCTAATGTTTTAAATAATTTTATTAAATTAATTTACTTACATTTAAAAAAAAAAATAAATAAAAATAATATAAAATAAAAAATTCCCAAAAACAAACATTAACTTTAAAATTATATGAAAGCGGCAGCGTTTGAGCTGTCGCCTCAAATTCATCAATATGCGGCGATATCACCTTACGGAATACCGAAAAGCGACGAGCGACAATCGCCTATCGCCGTACACAATGCCTACGCGTGTAAATCGTCCTGCTACCTATCGTAAGAGTTTTAGGACGATTAGTCTTTTGAAGACCATAGGAAAAATGGTAGGTGTGTTTTTAAAGTAGGGTTTCTCTTTTCGAATCCTTCGGATTCGGATTCCTCGAATCTTTGCTATATATTCGGATTCGGGATTCGCTGATAATTTACCGAATCCACGAATATTTTAAGTGTTTGAAAAACTGGTTAGGTTGTAAAACGAATTCAGTAAAGAACTTTTTGATGCTATGTCGAAACGAGTAAAAGAGAGAATGGATCAAAATTTAATGCATTTGTTAAATTGCCTGAAATATTCCAAAAAGAAACCAAGAAAGCAATCGTTCACGTTGGCGGTCGAACTACTAAATAGACTTTCCAACGAAGAAAGCGAATGCTCAACAAATTATTCACCTACCGTTGTGACGTCTATAGAAACTTTTCTTGACGATCAACATTGAATCCCTGAGGCTGAACTGACGATGGAAGAAGAACTGTATGAGAGGTTAAACTTAAACAGAGGTAAATCAGCAGAAGAATAAGGAATTCCTCAAGAGCAAGCAGATTCTAGGGCCAATACATTGCAATTATAACAGGAATTCAAAATGCTCAAAAATTCGGGAAAGCGTACAGCAAATTTCAAAAAATTATATGATGCCCTTACAACCCTAAAAGCAACCTCAACGAATTCTGAAAGGGCTTTTGACGCCTCATCAAATTTTTGCACCAAGCTACGGTCAAGACTGTCTGGTACGTCACTAAATGCGTTAGTATTTTTAAAGGATTACTTTTTACGCAGTACTGCAAACAAATAAGCGATAGGTACAAGGACTTGTACATTTAATACTATAGCAATATAACAGTACTTTACTATATCAACAATATTATTTTACAAATTTAATTTCATTTTATTTCTTTAACATAACATATATTTTTACCAAGGCAATTGACGTGAATCGCCTTCTGTGATATGTCATGTATGTGATAATTATAAATTATCGTTGATATTGAATGTTTTAAATTTAAAACTATCTGATCGTGTAATCGTGTAATTCGATTGAGACCACATCGAATCGAAAATGTATTGTTATTGCTATAATATACTTTTTCGATACGATTTGATCGAAATCAAGTTAGAGGTTTCCACCTCTGATCACGATCAATGAATTACTTTAAATAATTTTCTGTTTTTTTTATTAAATAAAATCGTACTTTTTTGTTGCTTGATGTTTCCTGTTCCTGTGTTATTTGAACTCGGTGATATTGATATATTCAGGCAATGTTGATATGATGATATGCATGATTTTGATGTAATTTTATAAACTAAACGAATCCGAAGGATTCGCCGATCTTCAGAACGAAGGATTCGGATTCGTCGAATCCGAAAATACCGAATAATGAGAAACCCTATTTTAAAGGGAACCTCTCTGGTGAACTTTCCGTTGCATGACAGTCAACACGCCTACCAAAAGGGGAATCTACGGAGATGGCCTTGCTAGAGCTAGTGGGGAAGGCACAATTTAGGTCCAATTTAACTAACACCTGCTTACTCAGAGTGCACGTACTCAGTTGTAGCAATCCTCGTTCTAGAAAAGCCGGTCATTCACACAAAAGTGTTCTGCTGACTTATTTTCCTTGAGACAGGCTCCATATGTTGTATTCTCTGCCACCCATATTTTCTACATGTGTCCGTTCAAGGATCAGTGTTCTGTATCAATAGACATGGTGGTCTAGAGGTTTTACGCTCGAGTCCTTTTTTCAGAGATACCAGCACGTAAGTTGTTTCAACCATATTAAAATCTAAATTAAAGCTGAAACTACTAAACCTTAAGTTAAATCAAAAATGTGAAACAACTTATAATGTTGACACTCCAGTTTTTTTACAATTACTCTTTCGTTTGATATCCTTTAATACTCGTTCAATTTCCTGTCCGAGAAAGATGTTTCTAATAATGTTTCAATATTATTCTACTCGTACTAAAAACTATTTTTTTTTATTAAATGGAAAATTTCAATACAGTTCTTTTAGCAAGAACTCTCTTCAAGGAAACAACGTACTGTGTACCAATGAATTCGAAAAGTTACCCGATTTAAATTTGAGTGAAAAATATTCAAAATTTCCCCTTTTTTTAAATTTTTCTACTATTTTTACTGGACATAAACTTTGCAAAATGGAAAAAAAAATCAAAGTAGACATAAATTTCCAATCATAGTTAACAATAAATCAATCGTTTGATTTTCTTTCTTTCTTTTTGAAAAACCCAAATCGCGTGGTGCGCAATTTCTTTTCAGAAAATATATTTTCTAATAAATCATTTATTTACTTATTTTTAATAAAAAATTAAAATTTTTGTAATAATGGCGTCCGTATCTTTTGACATAAATACTGGAATTGTTGTAAATGCCCTAAGAAATTTGGGAGCTCTGTCCACTATAAAACGAATAGCTCGAGAAGTCTCGGAAACATATAACGTATGTATTTTTATTCGATTTTCTTCTTTTTTTTTTTTTTTAAATTTAGTAATATAAATTTTAAAATTTTCTAGTTTGAAATTACACCAGATTTAAAACAAGTAATAAAATATCTTTTGCATGAAGGCACCAAATTGGGATTCTTTTCAAAACAGGGGAACAAATATGAACTGGCCTATCCTAAAGACGACGAATTAGAAAATCCAGATAATATGGACGCAATGAGTCGTCGTCGTAGAAAGAGACGAACCATGTCTCCAAAACGTGGTAAATCACGGTCACGTTCGAGATCACCTACTCGAAGAACAAAAAAATGATAAATTCCGGTATTATGTAAAAAAAAAATTTCAAGTTTGTCGAATATTTAATATTTAACTTTTATTTAAAATGTTAATAAAAAAGAAAAAAGCATTTAGGACCTAAAATCAATAATTTTTATTTGTATCTGAAGAATATTTTGAAATAGATTATCATTCATGAATGAAAAAAAAAAAGAATTACGAACCCACCAAGTTTCTCATGGGCTTTTTTTGCTCATATAAGTCATCGGGGAATTAAATCGTGTGATTATTTAAAAAAAAGCTCCCTTTTGAAACGCAGGATCACTTCTGTTCTCCACCGAACATATAGAAGTTATCGGAATTGTGAAAATCGCCAAGTTCTGGAGAAGGTTCTAAGCTGTTTAAAAAAGTAATCTCAATGCAATTTCTCGTCTGTGTGTGTGCCGTATTTTTGAAGCAATTGGAATGAAAATTGGTAAAGGGAGTTTTTTTTGTATCCGAAAACTTTAGAAAATGAATTTAATTGACCTAAAAATTTAGGTATTTGTCCATTTAAGGTTCGGTTTTTTTAATTTTCACGTGATAGAATAAAATTAATTGAATCCGATTAAAAGTTCGGGTAGTAGTCGAGCAAAATTTTGAACTTTTTACATGAAACGACGACGTAATTTCCTTACATTTTTTTAGAAACTGTATTTTCAAAAAGGTCATCCTTCAGATTTTCTTTCCCCAAAAAATGGTTACACAAAGTTCGTACTTTAAATCATACATTCATAACCTTTTTAGTCGCCGCCACCATAAAAAAAAGTAATGAGCCGTTTTATTGAACTAAAAAAGGACATAGCAAGAATATTTTGATAATAAACATAAAGTGAATATGTAAGTACATAAATTAGAAGTAAAACATGTGCTGCATTTTTTTCCAAACCGATTAGGTATTGACAAAAGCTATATTTGAATGAAAATCTATTAGCTGGCGTTCTGCGCCTTGTAGATTAAGAATCACATCTTTAATTCATCAATTGAGTACTTCTAATAGAATTACACAAAGTACTATTTAGGTACGCGATAAGCTGGGATGAAGTGGATTTTTGGATTCTAGCCGATTCCACTCGGCATAATTCAAGTAGAGAGCAATTTAATTCAATGTATTTAACTCGTTCACGAGTTGAATTATGTTTTTATTCTTTTATGTGTATAAAAGAAATTAAATTGTTCCGAGTGGAATTGTGCGAATGGATTCGGCCAGATTGACGTGATTTTGGTATTTCAAGAACTCTTAGTAAATTCTTATCAATATATTAAAAGAAATTGGAAACAATTACCTTCGAAGTGTTTGACTGGAAATGTGTGGGGGAAAATTAAACCATTAAATAAATCTTGAAATATATTCGTTTTAAATATAATTATTTATTATTCGTTATGTACATAAATTATGTCTTTTTGCCACAAGAACACGACAACATCCGAAATGAAAACAAAATTATAGCCTAAAAAAAACATCAAATAAGAATTAATACAATTAAATAAAACCACAAAATTTACGATGTTTTCTTCTTCTCCATTAATAATTTTCCTATAATAGATTTCCTCGATTTTTATTTTCTGTACCACATTTGAAGTGTCTTCATGCGTTTCACTTTCTTTTGTAATTGTAAGACACCATAAAGAAGAGCTTCAGCAGTTGGTGGGCAACCAGGTACATAAATGTCGACAGGAATAATACGATCACAACCGCGTACAACTGAATACGAATAATGATAATATCCTCCACCATTAGCACAACTACCCATCGATATAACCCAACGTGGTTCTGGCAGTTGATCGTAAACTTTTCTTAATGCCGGTGCCATTTTATTGATTAAAGTTCCAGCAACGATATTATTATTACAACCGTCAAAAAAAAAATGTTGTATGGAAATGTATTTATTAATACTTCTTTTTAATAAAAAATGAAAGTGTTATGATAATAGATGCATTAAAAATCTTTAATTTTTCCTGCATATTCAAACATCAACACTTAAAATATTATTCAAACAAAAAACAACAATTTCTAATGTTTTAAATAATTTTATTAAATTAATTTACTTACATTTAAAAAAAAAAATAAATAAAAATAATATAAAATAAAAAATTCCCAAAAACAAACATTAACTTGAAAATTATATGAAAGCGGCAGCGTTTGAGCTGTCGCCTCAAATTCATCAATATGCGGCGATATCACCTTACGGAATACCGAAAAGCGACGAGCGACAATCGCCTATCGCCGTACACAATGCCTACGCGTGTAAATCGTCCTGCTACCTATCGTAAGAGTTTTAGGACGATTAGTCTTTTGAAGACCATAGGAAAAATGGTAGGTGTGTTTTTAAAGTAGGGTTTCTCTTTTCGAATCCTTCGGATTCGGATTCCTCGAATCTTTGCTATATATTCGGATTCGGGATTCGCTGATAATTTACCGAATCCACGAATATTTTAAGTGTTTGAAAAACTGGTTAGGTTGTAAAACGAATTCAGTAAAGAACTTTTTGATGCTATGTCGAAACGAGTAAAAGAGAGAATGGATCAAAATTTAATGCATTTGTTAAATTGCCTGAAATATTCCAAAAAGAAACCAAGAAAGCAATCGTTCACGTTGGCGCTCGAACTACTAAATAGACTTTCCAACGAAGAAAGCGAATGCTCAACAAATTATTCACCTACCGTTGTGACGTCTATAGAAACTTTTCTTGACGATCAACATTGAATCCCTGAGGCTGAACTGACGATGGAAGAAGAACTGTATGAGAGGTTAAACTTAAACAGAGGTAAATCAGCAGAAGAATAAGGAATTCCTCAAGAGCAAGCAGATTATAGGGCCAATACATTGCAATTATAACAGGAATTCAAAATGCTCAAAAATTCGGGAAAGCGTACAGCAAATTTCAAAAAATTATATGATGCCCTTACAACCCTAAAAGCAACCTCAACGAATTCTGAAAGGACTTTTGACGCCTCATCAAATTTTTGCACCAAGCTACGGTCAAGACTGTCTGGTACGTCACTAAATGCGTTAGTATTTTTAAAGGATTACTTTTTACGCAGTACTGCAAACAAATAAGCGATAGGTACAAGGACTTGTACATTTAATACTATAGCAATATAACAGTACTTTACTATATCAACAATATTATTTTACAAATTTAATTTCATTTTATTTCTTTAACATAACATATATTTTTACCAAAGCAATTGACGTGAATCGCCTTCTGTGATATGTCATGTATGTGATAATTATAAATTATCGTTGATATTGAATGTTTTAAATTTAAAACTATCTGATCGTGTAATCGTGTAATTCGATTGAGACCACATCGAATCGAAAATGTATTGTTATTGCTATAATATACTTTTTCGATACGATTTGATCGAAATCAAGTTAGAGGATTCCACCTCTGATCACGATCAATGAATTACTTTAAATAATTTTCTGTTTTTTTTATTAAATAAAATCGTACCTTTTTGTTGCTTGATGTTTCCTGTTCCTGTGTTATTTGAACTCGGTGATATTGATATATTCAGGCAATGTTGATATGATGATATGCATGATTTTGATGTAATTTTATAAACTAAACGAATCCGAAGGATTCGCCGATCTTCAGAACGAAGGATTCGGATTCGTCGAATCCGAAAATACCGAATAATGAGAAACCCTATTTTAAAGGGAACCTCTCTGGTGAACTTTCCGTTGCATGACAGTCAACACGCCTACCAAAAGGGGAATCTACGGAGATGGCCTTGCTAGAGCTAGTGGGGAAGGCACAATTTAGGTCCAATTTAACTAACACCTGCTTACTCAGAGTGCACGTACTCAGTTGTAGCAATCCTCGTTCTAGAAAAGCCGGTCATTCACACAAAAGTGTTCTGCTGACTTATTTTCCTTGAGACAGGCTCCATATGTTGTATTCTCTGCCACCCATATTTTCTACATGTGTCCGTTCAAGGATCAGTATTCTGTATCAATAGACATGGTGGTCTAGAGGTTTTACGCTCGAGTCCTTTTTTCAGAGATACCAGCACGTAAGTTGTTTCAACCATATTAAAATCTAAATTAAAGCTGAAACTACTAAACCTTAAGTTAAATCAAAAATGTGAAACAACTTATAATGTTGACACTCCAGTTTTTTTACAATTACTCTTTCGTTTGATATCCTTTAATACTCGTTCAATTTCCTGTCCGAGAAAGATGTTTCTAATAATGTTTCAATATTATTCTACTCGTACTAAAAACTATTTTTTTTAATAAATTGAAAATTTCAATACAGTTCTTTTAGCAAGAACTCTCTTCAAAGAAACAAAGTACAGTAATACCCCGCACTTACGTACACTTTGGGACCGGAGCGTGTACGTAAAACAAAAAGTACGTAAAGCGAATCTACTGTTTTTATTAATGAATAATATGTTTGAAACAAACTAAAACAATAAATCTATAAATAAAATAAGTAAATATACATACAAAAACACGTTGTTACAAGTGTACATTCATAATTTGTTATTCTAGTACATAATTTTTTTTTCTATAAATTGCAAAACCAGAAAAAATGTAAGTAAAAAAATGTACTTGTACGTAAGTGTGAATCATTGTACGTATAATGGGCAAATGGGGACAAAAATGAGATGTACCAAAGTGCGAGTGTACGTAAAACGAGTTTACGTAACACGGGGTATTACTGTACTCTGTACCAATGAATTCGAAAAGTTACCCGATTTAAATTTGAGTGAAAAACATTCAAAATTTCCCCTTTTTTAAAATTTTTCTACTATTTTTACTTGACATAAACTTTGCAAAATGGAAAACAAATCAAAGTAGACTCAAATTTCCAATCATAGTTAACAATAAATCAATCGTTTGATTTTCTTTCTTTTTTTTTGAAAAACCCAAATCGCGTGGTTCGCAATTTCTTTTCAGAAAATATATTTTCTAATAAATCGTTTATTTACTTATTATTAATTAAAAATTAAAATTTTTGTAATAATGGCGTCCGTATCTTTTGACATAAATACTGGAATTGTTATAAGTGCTCTAAGAAATTTGGGAGCTCTGTCCACTATAAAACGAATAGCTCGAGAAGTCTCGGAAACATATAACGTATGTATTTTTATTCGATTTTCTTCTTTTTTTTTTTTAATATTTAGTAATATAAATTTTAAAATTTTCTAGTTTGAAATTACACCAGATTTAAAACAAGTAATAAAATATCTTTTGCATGAAGGCACCAAATTGGGATTCTTTTCAAAACAGGGGAACAAATATGAACTGGCCTATCCTAAAGACGACGAATTAGAAAATCCAGATAATATGGACGCAATGAGTCGTCGTCGTAGAAAGAGACGAACCATGTCTCCAAAACGTGGTAAATCACGGTCACGTTCGAGATCACCTACTCGAAGAACAAAAAAATGATAAATTCCGGTATTATGTAAAAAAAAAATTTCAAGTTTGTCGAATATTTAATATTTAACTTTTATTTAAAATGTTAATAAAAAAGAAAAAAGCATTTAGGACCTAAAATCAATAATTTTTATTTGTATCTGAAGAATATTTTGAAATAGATTATCATTCATGAATGAAAAAAAAAAAGAATTACGAACCCACCAAGTTTCTCATGGGCTTTTTTTGCTCATATAAGTCATCGGGGAATTAAATCGTGTGATTATTTAAAAAAAAGCTCCCTTTTGAAACGCAGGATCACTTCTGTTCTCCACCGAACATATAGAAGTTATCGGAATTGTGAAAATCGCCAAGTTCTGGAGAAGGTTCTAAGCTGTTTAAAAAAGTAATCTCAATGCAATTTCTCGTCTGTGTGTGTGCCGTATTTTTGAAGCAATTGGAATGAAAATTGGTAAAGGGAGTTTTTTTTGTATCCGAAAACTTTAGAAAATGAATTTAATTGACCTAAAAATTTAGGTATTTGTCCATTTAAGGTTCGGTTTTTTTAATTTTCAAGTGATAGAATAAAATTAATTGAATCCGATTAAAAGTTCGGGTAGTAGTCGAGCAAAATTTTGAACTTTTTACATGAAACGACGACGTAATTTCCTTACATTTTTTTAGAAACTGTATTTTCAAAAAGGTCATCCTTCAGATTTTCTTTCCCCAAAAAATGGTTACACAAAGTTCGTACTTTAAATCATACATTCATAACCTTTTTAGTCGCCGCCACCATAAAAAAAAGTAATGAGCCGTTTTATTGAACTAAAAAAGGACATAGCAAAAATATTTTGATAATAAACATAAAGTGAATATGTAAGTACATAAATTAGAAGTAAAACATGTGCTGCATTTTTCTCCAAACCGATTAGGTATTGACAAAAGCTATATTTGAATGAAAATCTATTAGCTGGGGTTCTGCGCCTTGTAGATTAAGAATCACATCTTTAATTCATCAATTGAGTACTTCTAATAGAATTACACAAAGTACTATTTAGGTACGCGATAAGCTGGGATGAAGTGGATTTTTGGATTCTAGCCGATTCCACTCGGCACAATTCAAGTAGAGAGCAATTTAATTCAATGTATTTAACTCGTTCACGAGTTGAATTATGTTTTTATTCTTTTATGTGTATAAAAGAAATTAAATTGTTCCGAGTGGAATTGTGCGAATGGATTCGGCCAGATTGACGTGATTTTGGTATTTCAAGAACTCTTAGTAAATTCTTATCAATATATTAAAAGAAATTGGAAACAATTACCTTCGAAGTGTTTGACTGGAAATGTGTGGGGGAAAATTAAACCATTAAATAAATCTTGAAATATATTCGTTTTAAATATAATTATTTATTATTCGTTATGTACATAAATTATGTCTTTTTGCCACAAGAACACGACAACATCCGAAATGAAAACAAAATTATAGCCTAAAAAAAACATCAAATAAGAATTAATACAATTAAATAAAACCACAAAATTTACGATGTTTTCTTCTTCTCCATTAATAATTTTCCTATAATAGATTTCCTCGATTTTTATTTTCTGTACCACATTTGAAGTGTCTTCATGCGTTTCACTTTCTTTTGTAATTGTAAGACACCATAAAGAAGAGCTTCAGCAGTTGGTGAGCAACCAGGTACATAAATGTCGACAGGAATAATACGATCACAACCGCGTACAACTGAATACGAATAATGATAATATCCTCCACCATTAGCACAACTACCCATCGATATAACCCAACGTGGTTCTGGCAGTTGATCGTAAACTTTTCTTAATGCCGGTGCCATTTTATTGATTAAAGTTCCAGCAACGATATTATTATTACAACCGTCAAAAAAAAAATGTTGTATGGAAATGTATTTATTAATACTTCTTTTTAATAAAAAATAAAAGTGTTATGATAATAGATGCATTAAAAATCTTTAATTTTTCCTGCATATTCAAACATCAACACTTAAAATATTATTCAAAAAAAAAACAACAATTTCTAATGTTTTAAATAATTTTATTAAATTAATTTACTTACATTTAAAAAAAAAAATAAATAAAAATAATATAAAATAAAAAATTCCCAAAAACAAACATTAACTTTAAAATTATATGAAAGCGGCAGCGTTTGAGCTGTCGCCTCAAATTCATCAATATGCGGCGATATCACCTTACGGAATACCGAAAAGCGACGAGCGACAATCGCCTATCGCCGTACACAATGCCTACGCGTGTAAATCGTCCTGCTACCTATCGTAAGAGTTTTAGGACGATTAGTCTTTTGAAGACCATAGGAAAAATGGTAGGTGTGTTTTTAAAGGGAACCTCTCTGGTGAACTTTCCGTTGCATGACAGTCAACACGCTTACCAAAAGGGTAATCTACTGAGATGGCCTTGCTAGAGCTAGTGGAGAAGGCACAATATGCGCTGAAACATAAACTTTTCGCTTTGTTTGTTTTTCTGGGTATCCAAGGGGATTTTAACAACCCCACTTTTCAATCGGTTGAGGCTACACTTAGAGCTGGGAATTTTCACCAAGCAATAGCAAGGTTGATTATAAATATGCTAAACTGCAGACTGACCTCTGCCAAATTTGGAACTGAAAAGTGACAGAGAAACCAGTAAAAGGTTTTCCGCAGGGAGGGGTCTTATCCACGACTTTTTGGAATCTGCTCATAGACTTCCTGTCCATTGAACAGGAGACGGCGAGAGCGATTGGTAGAATTGGATTAGAGCAGATGAGGAAGAATAAAAGATTTATATTAAAATGATATCAATATTTTTCTTCTTCATTTCTGCATACGTTCTATCGGTGTTACTGTCAGCCGTAATTTAGTTTTTTTTTCTTAATTCCCTATGATTTAGTCGGATTTAGGAGGCCAATGAAAACGTGTACACAAGCGAGATATAAAAATAATATTCAACAGTGCAATACCTACACTTTGACAACATTTTGACTGGATCTTGTTACTATTCATTATGCTGGAACGACGGAAAAAGAAAACTGAATTCATCTGATGTTCCAAAATGTTCGCCCATTGAAAGCTTTACCCAACAAATATCTTAAAAAATGAAAGACAAGAAAATCTCCATCAAATTTTTCACAATTATGGACTTCGGGGGGCACAAAAGTAACCAAGGAAATAGTGTAAAGCAAAATGGATCCTGTAAAGAGAATAGTCTGAATATTTAGTCGGAAAAGAACTAAAGGTAATTTAACTTTTAATTTAATTAATTAAACTTGCATGCATTTTAAAACAGCGGAAAACCTTTTAGAACAGTTCTTATATAGGTGGTTTTGATTAAAACTAAATAAAACCACTTTATTCAAATATACATATTCCTATTAATCTTCTATATATTATCTAGTAAAATAAGTATAAGATAATCATCAATGCAGCAAATACTAAAAAAATCATAATTTTTCTTATACCAACTTTATCGACACCTTGTATACTTCTTATAAGTTCATTATTTAATTCGAATACTCTGCAACCTTCCTTGATTATAGATTCTTTTATTTCTTCATTTAGTTCCTTAGATTTTGTATCGACTAAAGACCGCATTTTCTCTTTGAGGTCACCCATTTCCAAACCACCATAATATAATGCATGTATACCTGTTGTGTCTGCATCATTTGACTTCAATGTAAGGCGGTTTGCTAGTGCCCGTTTTTTCATTAAAATTTGGCCACCTGACAATAAACCCATATATAAATGATAAACGTAAGCTAAAAGTAGGATCGGTTGCTCCTTGTTCAAACTTTTCAGATGATCAATATACTTTGTTACAACTTTTCGTGGAACTTGTTTCCAATCTGGTCCCAAATAATATCGCAGATCAATTTCAAATGCTTCTTTACGATGAAATTCCACCGGTAGAAGATCAGGAGGAACTGTTTCTTCAAGATATTTGAAGATTTCATAAAATACAAGCAAACCATCAGCCCAAACATTGTTATCTGAGAGTGCTAAAATTAAATGTAACTCAAAATTTTTTTTAGGTACATATTTCATTTTCTTATTTTACCAAAAGCTAATTTTGCATTTACCATAGCATCACTAATTTTATGTACTTCTCTAGTTTTCAACCGCATCTGCCGTGAAAAACTTGTTTTGTTTCTTTCAGCCATTTTATTAAGTTTATTATTATTTTAAATAACTTTTGTCCGTACGAAGAAATTAAGGATTTATAAACAAAACAAATCGGAAAGTATGAACATATGTTTTCGACGTAAGATGAAACAATGGAACGTTTAATTATAGATATACGATATCTGTGTACGAAGTATCTTTTTGAAAACGAAGTGTCAATTGGTGGGGAAAAAGTTGCATTTTTCTTATGCCTTAGTTATGATAACGAAATAGAGACAGGACGACTACGAGAACGGTATGCGATGCAATTATATTGACGAAAGTGTTGTTTCACTTTTTGACATTTGACGAATTCATTTTCAATCAATTTCGTCTTTGATTTTAAATAAAACTGGAATAATAAAAAAATGTGTAATGGACTATTAGTTTTATTCTTAGATTAGGGAAAATATGGATAGGCCTTTCGCAGGGGAAATTGAAGCACTTTTGGAATACACTTGCATTTTTTTTCTTATGTGTGCGGCGTAGTGGTGGCGTTAAAAACATGAATTCGGGGGGCAACATCGCAAATGGGCTAAAAGCTCATGCATTCTGTAACATCCGAATTGCAAAAAAATGTTTGCGTTTGATTGCTAAAAAAATCAAGTTTTTCTTAAACATACAAAATTAAATTATTAAATAATAATTATAAACACGTATGTGCCTATATATGTCCTTTCCTGCGTAAACCAATAGCCGAAAGCCATTTCATACGTAGAGCCTCATTTTTTGGAAACTTTAAAACCAAAAAAAAAAACATTTAAAACTGAAAATGCTGAATTTTCAAAAATTTCAACGAATTTTAAGAATTGCCCCCATTTTAACCAAAAAATGACTGTTACTGGTAGATTTCGTTAAAATCAAAATAAAAAAAAAGTGGGATTTGACATTTCGGCGTGATTTAAAAAAAAACCAATTTTTTACTAATTTATGAATTAACATAATTTCTATTTGATTACCAAAAAGTAAATAAACACCATAAAAACTTTTTTTTATACGGCAAGAATGAAAATTCGCACGTTTTAATAAAAAAAATGTCAAACTTAGTTGTGAAAGAAAATTCCACGAATTTTTGGATGTTGTCTGTTATTACACCCAGAAATTAAACACTTTATATAGGAAATTTATTAACTTTGATTATTTAATTCAAAAGAATTTGGTTTGGAATCCGAAACGCACTAAAAATTATAAATTAAAAAAACGCAATTTTTTCCCCTCCAAATTTGACAGTTCGGCGTGATAATAAATGCTTCAGACACAGATATCGTAAAAACGAGTTAATGCCTACGCTTGGTTTTATTTACTAATTTTCTAACAAGAGACAAAACTTAAGGATCAAATATAATGTGCTCTGCATGGCATAGGAAAAGACAAAAAAACTGATCGAATGCTTACTTATGCATGTCAAATCCGTAGAACTGATTATAATGTGCATAAGCAAGAATAACCATTTGAGTCAAAAAATTTTGTTTTTTTAATTATTTTTTGTAATGTAAGTGATTTTAAAAGATTGAAAATCGTTTAGAAAACAATTTTTCAAAAAAAAAAACCAAATTGTCCAGTCACGTTTCATCAGACAAATATTTCCAATTGAACTGTCAAAATTTCCGTACGGAATGTACTAACTGATTAGTATTGCTTAAACATAACGAAACGGAAATAAAACTTAACGAATGCACGCGTATGCATAATATAATCTTGGAATAAGATTCATGTATATTAGTACATTTCTGTCAGTATTGCTCTGCCTGGCAGAGGACATTATATTTGAGCCTTTAGTGACAATTGTGAAGAAGATAAATTTTCCATTTTTGACAAATGCAATTTTGAATTTATTTTAACGGTTTTTCTTTTGGACGTGAATTCCAAAAACTATTAAATTGTATAAAATGTCAGGAAAAAGGGAATTAGCAGAATTTTTAATTGAAAATGCTTTGTTTGAAATACTAAAATGAACAAATGAAAAATTATATTTGCGAAACTTTGTCACGGGTGCAGATTATTTTAAGTTTTCCCTGACCAATCAGAATGATCTGTCAAACTTGCGAAAAATCTTTGCAAAAATAATCAAGTCTCGTGACAAGCCCAAATGAAAATTTGCCCATTTTAATACAAAATATATCAAACTTACGTGTGAAAGGAAATTCCAGGAATATTTCGATGTTGTTTGTTGTTACATCCAGGAACTAAACACTTCATTTTGCAAATGGTTTAAGCTAAATTATTTAATTCAAACGAATTTTATTTGGAATTCGAAACGCATTAAAAATTAATTAAATTTAGTTTTCGGGTGACACATCGAAAACTAAATTTGATATATTTTTTAATAAAATGGGCGAATTTTCATTATTGCTGTATAAAAAAAAGTTTTTATAGCGTTTATTTAATTATAATAAATCAAACAGAAATTATGTTAATTCATATTTTTTTTGAATCAAGTTTAAATTTAAACCCAAGCGAAACCCTTCTTCTATTTTATTTAAATGAAAACAAAAACTAATCATTTTTTGGTCAAAATGGCGGCGGTTGTTAAAATTCATCCAAGATTTTGTAAAATTCAGCATTTTCATTTTTAGAATGCTTTTTTTAATTTTAAGGTTTCCTAAAAATGAGGCTCTATGTATGAAATAGCTTCCGGCTTACACAAGAAAAAATATCTAGGTTCATACATATTTATAATTATTAGAATTTATAATTACTAGTACCGCCCATTGGTCGAAATTCGACTTAATAAAATGAAAATTAAAATATCGATTGCAATAATTAAAAGTTAAACTTGTCAATTTCAATATGATATTCTTATTCTCACACTTATTTATTTAAAAATCCAAACATCAATGCTTTTTTCAATTGTTTTCTTGAATTTGGTCCAGAAAAATAAACAAGCTGTTTTCTACATAATTCTGAATCAAAAACCTTCTAAAACATTTCAGTTCTTTCCATTCCCTTTACACAAATTCGTATAGCACACAACAGCTCTGTGTGGCATATAATCTGCTGTTGTTCCCATATATTTTGTTGTTGTTCCCATATAAATATAAAACTTTCACCTGTTCAACCTGGCTCAACGACCATATATCAACATATTTTTTGTGTTTAAACACTTCTCCTCAACAATAGCTTTCCATGGATATATATATTAAGCCACATCTTTCGTTAGAATACGAATAAAAGGGAGGTAAATTTTTGTGTTGGCCTATATATGGTATATATAGATTATTTAATAATTTAATTTTGTACCGGTTGAAAGGAAATTTGATTTTTGAAGAAAATAACGTTTACAGCCGTATTGGAAAGGATTTATCGACATAAGATTGACCCTGGAAGCAATCTCAACGAACGCGTGTTAAATAAAAGGTAATTTCATTTGAATTATATGGGAGGTGTTAATCTGGTTTTAGACGCGACGTAAAGTTAATTCATATTCAACTTTTTATATTACTGACGCGTTGAAATGTCATTTAAAAATTGATGTACGTGAATTATTTTGTGAGAACTCCATTTAAAAGCGCTATTTTTGTTTTTTTATTAATTCATACTATTAAAAAAACTATTTTAATTTATCACAAAAAGATAATTTCAAATAATAATAAATAAAAATAAATGTCTTTAGCGACGTTAAGTTTGCCTACAAAAAATATAACGTCATTAACGTTTTTAACACTTCACGCATCTGTCGCGTTCATCGCATCCGTCGTGATTGCCTCCAGGGTTAGTTAAGTTAACGAAACGGAGACGGGATGTCGACACTATCGATACTATCTATATTTTGTCACCACTATCCAGGGCTGCGTTCACTCACCAACTAAATGTAACTAAAAGTTACACTTTGGCGTTCACTGGCCAACACTTTTCGACTACGCTGACGTCATGACACCGACACTCTGTCGTTCACTCATTAACACCGGTGTAAAAAAAAAAAGTAACTTTTTTCAACCAATGTCATGGACCGTAGTCGATTATTGTCATTTCTATTTCGTCAGTTTGATTTTGAATTCAAAACAAAAATTTATGAATTCAGCATTTTTTTTTTATTATTTGGCAAATTTATAGAAAAATTATAGTTTTAGTAATAAGTTTATATTCAATTCATTGAATTATATTCGAAAAAATTTGAAAATATTAAATTTATAAAAAAAAGTAAAATCATAAAATATGTTTTTTATACAAAAATTTGTTACTAAATTAAATATTAATAATAAATAGATTTGATGAAAATAATTTTAATAATTACAGTACATTAATTAACCTATAAATGCGAATTTTCTAAAATTGACATTTCGAAATGTCACTAATTGACTACGACTACGACTACGATCGTTCACTCGAAAACAACTTACATTTTTCGACACCGGCTTTTTTGACATTAACCTACACCGACTTTTTTTTACACCGATGCGATCGAGTGAACGGAACCCATGACATATTAAAACGGTTCGATTCGAGACGATAGGAAACGACAAGAACACCATTAAACTCAATTAAGTTCCAGAATAGGCATTCATATTTTTAACGGCGACACTACACCACAATATATAATAGAAATGTAAGTGCGCTTCAGTTTCCCCTACCAGGGTCTTATCCTGCTCTCTTTTATCAAAAGGTTGCCGTTGGGGGATATTATCCGTCATGACAGAAGTAAAAATTTTTAAAAAGAATTCTTTTATTCAATCACAAAATGGACCAAAAAAACGACTTTGGAGATCATTAAAACAAATTTTGGCTTTTGAAAGATCTCTTCCATGGGATCCGAATGCAGTAACATGTAATGAATGTATTTGAATTTATTCATTTAAATAATATATTTCCTTAAATAGATTCATCGGTTAATCCACCGCCATCGTTTCGTCCGTCTAAAAAATACTCGGATATCTCGGGTCTTGTATCTTACTATGTAGATCCTCAAACGAAAATCAATTACCATAATGCAGAAGAATTTGTAACTGTAAGAAGTCTCCCAATGGATATAACAGCAGGTTATTTAGCACTTCGTGGTGCAACCAGTATTGTTTAATAATTTCCATTTTTATTGAAAATATAAACATACATTTATAAGGAGTTCTCACATTATATGTTTTTTATTAAAACCTATGACCATAATCTATTTTGTTACTTATCTTAATTAAATCGTGTTTTTGAACGGGCGTAATTCATAAAAGTTAAGTTTTCAAGAAAATGAAAAAATTATCTAAGATCTTTTGTGGGGTAAACAATGATTAAAACACCACATAAATTAAAACTTTATTTTATATAAATTTTATTTAGTTGGAATTAGGACCTTATTATAGTAATTCAAACACCTTTGCAATTACTGCCAAAGTTTCGTCTACTTTATTTAGACTTTTTCAAGGCTCTTTGCGTGGTGTACACTATCATCAAATAAAAAAACACTTAACGAAATACATTAAAAACGGATTAAATTCTTTATAAGTTAAACAACTGGAAAATTCAATGATTTTCAACATATCACAAGTGCAATTTTTTAATCACGTCGGGGTCTATCTGATGAATGCATTCCATTCCTTGTTACATGCGTATTTGAGATATGTATCGATCAGATCGAAATTGATTTGAATTCTGAATTGTTTTGCTGGGCGATTGATTAAAGCGTATTAATTTCGTCCAAGTCATTTTTCAACAGATAATTTAATTAAAAAATATCTCAGAGTATTGTTTTTCTTTAATTATTACCGACATCTAGATATTATCTTTTGTATATATCTTCCACCTTTCTAAATTCATTTTTATATCTTGTTTTTCTGTCATAGTACTTTTTGTTATTATTGTTTAGTCAAAATTGATATAGTTTTGCCCTTTATTTTTTCTTTTTCAAATATGTTCAAGTAATTTCTTTCATAATCTCCAATTAGTAAATAATTCTTATATATTTCCATAATATTCGTTCCTATGTTATGAAAAGATAATGTGGCTAGTTCATGATTGATTAGTGGTTCCCTAATATTGGATCTATTATGCCATGAGATATATTTTAAATTCTTATAACTGGATAACTATACTAATTACTATATAGAGTACAGTTATGTACTCTAATTGGTTGATTTAAACATTTAAAGTAAAATTTCAAAATACTTGTTTTAAGTATTTAATAATTTTTATTGTTAATTAAATTACATATAGCTTTTTAAATCTCATCTTGAATTTCATATATCACAGTTGAATAATGTTTAAAAAGAAAAGAAAACAACATTGTTAAATCAAAAGTTATTTAAAAAACAAATTAAACGTAAATATATTTTTTTAATAAATTAAAAAAATTGTTTTAACCAAAAATGAAATATAAATTTTAAGCTTATTTTTATTTATATTTTCTATGGCAAAAAAACACATAATACATTTTTTTGATTTTACATTGTTCCATCGAGCATGTCAACCAGTCTTTTAATTTCTCGTCTGAATAATATGGAAGAAAATAATATTTATATAAATAATTTAAACATGAATTTAAAGAGAACAGTATTATACAATATTTCAACCGTGCGAATTTCAAATTTTTTAAAAATTGCATAGCGTTTTCTCTTCTATTACAAATTCTACTTTTTATAAGAGTTATACTAGTTGATATTTTTGTATTGTATTGTATTGAAGGGGCTCACACAGTTGCGGGCCTTACGACGTAGGCCTTACTGGCCCATTGTACCTCCTCCTAAAAGGGTTGGTTGAGATGCTAGGTCTCTTCCCCGAACCGATATTAAATGGACTGTAAACATGGGTACAAAAAAAAGACTTGACTTTATTGTATTTTTTTACTCTGAAAGTAAGCAGAACTAACCAAAAAAAAATGCACGACTCTAAAACGATTGTTATGTTACCGAAAGGAAAACGGAACGGTTGAGTACATAACGAAATGCTTTTTGATACATACAGAAACCTCAAATCGAAGAATGAGCAAATAAATAAATAATAAAGATACGTAAAATTGCTTTTCCCCACAATTTTGACTTAAAAAACTAGATGTAAATAATAGGAATTAATATGAGAAGCTACATTTGCTCTTTCTTTCATTTCTTAGATCGCGTCTCATGTGCAAAGGCCTTAACTAATTCTGTTTTGTGAATGCCCACACTGATTAACCAAAACATTTAGTTTTGTGTGGTTCATGTGGGTTAAGTTAAACCGCATTCGTTCCGATAAATTTGACATATTGGTGTTTGGCTGTTTTGTCTGATACAGTGTGGGTTCATCCTAAAAATATAAAAAACCTTAGTTGTTTTTATTATCAAAATCAATCAATTAATGATGTCATCCGTCCAATTAAAAATTGTTTTGGTTACTACACATAAACCCTACGAAATCCCATTTAGTACCCCAAAATCTTAAGAAGCTCTTCGATTTCAGAAAATAGCTCGTCTATCTCTTGTAAGCTAATTTCGAGCTCCATTTCGGATATAGGGATTTACTTTGAATAATATTTCCTTAAATTTAAAAATTGATCGAAATATTTGGAACCAACGATTATCTTTCGAAGATAGATATTCCAAAGATTTATCAATTTATCAAATCGTCCCATTCTGACACATTTTTGAAGTTCCGTAAAATGTAATATCTGAAATTCTTTTCGGCTTCCCGTTGATATTTCAAATTACGAAAAAGATCAAGTGTACATATTCATCACAGTTCGTCTATCAATCGATCAGTTTCTCGTTCTGTACCATTTTTTCTGTTTGATTAGGAAGCAGTGTTGAACATAAATGTTACAAATTCATAATTCTAAATGGCAAGGGACAAAAGATGGTATGATGTTAGTGAAATAATATTTATCGGTAGGAAGGATTAACTTAATAGTATAATTTTTTTAAATTCTTAATTCTTCAACCGGTGCTGTCATACCGGTACGATATGAGCGTAAACGTGGTGATATTATAAATAGGACTGCGAAATAAATAACCTTAAGATTTGCTAGAAATTTTAAAATGAATGTTCTAAATTCAAAATTCATCACATTTTTAAGCCTTAGTTATGTTAACGAAACTGAGACGTGGCCATGGGAACGGAATGCGATACAATTCTTCACTTCTTCACTTCTTCACTTTTTGACATTGTCAATCAATTTCGTGTTTGATTGAAAATAAAAGTGTATGAGGAAATTAATAAAAAATGGATTACGAGTTCTATGTCATGGTTTTACTTTTAATTATTGAATTAAAAAAACAACAAAATTCCCGGCATCCATTTTGATAAACTTTTCGAGTTATTTGACGTAGAAAGTTCGTTCACAATATAAAAAAAGGAGCATAATCCTGGTGTAAAATTAGAACCAACATGTTGGATGAACACCTTGAGAACTGCCTGAGAATTGCAACCACGTCAATCGAACCAGCCAAGTATCACATTCATTTTATATGGATTTATACATAAGGTCTGTTTTATTTGCCATACCCTACCCTGGAGCAGAGTAAGTGGCAAATAAAACGAGCAGGAGTAGGAGAAAGTTTTTATTCGAATGCTTGTAGCACTGCTTAGCAACCATATTGTAATGAAATGAGAAACGTTTAGCTAATACACTTTTTATGGAAGAAAACTGAACTAATTTCGGGTGTGATAGTTACACTTGGTTTGAAAGTAGTGTAGGATTTGCTCTTTTGTTGTTTTTGTTTTCAATGTAATTTGCTCTACCCCAAAGCAAGTGGCAAATAAAGCAGACCTATAGTAATATACTTGTAGCCCAAAACACCATGTATTCTTCCAATGTGGCCCAGGGAAACAAAAAGGTTGGACACCCTTGCTTTAGAGAATCAATGAAACGATTAAATATGTATTGTAATTATAAAATATATTTACATTCTTCCAGCTAGCTGCTCGGTTGGTTTCATTGACTTTGATATTTCTTCAGTTTTCGCCATAATTGTGTACATACACTTTATATTTGCATCCATACTATCAGTTAATTTATTAACAGCATTTTTATGTATTTCAACATTGTCTGCAGTTATTGATGATATCTATTTGGAATTTTAAATGAAATTAGAGAAAACCTGAATTAAGAAAGTTTAAAAAAAATTTTACCGAATGTAATAGATTACATAAGTTCTCTGTTAAATTATCAACTGAAGCTGCTAAATATTGTGCTTCAAGTTCAATATCATTTAATACATTTGAATCAAGTTGTGGTAATTGCTGTTGTTGATGCGATAATACAAATTGTTTTGTAAAAATACCAGATGTTGATGGTGTACTATTTCTTGTCGATGAGGAGCTCGCTTGTTGTTGACTTAAATCTAAATATTTGAAAGAATAAAAATATCTCATATTTCATTACTTCGTATAGGAAAGGATATTTATGTATATTTAGCATGCTGTTCGGCTTAAACCGTACTTGTGTTGGGGAATGTTAGCAATCAAATGTTTGTGTTACCGATTCTAAAGGAAACAATGGAAGATGTTTGTACATGAACACAAACATTCGATTCATATTTTTATTTCTAGTGTATCTTCACATACTGTGCAGAGCTGAAAACACAAAAAAAATGCTTCACAATTGACACAATTTCAATTTTCAATCTTGCAACAGCGTATATATACAGAGGTAGTAACGAAAGCTCGTAAACTCCGTACCAGGGTGAACATACCACGTGGGCTGAAAAGTTCGTATGCTCTCACATAGATGGCGCTAAAAATAAATCGATACGATATCTCGAATCAACCATCTTTTTGATGATACGTGTCAAAATTTGACAGTAATCGGACCATTGGTTTTCAAGTTATTGCTCTGAACGTCACGTAACTTTTGTTATTGAAAAAAAATGGATAAAAAAGAATTTCGTGTGTTGATTAAACATTGCTTTATGGCCAAAAAAATACCGTTGAAATAAAAACTTGGCTTGATAATTATTATACGGACTCTGCGCCAGGCGAAGCAACCATTCGTAAGTGGTTTGTTAAGTTCCGTACAGGCCACATGGGCATCGAAGACTATGAACGCAGTGGACGTCCAAAAGAGGCTGTTACGGACGAAAACATCAAAAAATCCACAAAATAATATTGGATGACCGTATAGTGAAGTTGATCGAGATAGGTGACACTCTAAAGATATCAAAGGAACGTGTTGGACATATCGTTCATGAATGTTTGGGTATGTGAAAGCTCTGTACAAAGTGGGTGCCGCATTTTCGAAAAATGGGACAAAAACACATGCAAATGCGACTTTCTCAACATCATTTGGAGCATTTTCGAAAGGATTTTGTGCGGCGATTCATCACTATGATCCTGAGTCGAAAGCAGAATCAAAAAACCGATAATTCAGCTCCAAAACGGGTTAAGGCCCAAAGATCAGTGAAGAAGGTTATGGCATCAGTTTTTTGGGATGCAAAAGGAATTTTGTTGGTGTATTACCTTGAAACACGTAAAACAATAAACTCAGATTATTATTGCAACCTTTTGGACCAATTGGATGTAAAAATTCGTGAGAAAAGACCTGGTTTAAAGAAGAAAAAGTAATTTTTCACCAGGACAATGCAACAGCTCACAAAGGTCAAAAAACCATTGCAAAAATCATGGAATTAAAGTACGAATTGCTTCCCCATCCACCGTATTCTTCAGATTTGGCACCCAGTGACTATTTATCGTTTGCAGACCTCAAGAGAATGCTCGCTGGAAAGAAATTTAGCATCGATGAAGAAGTAATCGCCGAAACAACGGCCTATTTTGAGGGTAAATCAAAATCGTACCACAAAACCATATCAAAATGTTAGAAAATATTGAAGAATAAAATCGAATTTTGTAAAAAAAAAATGTTTTTTTTGTGTTTGCATACGAACTTTTCAGCCCACGTGTTACACTAATGTTTGTATCCTTTTGAAAACTAACGGCTAGTAATTAAATGTGAACGTTTGAAAAATACAGAAGAAAAATTGACTTCAATTCGACCTCAAATCAGATTAAATTGACAGATGTTTGCAGTTAATATTTTTTGAAATGTTCAAGTCGATTTGAAGTCGATCTGGCTTTACACGGCAAATTTCAAGTTGATCAGCAATAACTTCGTTTACATTATCTACTTGAACTCGACTTCAATCCGAAAATCATGCATGTATACCCAGATCGACTTCAAATCGACTTAAAAATTTAGAATGGAGTATGAACAGAGGCGAAACATAATCTAAAAAATAAAAATTTGTTTGCCAATTTGCAGCTGATTTGAAGTCGATGTCAAGTCAATCTTTCAATCCGGTCAACCTAAAAAACGCGGGTTGAGTTCCAAGTCGATCTCAAGTCAATTCTGCAGTCGCCATGTAAACGATGTAAATATTTTGTGATTGGATAGACTCAAGTCAGATTGAAGTCAATCTGGGTTTACATGGAAGTCGACTTGAAGTACATCATGTAAACGCGATAAATGATAATATATTACGAAAACGCCACGTTCTTTAGCATTTCTTAACACATAAACAAGATACTTTATTTGGGTTTCTAAAAAAAAAAAAAAAAACAATTCAATATCACTAAAAACGAGAAGGAAATTAAAAAAAACTCTTCTGCATTTCAAAAGAAAAAAAATCTACTAAATGATTTTGCTTGTATAGCGTTTTTGTGTAACAAATAGTATTTTTGTTTTACCTTTTTTTGTTATTGGACTCGATAATTTGATTTTATATTCTAAATTTTCCGCAACAAAGTGTGTCATTTCACCATCTTTACTAACAGTACCCTCTAAATCATATGGGAATGCTGTAAATATAAATGAGATTATTAATAAAACTAAAAGTTGTAATGACACAAAATACAATAAATTAAATTCTTATCAATCAGAAAACACTTTTAAATTACAAGAATTTTAATACGAATTATATAACATTAGATTATATATCTCAACAAACAGTCGCTTTTAATCCTTTAAGCATCGTATCTATTTCAAGTGAAACGAACTAATCATATTTCACTGTTTTTATGCTTCATAACTTTATTTCCTCTTCTTATAATTTGTTCTAATTCGGAGGTTGGTCCTTGGGTCATAACCACACGACTCCATTGGACTTATTTCAAGACATAATTTCAGTCGGACTGAAAATAAGTGTAATGGAGACTCGAAAATTTGGACTTTTTTGTCAGTCCGACGTGGAGTAAGGTACTTTACATTTTTTTTTTCAAATTGGTGTATCAGTTGAAGTTCTGAAAAGCTAAATAAAAAGCTACAAAACTTTATGGCCAAGACAATCTCTGAAACTATTAGTCTTGGCTATCCTTGGGTCAATTTCAATAAAATTCAAAATATTATCGTTTAATTATGTAACCATTTTATGGAAATAATTTAAACGGAATTGCTGCACAAATTTTCTAATGAAAAAAAAACAATACTTTGCGGTTAGCGTGTTTTTTACTTTATAACTTTACTCCTATACCTATTTTGCTGAAATGCAATACCAAATCGAGTTAAGGGCTAGCTAATCTATATTCCCATTAAAATCGAATACCCGTTCGAATTATCTTTTACACCGGACGTGTGGACATGCAAAAATTGATATAACTTTCGATTCTCTATGCAACTTGTCCCTTGGGACTATGATAATTTCTCTTCATTATAATTATAATGATAAAACTTAAATACCCTCTGATAGTAGCCATAAAAACTGGTTTTGTTTTACAAGATTTTCTATTCCGACTTAATTCCGAATCTATAGCTCTACAAACACCGATCATGATGAAGATTCTCACATTTGAACATTCAGTACAAACCAAATATTGTATTTTAGGTTTCAAACACAGACTTCAAATTAACCGCAGAAACCCGAAAACTCCAGGTGGAAAATGGGTCGTGTTGACAACCCCGATACGATAACACTAGATCCCCTAATTATCTTGAAGGACTAACATCATTCATTGATTAGGCATGTTTTACACAAAGAATTTTATTACATTTATCAAGTCTAACGGGTAATATAAAAGCTATATCATTAAAATTTTGAATGTGACTAAGGAGAGAAAATGGGGTTTAATAAATGCTGCTTTTAATATATGTATATTTCTGTAGATTTGTGAGTTAGGCTTACCCCTTCATATAAAATTAAATCGAATGAAGGCAAAACTAACTTTAGTACTTGGCTGCTGTTCAATAGAAAACAACAAATAATAAATATAGTTACCACACACTAATGAATCTGGCCTTTGTTGATGTTTTCTGTTTATTTTACTTTGAGGTTGATCTGGATTATGACAATTATCTCGAGGATTATCAAAATTTGAATCAAATGATATTTCACTGTAAGATGCTGTCATTTCATTACTTATCATATTTACATTATCCACTTCATTATTATAATTTAATAATTTCGGCAAATTGCTGGAATTTATAACTTTTTCATTACTTTCTTTTTTCTGATTACTGTTCTCATAATTAAGTAAATCAGTCTCTTGTAGAAATGGATTGATCTGAGTCAAAAGGTAAAATTACTTTCTAATAAAGTTACAAGAAAATACTATAAATCTCACCCTTTTTTCATTACTTTGTGCCATATTTTCTATTTAGTTCTAAATCGATTTTTGCTCCTTTTGTAATTCATTCGAACTTATCAGGCTTTATTGATTTTTGCTACTTCGAATTTTCTTAAAACTTTTTGAGATATAACTATGGAAAGAGTGAAACAATGCAAATGAGAAACATCAAAATTTTAAACAGTAATGCTTAGAGCAGAATGCCGTGAAAACCATCGCGAAAACCAACGTATTCGAATGTCAAAAATCGTATTCAAATTTTATGTGAACACAATAGCGTAACCAAGTATAGTGTAAATTGATTTTATTTTCGAAAATAAATTCCCTCTCTTTCAATAAGTTTGTGAAATTAATTATATAAAATGGAATAATCATTTAAAACATATAGCTTTTACCCTCAATAAGAATTTGATTATCACAAAAAATGTAAACAAACACAAAGAGAGGTTGGAAAATTTTGGTTTTCGCGATGGGTTTCGGATTTTAACAAACTTGTTGCGGTGGCTCAGTTGTTTTCGTGTCAATGTGGGTAGTCGAATAGAAATCATATGTATTTGAATTAATTTGACATTCGAATACGTTGGTTTTCGCGATGGTGTTGACGGTATTCTGCTCTATACCTAATAGAAATGCAAATGAATTTCAAATTACCGCAGTTTCCTCTATTCGTGTCCCATCCTATCGCTTGACAGAACACCCGTGTTCCGCGGAGCACGGATTGAGAACAAGCGTAGGCATTAACTCGTTTTTACGATATTTGCGATATCAGCGATTTCAGGCTGCACTGTCAAATTTTGGAGGCGAAAAAAATTGACTTTTTTAAATTTCTAATTTTTAGTGCGTTTCAGATTCCAAATCAAATTCTGTTGAATTAAATAATCAAACTTAAAAAATTTCCTATATAAAGTGTTTAATTTCTGGGTGTAATAACAAACAACATCCAAACATTCGTAGAATTTTCTTTCACAACTAAGTTTGACATAATTTTTATTAAAATGGACGAATTTTCGTTCTTGCCGTATAAAAAAAAGTTTTTACTTATTGGTAAACAAATAGAAATTATGTTAATTCATAATTTAGTAAAAAATTCGTTTTTTTGAATCAAGTTTGAATCCAGGCCGCAACGTCAAATCCCACTTTTTTTCTACCAGTGACAGTCATTTCTTGGTTAAAATAGGGGCAATTCTTAAAATTCGTCGAAGTTTTTGAAAATTCAGCAATTTCAGTTTTAAATATTTTTCTTTGTTTTAAATTTACCAAAAAATGAGGCTCTACGTATGAAATGGCTTTTGGCTATTGGTTTACGCAGGAAAGGAAATATATACATGCATGTTTATAATTATTATTTAATAATTTAATTTTGTATGTTTAAGAAAAACTTGATTTTTGTAGCAATCAAACGCAAACATTTTTGCAATTCGGATGTTCCAGAATGCATGAGCTTTTGGCCCATTTGCAATGTTGCCCCTCCGAATTCATGTTTTTAACGCCACCACTACGCCGCACTCATAAGCAATAAAATGCAACTTTATTTCAAAAGTGCTTCACTTTCCCCTGCGAAAGGCCCATCCATATTTTTCAGAATCTAAGATTGAGGACCACGGCTGTATCGTAGTGTCATTTTATTTAGATGTCAAGTACAATTTGACAGTTTCTTGTTATTCGTTTTTTTTTGGTTTTGTTTCTTAGAAAATTAAATGCCAATTTATACAAAATTTATTGAAAATTTAGATCAAATGTCGTGGATTACTGATTTGGCTAGCCGTGCCGACGACATTCTTATCAAAATTGATAAAAATGCAGCCAATGTCTTGCAGCAGCCAGCTCGAAATGAAAATATCAGAAATAATGATCCAGAAAAGAAACCAGAAGAATCTATTATGGAAGGTTTAAAGCGGAATTTATCGGCGAGTTCGCTATCGCTAACCAAATCTGTATCACCAACAAAAACTATTAGAAATGATATAAAACTGGATGATTCGTCAAGTAAAGCTGAGAGGAAAACTACATCTTAAATTCGAATGATCGAATTCTCAACTGAGATTGAAAATCTTCGTCAAGAAAATTCTCATCTTCAAGATGAAATAAAAACTTTAGCATCCCAAGTACATAACTCAAAAGGATTTATTACAAAACTTGAACAACAGATTATTGATAAAAATATAGAATTTTCTAAAATACAGGACTCATTAAAAAAACTTGTTCAAACTGAACAGCAACGGTCACAACAAATAGAATTGGAGATAAAAATTGTTAATCAAGAAATGCAAGCAGTCCGAGAAGAATCGAACCGTCAAAGGCAATCATTTTTGGCTCGTATTCATGAAAAAGATAACGAATTAATGAAATTACGCACACATATGGCGGAAACGCCTGGCTATTCAGATGGAAATAACTTAGAGAGTAGAATGCAAAATCTTACGCAAGCTTTAGTACAAAAACAAGCATCAGTTGAAACTGTAACGGCCGAAAGGAATGCATTACGTTTACAATTGGAAAAAGTCGAGGTTGTGCATTTGATTTCTATCTATCTGTAAATTAAATATTAATTGATGTTTATAATTAAGGATCAACTCCATCATGTTCGTAATCAACAGAGACAGCAATGGACTCAAATTATAAGTATTAATGACACAGATGATGGTATGTCGTCTGAAACAGTTACAGTTCTATTTTCATATGTTACAAAAACAAGTTTCAACATTTTTTGTTGTACATACATTACGTAGGAAATATTTACTTTGTGTCTACATTTTTGTAACTCATGAAAATATAGGGATTAATTGATAATGCTTAAATACCAATTAATTGTTTTTCTTTTTTTTTTAGCAAAAGCTCAATTACCACTCCTGTTACGAGAAAATCCATTTGATAACAATATGGCGCGTCGTGTCAAACGAGCATATTCATCTTTAGACTCGGCTGGAATACGAATTGGCGTATTTTTAAGAAGATATCCCCTGATTCGAATTATGGTGTTTATATACGTAGCTCTTCTTCACCTTTGGGTTATGTTTGTACTCTTATTTTTCATTAAATAGTAAGATTAGATTTGTTGCTATTTTAAAAATCTCTATATACAAATAAAATATTTAGTAAAACTATTTCATTGGCAACTCTTTCTTTTTACTATCTTATATTAAATTTCTTAAGAAATTTTTTCGGTTAAAACCAGAACTAACTTTATAGTCCACTATTGTAATCATTTTTGAAGTGGAGTAAAAGTTGCCACAAAGCAGGCTTGTTTAACTAGTTTAACGCAAAAAGCTGATTTAAATTTGAACTGAGTAGGCGCAAAATCACCTTCAGTATTTCTGGTCGCCCACTATATAAATTTACTGTAATGCCCTTTGGTTTGTGGAACGCTCCCCAGCGGATGTGCAAGATAATGGATAAAGTGATATCAAGCCACTTAAAAGATCGAATCAGAATCAGGGAAGTATCGGCAGTGCCCTCAGAAGCACTGTCCATTCATTTACTGGTTCTGATCTGTACCCCCTCCGTAAATTCGACTGTCGCGAATCAGGATTTCGAAATACTTGCGTCTAGTGGCCACCGTAAATTAATTCAGGAAAGAGTCAAGAATTTGGAGAGACTACATGAACGACACAAAAGACAATACAAAAAGAGGGTGAAGTGCACTACCTATGAACCCGGACAAGAGGTTTACCGAAGGAACTTCACACTTAGCAACTTTTCGAAAAACATAAGCGCTTATTTCAGCCGTAAGTTGCCGAAGAGCCGGATTGTACGTGCTGAAAAAAAAAACAAAGGGAAACCAACCTATTTCAAAAATATGTACATACACAAAATTTCCCTTCGAATAACAAAGAAGTAAATTTCTAAAATTTTTCATGGATGGCTACGCTGATCATCATTTAAAAAAAATAGAACTCAATACCTCTTGAGGTATCTTACTACTACCAAAGATCCTGGTCATATATTTTGCACGCGCTAGGTCCCTTAATATCTGATATATAGGCTCAAAATGGAATTAGTCTTGTCCGACGAAATTTTAATCAAAAAAACAAAAGTAACATTAACATCTATTTACAAAACAAAACTATTTAATGTTTTTTATTTTTTTTATAAAAATTAAACGTTTTCACATGCAACTGATGCTTCTATCATCAATGACAATGATTGTTCTTTTTAAAGACTGTGATCTTTACCATGTGTTATTTCAATCATTTTAATAAATTAAGATGCTTTCATTTCATTACTTATCATATTTACATTATCCACTTCATTATTATAATTTAATAATTTCGGCAAATTGCTGGAATTTATAACTTTTTCATTACTTTCTTTTTTCTGATTACTGTTCTCATAATTAAGTAAATCAGTCTCTTGTAGAAATGGATTGATCTGAGTCAAAAGGTAAAATTACTTTCTAATAAAGTTACAAGAAAATACTATAAATCTCACCCTTTTTTCATTACTTTGTGCCATATTTTCTACTTAGTTCTAAATCGATTTTTGCTCCTTTTGTAATTCATTCGAACTTATCAGGCTTTATTGATTTTTCCTACTTCGAATTTTCTTAAAACTTTTTGAGATATAACTATGGAAAGAGTAAAAGAATGCAAATAAGAAACATCAAAATTTTAAACACTTAAGCTTGAATTAGACTGTAGCAGCAAACTTTATAAACCATATCTTCTAGTGCCTGTGTTTTATTCATCGGGGTCAACGCCTATTTTGAAAAAATCGATCGGTAATCGAGAAGAAAAAAAATTTTTTCTTTGATAAAATTTCAACTTTTTCGATGATTTTTTAAATAAATTATGTCTAAATCAAATAAATACTAGCAAATTCTCTAAAATCTTTATTGAATGATATTAAAAAATCATTTTTTGACGAATTTATGAAAGTGATTATGACATTTAAATCCCACATTATATAAAAAAACGATGGCTGCGCCATCTCTTGCAATTTTAAGTAACTTAGGTAACTAAAATCCATCGGGGTCTCAGGCGCTGAACCCGATAAATATTTGGGTTATGTTGTTGTTGCATTTACATGTTATGAAGCAGACCTTGACCACAGTATAATAAACAGTAAGAAAACTGGCGAACAAAATGTGAAAAATTACGAATGACCTCGCCAATTTTGCGTTTATTTTTAGAATTTTACACCCGCTTTTGCCACCCATTCTTGTTATTTTCCATGCATGTGTGCTTTTTCTCAATAAAAAATGTATATAAAAAAAAAACGCTATCTTTTTATGTTCTATCATTTTTTTTAGATTACGCTATGTTGGTGGAACAGAGATGAATATGCATTTAGCTTTAATAAACAGTTCTAACATTTATGTAAATAATAATTCATACAGGCACTAACACCAAAAATATTTGAAAAATACATAACAAAAAATTTCTTCTACTTAAAAAAACCCACGTGCTTATCAAAACTGCTGTTAAATAGGCACTAACACTAGAAAAAAACTTTAGTACAATTTGAAAAAAGTGTCAGTACGTGGATTAGGCGCTTAAGAAGCACGCGGGGTTTTTTGCTTTCTTCGTTTCATCCATTCTTTTGTCGAAAACGCATAAGACTATTTTAAGACTATTATTGGTCTCCCTTGCTACAATTATCTTATAGGGAGCACGTGGTAAAATTTAATATATTTGATTTATAGGTTACTTCTTTCTTTCTAATGAAAAATTTTAATTTTCTTTCCTTATTTTGTGCGGAATTTTTTCTTTCTGTCATTCTCAGGGTAAGTATTGGGAAGATCGCGTCTAATTTCTCTTCATTTTCCCAGTCAAATTACTGTCTGTTTATTATACTGAGCCTTGACGCTGACCCCGATGACTAAAACACAGCTAATATTTGATATGGTGTGCTGATTTAGTATAATAAACAGACAGTAAATAATCTGGACACTGAAGAGAAATTAGACGCGATCCTCCCAATACCTCCTTTGAAAATGATAGAAACTAAAAATTCCGCACAAAATAAGGAAAGCAAATAAATATTTTTCGTTAGAAGAAAAGAAGTAACCTATAATTTTACAACGTGCTTCCTATAAGATAATTGTAGTAAGGGAGAACATAAATAGTCTTATGGATTTTGGACTAAAGAAAGAATGAAACAAAGAAAGCAATCGAAATTTTTTTAAAGTGAATTTTTGTCAACAAAAACCACGCGTTTCCTTGTATTTTTAGGCGCCAATATGAATTTCCTAACACTTTTTCAAGTATTGGTGCATGTATGAATAATCATTTTGACGTGACTTTTTTGTAAACAGAAGAAATTTTTTTGTTATGTATATTTGAAATATTACATATAATATTATTTACATATATATATATATAATACTAAATTTATATTCATCTCATTTGCACTAACATAATGTAATCTAAAAAAACGATAGATAGCTAAAAAGATGGCCTTTTGAATTTATATATATATATATTGAGGAAAAGCACACATGTGCAAGATTGGCAAGGTCACTCGTCAGTTTCCACATTTTCATTGCTCGTTTTTTTACTGTTTATTATTGGTACTGGCAATGTCTTCTAAATATTTTATCAGGCCAACAAATAGATGACAATGACGTCTAACTTCAAGTATGTGTAAAAGAAAAATAATTATTTAGCACGAAGATAAAAAGAGAGAAACAAGCTTCTAATGCAAATTACATTAGTAACGTGCTTCTTTATTTCAACCTTCGTGCTTCATAATTATTTTTCTTTTTCACACACTTGAAGTTAAGACGTCATTGTCATCTATGTGCTGGCCTGATAAGATATCTAGAAGGCATTGATACTGACGAGCGATTATAATGCGTTTTTGTTGACGTTCGAACTAACGTTTGAACTCACTATCATGGCATATGGCATTTATAAAGCTATCAAAATGTGTCAGTATGGGTACAAGTAAACATGTGTTCAGTCATTGAGCTCGAAACACATGTTTTTTTCATTTTGGTTATTTGATTTTTTATCCGAAAAATGTCTGCTTTTGTCAGTTATTATTTAAAAAAAAAAATAATTTTAATTAGTTTAGTACTAAATCGTACTGAAGAAAAATAAAATTTAACTGAAAATTAATCATTAAAAAGAAAATTTTAATTTTAAAATTAACAAAAATTTTCAGAAATTTGATTTTTAAAATAGATAACCAATGGATTTATATTAACTAGAGATATTAATTTTCGTCTCACGTGGGTCGACACAGGGGAATATAAAACTTTTTTGTATGAAAAATAAAAACAACCCAAATTTTAAATGCTAACTGAGGGAAAACGAAGTTAAATTATTATATCCTATTGGTTGAGCGGCGAGTCGTTATCTCCGAAACTTGGGAAACTTGGGCTTCTATCGCTTGAAGTAAACGAGCGAGAAGATAAATTAGTGACCATTTCTCATGAATAATTTTGTATCAAAGCGACGGAAATGACATCTCCAGTATATGAAAAAACCCAACAAATTTTTTGTAATTCGAATGCACCACATTGCAAGAGCATTCAGCCCATTTACAGTATTCCTCCGAATTCATATTTTTCAAGCCGTACTACGCCACAATTTATAAGTAAAGTTTAAAGCAGAATGCCGCGAAAACCAAAGTATTCGAATGTCAAAAATCGTATTCAAATTTTTGTGAACACAATAGCGTAACCAAGTATAGTGTAAGTTGATTTTATTTTCGTAAATAAATTCCCTCTTTTTCAATAAGTTTGTGAAATTAATTATATCAAATGGAATAACCATTTAAAACATATAACTTTTACCCTCAATAAGAATTTGATTATCACAAAATATGCAAACAAAAACAAAGAGAGGTTGGAATATTTTGGTTTTCGCGATGGTTTTCGGATTTTACCAAACTTGTTGCGATGGCTTAGTTGTTTTCGTGTCAATGTGGGTAGTCGAATAGAAATCATATGTATTTGAATTAATTTGACATTCGAATACGTTGGTTTTCGCGATGGTGTTGACGGCATTCTGCTCTATACTTAATAGAAATGCAAATGCATTTCAAATTACTGTAGTTTCCTCTATTCGTGTCCCATCCTATCCCTCGACGGAACACCTGTGTTCCGCGGAGAACGGATTGAGAACCACGGCTGTATCGTAGTGTCATTTTATTTATATGTCAAGTACAATTTGACAGTTTCTTGTTATTCGTGGAGTTTTATTTTGGTTTTGTTTCTTAGAAAATTAAATGCCATTTTATACAAAATTTAATAAAAATTAAGATCAAATGTCGTGGATTACTGATTTGGCTGGCCGTGCCGAGGACATTCTTATCAAAATTGATAAAAATGCAGCCAATGTCTTGCAGCAGCCAGCTCGAAATGAAAATATCAGAAATAGTGATCCAGAAAAGAAACCAGAAGAATCTATTATGGAAGGTTTAAAGCGGAATTTATCGGCGAGTTCGCTATCGCTAACCAAATCTGTATCACCAAAAAAAACTATTAGAAATGATCTAAAACTGGATGATTCGTCAAGTAAATCTGAGAGGAAAACTACATCTTACCCGTCATCAAGACGAAGTTCGATTAGTTCACGAGCAGATGGAACTGTAATCGAACACGATATGAGTTCATCATTAGAAAATACAAATTCGAATATAAATCGAAATGATAAAAATTCTTTTACTGTTGCAAAAGAGTTGTCCGCAATGAGAATTATGTTAGGTGAAATAACAGCGGAAAGAAATGATTTACAAAATGAAATTTACAGTTTACAAGATGAAATAAAACAAAATCGTGGAGAAAATCAAATTCGAGAATTGGAAGAATTTGTTAACAATTTGACAATTCAGTTAGATGAAAAATTATCTAAAATTAATGAAATTGAATCCACCAATGCGGACTATATAAAATCGATATCTGAACTTGAAATAAATCTATCAAAAGCAAGACAAAGTATTTTGGAATTATCGGAAAAATTAGAAACACAATCCAAAGAAGTTGAATTGCGTACTCACGAACTACTAGAATATCGAAAAAAGGCTCATGTAACATTGCAAATAAAAGATAAACTTATTGCAGAATTGAAAACTAAAGGTTGTAACGTTACGGATGCCGGGGAAAATTCGAATGAACGAATCCTCAACTGTGAGATTGAAAGTCTTCGTCAAGAAAATTCTCATCTTCAAGATGAAATAAAAACTTTAGCATCCCAAGTACATAACTCAAAAGGATTTATTACAAAACTTGAACAACAGATTATTGATAAAAATATAGAATTTTCTAAAATACAGGACTCATTAAAAAAACTTGTTCAAACTGAACAGCAACGGTCACAACAAATAGAATTGGAGATAAAAATTGTTAATCAAGAAATGCAAGCAGTCCGAGAAGAATCGAACCGTCAAAGGCAATCATTTTTGGCTCGTATTCATGAAAAAGATAACGAATTAATGAAATTACGCACACATATGGCGGAAACGCCTGGCTATTCAGATGGAAATAACTTAGAGAGTAGAATGCAAAATCTTACGCAAGCTTTAGTACAAAAACAAGCATCAGTTGAAACTGTAACGGCCGAAAGGAATGCATTACGTTTACAATTGGAAAAAGTCGAGGTTGTGCATTTGATTTCTATCTATCTGTAAATTAAATATTAATTGATGTTTATAATTAAGGATCAACTCCATCATGTTCGTAATCAACAGAGACAGCAGAGGACTCAAATTATAAGTATTAATGACACAGATGATGGTATGCCGTCTGAAACAGTTACAGTTCTATTTTCATATGTTACAAAAACAAGTTTCAACATTTTTTGTTGTACATACATTACGTAGGAAATATTTACTTTGTGTCTACATTTTTGTAACTCATGAAAATATAGGGATTAATTGATAATGCTTAAATACCAATTAATTGTTTTTCTTTTTTTTTTAGCAAAAGCTCAATTACCACTCCTGTTACGAGAAAATCCATTTGATAACAATATGGCGCGTCGTGTCAAACGAGCATATTCATCTTTAGACTCGGCTGGAATACGAATTGGCGTATTTTTAAGAAGATATCCCCTGATTCGAATTATGGTGTTTATATACGTAGCTCTTCTTCACCTTTGGGTTATGTTTGTACTCTTATTTTTCATTAAATAGTAAGATTAGATTTGTTGCTATTTTAAAAATCTCTATATACAAATAAAATATTTAGTAAAACTATTTCATTGGCAACTCTTTCTTTTTACTATTTTATATTAAATTTCTTAAGAAATATTTTCGGTTAAAACCAGAACTAACTTTATAGTCCACTATTGTAATCATTTTTGAAGTGGAATAAAAGTTGCCACAAAGCAGGCTTGTTTAACTAGTTTAACGCAAAAAGCTGATTTAAATTTGAACAGAGTAGGGGCAAAATCGCCTTCAGTCTTCCTGGTCGCCAACTATATAAATTTACTGTAATGCTCTTTGGTTTGTGCAACGCTCTCCAGCGGATGTGCAAGCGAATGGATAAAATGATACCAAGCCATTTAAAGATCGAATCAGAATCAGGGAAGTATCGGCAGTGCCCTCAGAAGCACTGTCCATTCATCTACTGGTTCTGATATGTACTCCCTGGTATTCCGTGCGCGCATGGTTACAAACGGAAGCACATACCAACTTCTCCGTAAATCCGACTGTCGCGAATCATGATTTCGAAGTACTTGCGTCTAGTGGCCACCGTAAATTAATTCAGGAAAGAGTCAAGAATTTGGAGAGACTACATGAACGACACAAAAGACAATACAAAAAGAGGGTGAAATGCACTACCTATGTACCCGGACAAGATGTTTACCGAAGGAACTTCACACTTAGCAACTTTTCGAAAAACATAAACGCTTATTTCAGCCGTAAGTTGCCGAAGTGCCGGATTGTACGTGCTGAAAAAAAAACAAAAGGAAACCAACCTATTTGAAAAATATGTACATACACAAAATTTCCCCTCGAATAACAAAGAAGTAAATTTCTAAAATTTTTCATGGATGGCTACGCTGATCATCATTTAAAAAAAATAGAACTCATTACCTCTTGAGGTATCTTACTACTACCAAAGATCCTGGTCATATATTTTGCACGCGCTAAGTCCCTTAATATCCGACATATAGGCTCAAAATGGAATTAGTCTTATCCGACGAAATTTTAATCAAAAAGCAAAAGTAACATATAACATTAACATCTATTTACAAAACAAAACTATTTAATGTTTTTTATTTCTGTTATAAAAATTAAACGTTTTCACATGCAACTGATGCTTCTATCATCAATGGCAATAATTGTTCTTTATAAAGACTGTGATCTTTACCATGTGTTATTTCAATAATTTTACGTGATTCATTCAAGTTGTGTAAAGCTTCTTTAGAAAGACCTTCATATAATTGAATTTTACCAATTTTCATTAGCAACACACCTAAAAGAGGATTCCAATCACCATAATATTTTCTGTAATACAAAAGTAATCAAACATTAATCAAATATAATAAAATGAAATCCAAAAAAAAAAAGTTTTACCTAAAACCAGCTTTCAATTTGTTACCAAATTCTAATGCATCTTGCCATTTATTAACATTAATTGCACTTTCGAATGCCGAATCTAATGTTTTAATATGCCACAAATTTAAAGGATGTAAAACATGTTTCTGTTTATTTAAACAAACTTTACAAACATCAAGATCTTTAAAAATAAAAAATAAAAAATTCATATAAATTATAGAAATACAATGAAAAATAAAAACTTACATGCAATTTCTTTCATATTGTCTAAATGAATTTTTGTGAACGCCATTACATCTTTATAGAGTTTTCGATGATTTTGTGTTATTATTTGTTTACATTTCAAACATTTATCATTATTAATATTTAGAAATTCATTACAACTTTGATTTTCACATGCTGCTGCTGCCATTTCAATTGGTTCATTTGGATCGACACATTTCGAACATGTACAAAGAAAATAATAATTAATTTTTAAATCATTACGCCGATCTTCTGGTGTATTCAATAAATCAATGTAACTTATAAATATCTAGATGATAAAATTTGAAATATATATTTTATTTATTTAAATAGATTCATATACTTTTGACCAATCCAAACATGGTATATCTTCAGTAGTACGTATTTTTAATGTTGTACCTTCAAATGTTGCTATTGCATTTGGTTTACAACTATGATCAGTTACTGAAACACCTGAAATAACCGTTTTAACTATTTTATCAAAAATCAGTCATTAAATCAGTAGTCAGCGGGAGAACAAGCATAAGAGTTTGTTTCATGGGATACGATTTCTTTTATTAACAATGACTAACTTTATTTATTTTACTTTTTAAACAAGTGTACATATTTATTTGTCTAATTAGTAAAGCCAAATCAAAATATTTCAAAATCTTTTAAATCGATTTATTTTCCCGTCGACCACAAATATATTTACCTAAATATATACCAGTTGCAATCGAATTCATTTCTCCATCTAATATGTTAAATCCATTTGTGATTAACTTGAAAAATAAATAATAAAAATATTGATTAATAAAAAGTCGTTGCGTTTGATTTTCTTTTCTACCGTATTTTATTAACATCATTTAAGTAACTTTCTTCTTTTATTGTTTTTTTTAGTTTGGACAGCTTTAATTTGTATGCCCTATGGTGGTAACACCATAGAGAATCAATATACATGTCCTTCCGTCCGTATACAAATAACTCAAAAACGCGTAATACGATTTTGATGAAATTTAGAATGTGCGTCGGTTGTTGCTCAACTAGATTTGGTATTGCATTACAGCAAAATCGACCGAGGGGGATCGAAGTTATTAAGCAAAAACCAGAGTGATCGGAAAGTTTTGTCGTTCCCTTATATGGTTTTATGGATTTAATTAAAAAATTTGTGTACAAATTTGGTTTAAATTAATTATGTTGGTTAACTACATATGTAGACGATACCATGTTAAATGTCAGTAATATCAGTCCAAGGATAGTGAAGAAAAAAATACTCCTAAGAGAAAATAAGCCGGTTTATAAAATTTTTTTGATGTACTTTAAAAACTAATGCACCAATTTGAATAAAATGCAGATTAGACTTATGTTATCAGGGTCTGGGTTACCGGCAAATCAGAAGAAATTTTGAAAAGAGGAAACAAAGTTATGAAGAAAAAATCTTGAAATATTGTTAGTTTTGAAAGTTTTTCTGTCCCATTTCTACCATATGGCATCGAAAAATAGACTATAGGCAGTTACTATATCCTATAATTTTAGGTTTGAGCCAAGAAAATGAAATCTCTAAATTTATTTTTGAAAAAGAAATCCTTTGATGTTATTTTTCTTTTGACTTCTTACCCTTCCATAAATACCAAGCAATTCAACTGGATTTGGTAATAAATTATCATCAATTAAATCACGCAAAACAATTGTCAATGATTCTAAGTGTTCAATTCTTTTTGTATCCGCTTTTAATTCAGCATAATCTGAAAAGAAAAACAACCAAAAATATTTGAAAAATTCATTTCAATGAAATTTATTTAGTGCGCAAATATTTAAAATATGATAAATAATAAATTAGTCGAATTAAATATGAACCAATTAATTAGAAACCCGGGAAAAACTATTTCTGAAAATAGTTATAAGGCCATTCTTCACCCTCCCCATATTTATTTTAAAGAAGAAAACAACAGAACTTACGTGACATCATATCCTTAAATTTTCGATAACATTTGTCTGTATAATAACTTTTTATTAAATCACCTCCATTTCGTAGTTTTATAATAATTCTAGTTAAAATTCTTGCTGCATCCGGTATTGATGGTTTCTTTTGCAAAATGAAACATTTTTTCAGGCCATTACATTCGAATTTATGCAGATTCCATGCTGATTTTTGGCAATCACGTCCGCAATAATAAATATATTGGCAATTTGAACATTTCAATAATTTACAACTACAAGAATTGAAATTAAAAGTTATATATATTTTCTTTTTCTGGTTTTGATTGAGTTTTTATGCCCTACGGTAGGTTATCCAATTTTGACGAAGTTAGGGAAGATACAAAGCAAATATCAGGGTGTTTTTCGGATTAAATTGCAAAATTTGTGAAGCAAGGATCGTGTAGAAAGAAACAATTATAGAAAAAAAACTTGCTTATTAAGATTTTTCGATGAATTTTAAAAATACATTGATTTAAATCAAATTTTCATAAAATATTATGCTATTAGGCCTGTGAAGGGCCGCATTTAGGATCTGTAGACGCCTAGGCTGAACTTGTGGTGCGGGCCCTACCGCATGGAAACGAATGCTGCACTTTCTACTATCTGACGAATATTCTGGTCATTTTTGGACTAATTTGTCAAAAAATATAATAGAATATATTTTACAGTTAAACAGTTTCTTTTTCTGTGGTGCAGGCCCCTAGGCTGCAGCTTAAGTTGCCTAATGGAAAATACGAACCTGGGCCTGTGAATTAAAGCGAATTTGAAGAAAGGAAACCAAAGTTATGGAGAAGAAACCTTGAAATATAGGCTGATCCAATTTGAGCTTCCTATGTTGGCAGCACTGTAAATCAAGTAGCTGTCGATAAGTGCTTGTTTTCAAAGTGTCAAATGTCAGGTTACAACAACACATTTACGAAATGCATCGCTTAACCATCACTCCACGCGTTTTAATTGCACCAGGAAGCTAATGCTGATTTTTCAAAGAAAATATTCTCTGATGAGACACATTTCCATCTCTCTGGGTGTGTTAAATTCTCATGAGTTTCACGAGACACCATTGCATGGCCAAAAAATTGGTTGCGTCACTGGGCCTTACTTTTTGAAAACGATCAGGGTCAGACTGTAACAGTCAATGGTGAGCGATATAAGGGCGCGTGATAACTGAATATTTCTGACACGAAATAGAAGATATTGATGTGGAAGACATGTGGATCCAACAAGACGGCGCAACTTGTTTCACACAGCGGGTGCAACGTTGGATGTTTCGCGTGAAAAGTTCCCAGGTCGCATTATTTCACGTTTTGCTGGAGTCAACTGGCCGCCAAATTCATGCGACTTAACGCGTTTGAATTTCTTTTGCGGGGTTACGTTGAAAGTCATCTACGCCAACAAACCCGAAACGTTGGAGAACCTAAAAAACAATATCCGCCAAATTATTGCCAAGATACAGCCCGAAAGTCACCGAAAATTACCTCGAAAGGATCGCCGGTTGCAGAGGCGGCCATTTAGTTGATAATCTTTTTCATAATTAATGAAATACATAAAATTCGTGATTAACAAAATAAAATAAGTATATTTCGTTAAATTTGTGTGTATTATTTTGTTTTAAAGTTCGGAAACTGAAATTGAATCACCCTGAATTAATAGTTTTGGTTTTCTTTCCGAGTTAATTCTTTGAATTATAGATTAGTTAACTACGAGTCCCATTTCTACCGTAGGGCATTAAGAAATCGGCTATACGCGGATTTTAAACTATATGTTTAGTTAGTATTTGTACTTACAATTTTAAACAAAAATCACATCTTTCTGATCGATAATTTGATTTCAGTACGTAAATAAAAGGTTCTTCCGTTAAAATACATGTTCCACGCTTAATTTTTAAATCCTCTTTCATTTTTTTGAAATTGTTTTTTTTTTTTTAAATAACACCCCTTTTCTTTTAGTAAAAACAAAACAATTTCCTTCAAAATTTCAGAATCGACTAAATCTTGAGTTTTTTTTTAAAGAAATTATTTTTGAAAATTCTTCTATTTTTAAAACATTTAAAACCGATAAAAATATAAAAATAAACAAGAAAACAAATATAATTTATTTTAAATTTATCCGTTTTATATTTTCTCCCACTTTGTTAAAAACATAGAAAAACAAAATATGATATAAATATGATTTTTTTGTTTATTTTTAATCATAAGAAAAAAAAAACACGGTGTATCAATTTTGACAGTACTCATATTAAATGGAAGCTCACAGCTAGGGTGTGTTCACTCATCAACTAAATGTAACCAAAAGCAAAGACAATATAAACACATAGACCTCCAACAATCGAGCAACTGAAATGACCAAAATTTTAATTTCAAAAACATCCAATGTCCATATAAGCACGCTTGATGTCTCATACACCGGCTATACTAGTATCGTACTATACTAGTATACTTGACCTTTATTAGTCAACACTGTTTGAAATCATATCTTTTTCTAAGTAACGATTGCTGTGACAGCGTAACGAACTTAAAAATTGTTATAAAAGTTTACAAAATATTTATTTTCGATTCTTTATAGAGTGAAGAATCTGTAACACAAGAAAATAACTTAAAGTTTCTGGAAGATTCAACATAAACTTCAGTAATAAAGACAAAATTTCCGGGCGGAATATAAAAAATTTCTTTAAAAATCAATGACGTCATTACTAAAAATATCTTGTATAGAGTGGCCTAGATGAAGTAGTCATTGCCTGAGATCGCCATCCGTACTGAAGTTAAAATCGAGGCGAATAAATCAATGATTTTCTAACCTGAAAGAAAGTGGTTACATTTTACTTTTATTCTGTATTTTTATGCCCTATGGTAGGTACTACCAGAGGGTATATTAGTTTTACAACTAACTGTGTATGCATCGAAATAATCATTGTAGAAAGATTTCAAGGGTATAGTTGTGTAGGGAATCAAAAGTTATATCGATTTCTGCATGTCCGTCCATCCGTCCATATACAAGATAACTTCAAAACGCGTTATCTGATTTTGATGAAATTTACAATGCGAGCTGGTTCTTCCTTAACTCGATTTGGTATTTTGCATTTCAGCAAAATCGATCCGGGGGGAGCAGTTATAAAGGAAAAACCAGGGTTACCAGAAAGTTGTCGTTTTCTTGTTTATGGTTTTTCGGATTTAATTGGAAAATTTGTGAACCAATTTTGTTTAAATTAATTATATAGATTAACTACATAAATAGACCATGTTAAATTTCACTCAAAGCGGTATAATAGTGGGAAAAAAATCCTAGGAGAAAAAGAACCGGTTCATATAGTTTTTTTTATGTACTTTAAAAACTAATACACCGATTTGAATAAAATTTGCAAATTAGACTTTTGCTATCAGGGTCTGGGTTACCCGCAAACTGGAACCTTAAAATAATGTAAGTTTTGACAGTTTTTCTGTCCCATTTCTACCATAGGGCATCAAAAAATCGGATATTGGCTTTTTGTTCTATTTATTAATGGTTTAATTTAAATAAGTTTACTTCTGTTTAATAATTCCATACATTTTTACAAAAAATTTTAAAATAAATTTCGTTGAATCTAGTAAAATCGTTTTTTTTTTTTTTACCACGGATTAAGCCATTTTAAACGTGAATCTTTTCTCAATAAATCTGTATCAATACGTTTTGGATCATTTTGGAACTCTTCTGTAACTTTAATTCGTTCATTATCGACTTTAAGTTCCTTCCTAACAATACATTCGCCATTCTCCTTTAATATCGTATTATCCAAATCATTTTCATTTGGTTCACCGTATGGAAATGTAATTGGTTCAATTTTTATTAAGTGTTTGATTTTCCATAATCGAGCATTATTTTCCGGGATATTTTTAACAATAGCAAAATCACTTGCTTTTTCAATTAAGCCTAAATCCTTTAAAATTTTTCGTTCCCAATATGGAGTTCCCTTGACCGGTTTTATTCGTTGAACTCGGAAAAGTTTCGACGGTATTATTGCCGGATCTTCTTGATTCGGATCTCTAGTTGATTATTGAAAATATATATTACTGAATATCTAACAACATTTCAACTGAATTACCTCGGATAATAAGTAACAAGTTCGTATCGCACACCATCTTTATAAATTAAATTTTTATTATGCTTTCCATAACAACGAATTACTTGTAATGATAAATTCATTGGTTTTAAAGACTTCAGAAACATTTTCACACAAATTTCTTTGGTATCCAAAAAGAAATAATTATCAAAAGAAAATTTTGACAACTTTAAAAATGAGGTTATGTATATATTATTATGTATGCTTTTTGATATTATGAACCAGAACCATTTAATAAAGAGTACAGGATTGGATATGTGCAGGGGAAACTGAAGTAATTTTTAAATCCACTTTCATTTCTATTGCTTATGTATTGGCAGCGTTAAAAACATGACTTCGGGGCTAAAACACTGTAAAGGCCTTTGCACATGAGACATATACTGCGAATTTCAAACAAATAAATTATTCCAGGTTTAATGAATTTTATTTGATTAATTTTCCTACATACAATTTCTAAAATTAATTAATACATTAATTAATAATGTCATCAAATATACTTTAATTAGATCCGGAAATATGTACCGCATCGGTCACTAGTAATAAGCTGACCTTTTATATTAATTTACACATTGCCCGAAAACTGTAGCATTAAGCATAATGCCCGTACAAAATGATAAATCTTAGTTCGTTTATTACACTGGCCGGACATTATGCATAATGTCCCCTTTAATCACATTGCCCACAATGAGATCGTGCCCTTTATACCCTTTCAAACACATGTGCTTGTTCGTTAATATTCGACAGTCGTATTTTGCCGAAGAATTTTTATAAATAAAAAAAATTAATTAGAGTGACATTTGGAATGGTTTTTAAACAATTTGACTTTTGATAAAACGATGAAAACACTCTTGTAAAATACATTCTTATTGGAAATAATAAAATGGATTTTGATAGTCCAGATGTTGAAAAAGATTTTCCTGGTCTTTACGCATCAGAATCTGGAGCAGGAAAACTAAAAGAAGAAAGTGATTGTAGGTAGAATTGTAATTCGAGATTTTGGTCCACAAATATTAGTTCTACTCTAATCTTATTGGATTTTTCATTGTTATTTTATTGTTTTTATTTCAGTTAGTGATGGTGATCATGACAAATTAAGTAAAAAAGAATTAATAATCGGACGACGAAAGGATAAGAAAGATAAAAAAGATCGTGGATATGCAACACTGGATGGTGAAAGTTCCCCTGAAGATGATCAAGGAGCAAAGTAACAAAACATTTTAATTGTTATTTTTTTCAAGTTTTTGGTTGTTATCAATTTCAGTAGTTCATCAAAATCATCAAAAAAACTTAAAGCTTTTAAGTTTACTTCGAAAAGTAAGGAAAAACGTGAAAAATCTCGTGAAAAAGAAAAATCTGATAAAGATGTGAAGGATCGTGAAATCGTAGAAGTTAAGGAAAAAGAAAAGAAAAAAGATAAGGATAAAAAAGACAAGGATAAGGACAAGAAAGAAAAGGCAAAAGACAAAGAAAAAGATAAAAAGGAGAAAAAATTGAAACAATCAAGCATTTGTGAGGAAGTCTTAGAATTGGGTGATGTTCAGCCTGTATTTGGTGTATCTGTAAGTTTGGCAACAGAACGTAGTCGTTGCCATGATGGGGTAAATTTACCTCTTGTTGTACGTGACTGTATCGATTTCTTACAAGAACATGGATTACAAAATGAACAATTGTATAAAGTTGAACCAGTTAAAACAAGACTTCAACATTTTAAGAGACTTTATAATAATCGTGAATCTTCGAGAACTGATGAAATGGATATACCCACAGCTGGATGTTTATTAAAATTGTTCTTGAAGTAAGTTCGTATTGAATTTTTGATATCAAAACTAAACAAGCTTGTTATATTTCGCTTATATATATATATATATAGGGAATTACCAGAACCAGTTCTTACTACTGATTTGTGTGCCAGATTTGAAGAAGCCGCTTCGCAGTCACAAGTGACACAACAAGAACAAGATTTACGCTCTCTACTTGAACAACTTCCGAGTTGTAATAGAACTTTACTTTCATGGGTTTTATTACATTTCGACTGTGTTATACAAAACGAAAAATTGAACAAAATGAATGCTCAAAGTTTGGCCATGTTATTAAGTCCTACGCTACAAATGTCTCATCGTTTGTTGGTAACTCTGTTGTGCCATTGTCCAAATTTATTTCCTGGTGTGAAATTAACAAAGTAAGTAGATTAAATTATCTTGATTTAATCCTTTTTCATTAACTTCTTATTTATTGATTTAATTGAAAATAATTCTTAAAATTTTTTGAATAGTTTGTTTGGAAAAAAATATGCGTTAGTGTTAGGAAAAGTCTCTGAGTTTTGTTGCCAAAATAATTTATTAATAGAAAGCTTGTCAAGTCGTAAACGAGAAACTTGGATGATCAACGAGAATTTTTAAAAAATCCCGAACATTTTACATTTCAAAAATGAGAACAGTCATATTCCCCGGTAATTTTTAACTTCAGCTTTTTTTTTTGAAAAACGTTAATTTAAAACAGAGCTAGGAATTAACCGCCTTTTTGAGCAAAACAGAAGCCAGAACCGAACCGAAATAAAGAAAACAATTTAACCGGAATCGGAGCTATATTTTATATCGTCTTTAATCGTTTATAAGGGGAGGCCAACTTTTTAACTTGCTTGGGCCACATTGGATCAAATATAAAATACACTGACATTAATGATAGTTGATGGGCAGAAAACGTAAAGTATATAGTCAACAAAACCCAATAAAATGTCTTGTTCAAATTCTTATTCAGACAAACCTGATTCGGAATCTAGGTTTAGTGATACTGTACTCGCACATTATATCTCTCTGACGGCTCAAATAGAACTTATAGCAAGAATTAACCAAAAATATTGTCGCGTAACTTAGTTCAAATGTGCAACGGAGTGAGCGAGCCCAGCTAAGCTATGTAACAAGAGAAAGGCATGCCGCACACTTGAGCTAAACTAAGCGGGCGACGCAATTTCAAAGCTTCGCTAAAGTGTGCGACGAACAATGCAAATGTTGAATTTTTAACTTTCAGCGAGAAACTTAGCTTACGTAGTTTAGCTCGCTTAGCTCAAGTGTGCGGCGGGCCTAATTCTTATCAAAAACAAGATTTTTTACATTATAATTCAATTTTATTAATTACACAATTACAAAATTTAAGCATATCAAATTTCATAAATAAACTCAATTGTGAAATCATATTTGTTTAATTTTATGTTTTTGGTCGGTATTTACAAGAAGCCACGAATCATTTCATTTTGAACAGTTTTTTCAATGTTTTTCAACTTGAAATGGATATTTTTCTTATTTCGTATTAATTTTTAATATTAAACTAGTAATTACTTTAACACTTCAATACCCAATATTTTTTTAATAAATTATTTAAAAAACTTGCAAAACATACAAAATTTACAAATTTTAGACGTTCAACAAATCGTTGAAAAGGACACAACCGAGTGTGTGCGAAAGAGACAGATACGCACAAAAATACTTCAAGAAAATATGTCTATACACACGAAAACTACTTTTCGTGAGTATCCATATTCAAAGTGATCAAATAACAATATTCTTAGAAATCAAAAATTATTTTATTAGCAATCACAGTTTAGAGATCACTTAATTAGTTTGGGTGACGGATTATATATTTAGATGATAGTTGGCTACTAATGAAACGTCTACATTTGTGGTCATTATAATTGTTGCGTCCATAATATTAGCACTAATTCTTGAAAAGTAAACAGAAAATGTCAAAAATATTGATTTAATCCATTTTACTTTGATATTAGCTCTATTTTTTTTTTAAATCACGTCTCGTAAACAATTAAAATGTGAAGTAAAATTTAAATTTTTGTAAGATTTTATGTAACGCAAAACTCATAAGACCTGAGTATCTATCTCTTTGGTTCTATGTCAGTTTGAATAGGCAAATATTCGTACTAGATAAATGCAAGCAAAGGATCTCTGAAAATGGTAAAATTTCTAATTTTTGACAATAATAGAATAGAGGATGGAAAGTCTGAATAATTTTTCCTCTCACAGCTTATAATTACTTTTATCTTTCTTCCGCAAAAAATAACGTAACCATTTTTTTTTTATTTGAATAAATCACAAACTAGAAGTACAGGGTGCGGCAACTTTTAGTTCGTTTTTCGAAGATAGGGTGCAAAACGTCGATTGTAGCGTTGGCTGTGTGGGCAGTGGCGCCGTCCTATTGAAACCAAATATTGGCCAAGTCTTCCTCTTCAATCGTAGGGAATATAAAGTCAGTTAACATGTCACGATAACGGTCGCCATTGACTGTTAGTGCGGCTCAAAGAAAAATAGCCTTATGATGCATTTGGACCATATTTCACACCACACAGTCACTCGTTTTGGGTGCATTGGCTTCTCAATTGTCAATTGGATTTTCTGTGTCCCAAATACAGCAATTTTGCTATTTCACATAACCGCCGAGGTGAAAATGAGCTTCGTCGGAAAAGATGACTTTTTGATAAAAATGATCATCTGCTGCCTCTTCTCCTTAAATTTTCAATATTTCCCAACGTTGATTAAGGGTATATCAAGCCATTTTCTTCACCGGGAATATAATACTGAATTTCCGTCAGTTGACAGACGACGACATTAGAGTTATGAGCGGCGAAATAACCGCTAGTTCAAAAACGAACCAAATGATACCGCACCCTATATAATGACGATGACGAGAATGATGTAGAATTTGTTTATCAAAAATTTCAGATAAAATCTCTTATTTACCTTTAGATTATAAATTAAAAGTAAATATATCTTTTGTTGAGAGTGAATACTATTTTAAAGTGTTATTTTCACACAATAAATGTCGAAATTAATAAATATTAAAAAAATTATTTCCAGGTAAATAATAACCGACTGGAATATCTAGATTGAATTTAATTAGATTTAAAATTAAAATTCCAAATTCTGAATCAATTAAAAAAAAAATACCATTTATTTTCAGGTATATACCACCAATAACATCTACAAGTCCCAAATTACCAGACACACGAAATGCTATACAAATTGAATTGCGTAAACAAGAAAGCTTATTGGCACAAATTCATGCCGAAATGAATGCCGGATTTGTATCGAAAAAACGTGAAGAACAATTATGGGAAGTACAAAGAATTATAACACAATTGAAACGTAAATTACGTACATTTGAGAAGAGACAGGATACTTCAATGCAAAAAAGTATCGAAGATTCAACAGATATTGAAATTTTATCGACCGAAACAACAAATAATATTCTAAATCCCAATACGAAATCATCATGTTCTGATGATGAATCTATAAAAACCATAACTGTTGTATCAACGGAATCGGCAACAAATACAGAAACAAAAAGTACACCACAAGAGATGTTAGATATACCGTCAATGGTGGCAGAAGAAAAATTTAAAGAAACCACCAGTAATTCTCTATCGCCTGGCATAATCTTAAATGATAATATCGATAAATTTTATATTCATGAAAGTGGATTATTAATGTTACCAGATTCTCATCCGGATTATATTACATTATTGAAACTTCAATTGGAAAATCAAGAATTGATGCAATGGAAATCTCAATTGCAGGCGCGTATTAATGCTGAACGTGCAGAAGTTTTACGTTTAAAGAAGTTATGGTCATTAATTGATGGACAACAACAACAGCAAGGAAAGGTTAAACCATCAAATACTGTTGTAGAAGATGGTGATTATGAACGTGTTATTGAACATTATGCAAAAGAAAATTCTCTTCTAGAACATAAACGTAATATGTTAGCAAAGGAAATCTTCGACGAAAATAAAGAATTAATAGAATTACAAGTTGATTTAGCTTTGCAAGCTTATAAAGCCTAGGATTAAAAAACTAACTATATTTGTCTAAATTTACTATTACTCGATTTTAAATAAATTATTACTTATATTCTAAATTATTGTAAGTTTTTCAAAACACAACTAAAAAGTAGGGTCCGAATTTATCTCGACTCAAAACTGCGCGAAATGAAAGATTTGATCATCAATGAAATGAGATGAGAGGCATTAGGTTCTAATCGAGAAGGTGAAGAGACCGGAAAACGTTAAATTTAAAATCGCTATATTAGTTTTCGTATAAACCACAACACAATCTTCGACAAATCTCATTTGCTGATTTAAGATCCCTGAGGGACCTTTATAAAGGAAAGGCAGATTAAAGAATAAAAGGAAATAACACCATTATATTGCTTTGGCATTTTTGTTCAAGTTTACCAAATTTAGCTTCGGCCAGAATCCTAAAAATCTAAATTTTGGCTCAATGTTTCAAAATCTAATTTTCTTCCAAACATTTGGAACTAGTTTTACTTACAAGTTCATTACTAGTAATGTCTAAAAGACTGCGGTATGAAGAATAGTGCAGAAACAAAGGTTTTAATGTAGTCTAAAGTTGCGTCTATATTTAAATAGAAATCGCTTTTTGGCACTCCTGGTAAATAATGACACCTCTCGAAATAATTATTATAAGCAGCACTTAATAGCAGGCGAGACTATTTCAAGTTCCTTAGCTTTAGTAGAAAACATTTTTGCATTTCCTTACATTTTGCAATAATAAAGGTTTCAAAACAACCTATCCAGGCTATTTTCTACTATAAATATCAGAAAATAATTTAATTTGAATAATATTGAAATATATAGATATATTAAATGAATTTAGAATTTATACTAACAGCATCATATCAGCTTAATTTTGTTAAATCTAATTCTTTCTTAATTTTGAATACAATTTCTGATAATGGTAAATCCGTACTTATAGCATTTTGAACGATTGACACCATGTTATCTTTAAATTTCTTTATAATTTCCAATTCTTTTTCTTCACGATTTCGAAGAGTTTTCTCTAATCCAAATAAATGTTCATCCATTTCTCCAGGAAAAAGATTTCGCATTGCATTGGCCAATTTATAAACGTACTCTCGATTAGTTCCACTTGGTCCCGTAGCTGCATAAATTTGTTGTGCAATGATGTTTAAATCATTAATATGTCCGGCATATGATTCGTTACCTTCAACTGCAATATACATTATAATTTCAAAAGAATTTTCTGCCTGTTTTCCACTTGAGTACGGATAAAAATTGACTGTGATTCGTTGATAACCATTTTTCTCTCGGAAATCTAAGTGTTTCAAAACATCTTCCTTTTGTTCATTAGAAATTTTATATGCCATACCAAAAACCTTCGATTCAGGATCTGAAGACCGAATCAAGGTTACCACTCTACCCGGATTCTCTTGAGTACCTCGGTGATCTATGCTGTTTTGATAGAAACGTCGTTCAAACCCTTTGATATAACCTATTTGATGAACAACATATGGGAAATCAGCTTTCCAGACTAGTGAACCGTATCCAAATATCCAAGTATTATTTTCATCTGGAGACAATTTCAGTACATCTTCTGTTATATTTATTTGAACATCTGATTTGGTTATTAAAGGTGGTGTTATGTTAATGCTTTTAAATTCGTTGTCTACTATTGCGTCAATCAATTCTTCAACACTTGATATTTGTAGGATTTGTGGATTTGTAGATTTTGAAATTTTATTGTAAATTTGATTTAATAATTCATAATTTGGAAATTGAGCCGAAAATTTTAGGTTTGACATTTTTCAAAAATTTTTTTTTTGTGAAAACTAGATCCTACAAGTTTTACGTACCGTGTCTATTTCATGCTTGCTGGAACTATACATATAATAAAATGGTTTGTGTATTAGGTAAAGCGCTTCACTGTACCAAATTTATTAGGATACATTTTTTTAATATTTAAGCTTAGTACGCTGTTGAAACTGAATCGAATTTTCCATACAAATTTAGCACCATGCTGAAATTTAGCCGCTGAAATTTTGCTAGGTAGTACACTGTTCTATGTTAAAAACATGTGAAAAGTTGCTTTTATGGTTGTTGTCTCCAATATAATTTCCACTTATTCTACCATCATTTTTATTGTTCGGTACATTTTAAACCTAGTAAAAAGTCGACAGATTAGGTCATATGCATAAAAAGCAGACTTTACTCTACTTTACTAAATTTTGAGTAGAGTAAAGTAATTGAGTATTTGTTCAATAGGTCATATGCATAAAAATCAGACTTTACTCTACTTTGCTAAATTTTGACATTTTGGAGTAAAGTTTCGCATTCGTATGCTAAAAAGTCTCTGAGTAAAGTCAGTGAGTATTGGGTATTCGGACTATCAATTCCGTATGCATAAAAGTTAAAAAAGTCGAAGATACTCGCAAAATTTTGAGTTTGGTCTACACCATGCTCAAACAGCTTTACTCATGCTAGAATTCAGTTTTTTCAATTTATTTTCAATTAGTTGTCGACAAAAGTGAACAAATTTCTGTGCGTTAAACAATTAAAATGCATTCGATTGCGTTTTCTTTAACCGTTATTGCTCGAATGAATGTGGAAAATGAATCCAGTAGTAGCTTGATGTTGGTATACATTTCAAAAAATTTCGATATACAAGGGTCGCAAATTATATATTTTTATATCGTACTAGCATTCGAAGCATACGTGTCCAACGTTGGGCACGTTGATCTACGTTGGGCTTTACACAAAAACGTTACATAAAAACATTGAAAATTTGAACTTATCTTCTTGTATTGCAGAGAAGATAATGTAAAATGTCTTAATTCCTAATATTTATCGAAATCGAATCAGTTATTACTTGAAAGATTATTTTATACTGACACAGTGGAGGAGGAAGACTGTTTTATTGTTTTAGATATAAATTTATATCGTAATAAAATTTAAATTCCCTTTTAGTAGAGATGCTAGTAAATTCGTAAATCGGTCGGTCCAGTGTTATGATATGAAAACTTTGTCGAGACAACAATTTTCATAAGAAAAGGCCGAATCATAATTTTTTCTAATTTATAATTATTAAAATCTAATTTGTTTATTGGATTTCTGAAAATAAATTTTCTTTGTAATCATTTTTATTATGAAATCATTAATTTTAATTTTTAATCCATTTTAATTGACACGTCTAGATCCTAATTAACCGTAATGAATAATAACTGAAATTTCAAATCACATGAAATCACAACTAAATGACAGAATGCTACTCACTCCGAATTTCGGACTAAACGGAGTAAAGTACAGTTTTTAGAATACCATATTGAACAAATACTCAACTAGTTTAATCGAATGCATTTTAATTGTTTAACGCACAGAAATTTGTTCACTTTTGTCGACAACTAATTGAAAATAAATTGAAAAAACTGAATTCTAGCATGAGTAAAGCTGTTTGAGCATGGTGTAGACCAAACTCAAAATTTTGCGAGTATCTTCGACTTTTTTAACTTTTATGCATACGGAATTGATAGTCCGAATACCCAATACTCACTGACTTTACTCAGAGACTTTTTAGCATACGAATGCGAAACTTTACTCCAAAATGTCAAAATTTAGCAAAGTAGAGTAAAGTCTGATTTTTATGCATATGACCTATTGAATTTTCTTTGGTTTTTTTGCGGAATTATTTTGAATGCTGGGTTTTGATTGGTTTTTTGGACTACAAAATTGAATTTTATGAGAACTTTGACGTCTGTCACTTCGATTTCTCCACAAATTCTTTCTCTTCAGCTTTTGCTACGATTTAAATGTACCTTTTTGAAGATCGCGTTAAAATTAAGTTTTGCTTGAACAGCGTACTAAGCTTTAACTCTTACACACGACTGCACGTGTCCACACTTTATTTCTGCTAGCTAAAGCGTCGAACATTACATTTTAGAAATTCTTTGCTTGGCATATTAGGCTCTACTAACATTCTTTTTGGAAAGATTTCGTTGAACAAACAATTGATTTATAATGTGCCGGCTTAAAAGTTTTCCAAATTAAAGAAATAAGGAAGACTTGATGAGAACTATATTATTGAGTTAAATCCTTCTTTATTAAAACACGGAATATATATTTTTTAGCTAACATAGTATCGCGTTTTCTTGATTTTTGCCATTTTTAATCTGTAGACTTTTTTCCTAACAGGAATGTTAGAACAGAAATTTCTGTCGTAACATATGGCAAACAGAACACTTTCGCTAACAGAAAAAAGCCGTGTGCAGACCTTATGTTAAATGCATATTTTCTTTTAAATAAAAAAAAATATTTTTGTACAAGATTTGGCTTACTAACAAGCGAAATAAAGGAGAGAATTGTTTTCTTTTGCTGAATGATTCTGGCACTCGTTCTACCACGTTTCGATTTCAAGCTTCTCAAATTAAAGTTACTTGGTTTACATGGCGACTTCAGAATTGATTGAGATCGACTTGAAACTCAATCAGCGTTTTTTAGCTTTACCGGATTGAAAAATTGACTTGAAATCGACTTCAAATCAACGTCAATTTCATATACGGCAGTAAACAAATTTTTATTTTTAGGTTATGTTTTCCCTCTTTTCATACTCCATTTTGAATTTTCAAGTCGATTTGAAGTCGATCTGGGTTTACATGCAAATGTCAAGCCGATCACAAAATATTTTGTGAGAATGGGATTTGAATCATATGTCTATTTAAGAGGATATTTCCTCTTTTCTTTTCATTGCGTTGTTTTATTTTCGTACATATAAAGATTTACTTCTCTTTGTAAGCATTAGTTTTTCCTTAAAAATTTTGACTTCTGGCTTTTAACATAGGAACGAATTGTTTAGTTTAGACCATCAAATAATTCATGTTTACTTACATCGAAAATCAATTAATTTTTCCATGTAAAGCAATATTTGCTAAATGTCCACCACGACTACGTTTGCAGACATCTATTCTTTTGACAAATGTAGATCTTCTACTGCAATTACGTCAAAAATTAAATGATACAACTGTTATCATAAGCAAATAAAACCCAATTGAAAAAAAAGGTCCTTTTTGAAAAACCCTATACATTAACAGCTGTGTAAAAACACAAAATTGAATACGGTAAAAATCTTAGACGGAATTTTATTTTACTCAACTGTAGCTAGCACAACAAATGAAAATTGGGTGAAGCGGATCATCAATGACGTACGTGAACGCAGCCATCAAGGCACGTCATTCCAGAAATAGTGGAGGTTGATAAAGTTGTATCTTCGTGTTGAATGAGAAAATCAAAAATTTACTTCATATCGAATCTTTTTTTAGACTAATTCTTTTAAATTCAGTTTCTTTGTGATCAATATAATAAGATTTTAAAGTGCAGTTCATAAAAAATACAGTATATTTTATGTAAAGTTTAAGTGTAAGTTGATACATTATGCAGATGCTTTTGTATTGATTTTTTTAATAGTACTTTCGTTTGTGGCAAATCACATTTCATAATATTTTGGCTGTCGAACTGTGTTAAGAAAAACTTAAGTTGTCAACATATGAAACTAAAGTTTTCCATTTCTTATAAATACCTGATATTATATTGAATTTTGGTAAAATTCATCCAAAGATAATGTAAAAGGAAATAGTTATAGAGCAGAATTGGAAAGTAGAACATTTAAGTCATTCAAATTTATTACGAAGGCTGGGTATATTATGTTCAACTTGAGCAAAATCTATCCAAACGTAGTATAAAACGAAATATGTAGTTTGTACAAATTGATCTGGCCATAAAGTTTTGTCATTTTTATGCCCCAGGTACTACACTGATCGAATGCTTGCTTATGCATGTCAAGTCCGTAACCGCGCGACTCCATTGGACTTATTTTAAGACATAATTTCAGTCGGACTACAAAAAAGTCTAATGGAGACTCTAAAAATTGGACAAATTTTCAGTCGGACTGGAAAAAAGTCTAATGGAGACTCGAAAATTTGGACTTTTTTGTCAGTCCGACTGAAATTATGTCTTGAAATAACTCCAATGGAATCGTACAATGTGCATAAATAAGCATTTGACAGTTCGCCGTTAAGCAATTTTGTGGTTTTAGAAAATTGAGAATCGCTTAGTAGAGATAAAAACTTTTTAAAAAAAAGAAACATCGTCGAGTCATATTTCATGAGAAAAACATATAGTAACTGAAAATCGGACTATAGCCGATTTTTTGATGCTCTATGATAGAAATAGGACAGAAAACCCGTCATTTCTTCATAACTTAGTTTCCTATTTTCAGAATTTCTTCTAATTTGCAGGTAACCTAGACCCTAATAGCATAAATCTAATCTGTGTATTAGTTGTGAAAGTAAAGTATGAAAAAGCTTATTTTCTCTTAAGATTATTTTTTTCTCCACTATCCTTGGACCGATTTTACGGACATTTAACATGGTATCGTATGTTTCACAAATTTTCCAATTAAATCTGAAAAACCATGTACAAAATGTTCTGATCACTCTGGTTTTTGCTAAATAACTTCACTCTCCCTCGGTTGATTTTGTTGAAATGCAATACCAAATCCAGGTGAGCAACAACCAACTCACATTCTAAATTTCATCGAAATGGGATAACACGTTTTTGAGTTATTTTGTATACGGACAGACGGACGGACGAACATGCATAAATCGATATAACTTTTGATTCCCTACGTAACCATACCCTTGAAATTTCTACGATGATTATTTCGATGCGCTACAAATGGAGTGACAAAACTAATAAACTGATAGTACCTACCATAGGGCATAACCACATTGTCGAGTCATATTTCATGAGAAAAATATTTGCAATTCACCTGTCAAAATTTCTGTACGGAATATATTAATTGATTTGTATTGCTTAAACAAAAATTAAATTTGAAACGAAAGCTCGGCTATGCCATTATAATCACAGTATACGATTCATGAAGATTAGTAGATTTCCTAAAATTCGGATATGCCAATGGGAAGAGCCAACCATTGTAATTGAGCCTATAAGTTCGGTTATGCTTGGCTCTTCCCATTATTAGGGTTCCGTTCACTCGATCACACCGGTGTAAAAAAAAAGTCGGTGTAAGTTATACCTCGCTTAAATTACCAACATTTTTACAGCTGTAAGCAAATGTGGGTAATTTAAACGCTGGTAATGGCCGAAAAATGCCTGTAACCAGTACGACTATTTTTTTTTACAGTTGTAAAGGCCAATCACCACACAGCGGACATCCTATTCTCACGAGAAAAATCAGAAAACTAGAAAGAGATGGACTTTTGCAATTTTCGCTAGGATTGATCGAATGAAAACATCAGGGTCTCTCCCCACACAATTTATAATATTATGGGAAAATTAAGAACATTCACTTCCATTTATAGGAAAATGTAGTACCAAATTGTGTTTTCAGACTTTATCATAACGCTTAAATTCCTATCACATCTAAAAACAAGCTATAGTGCAAAACGACGAAACTTCTATACGTATGTTCAAATCACGTTACCTTCCGAAAGCCTTTGTAAAAGAAAGCTATATGAATATGGAAATCCAGAGTGTACATAGTCCTTAGTTAATCACAACATTTGTTGTGATATACAGACAGACAGACATTGGATAAAAATGATTGCAAACCATTTAGAATCTTATAAAACGTGGAGATTTGCAAAACAAATTTTTTTATTTTTTATATACTTCGTGTAGAAGTTAAAAATTTAACTTGCGTATTTCATCACTAAACCATAAAAATCAATTTGTCATAGAAATACTTCCTAAAAGAAAATTTGGTAGTGTGCAACGATATCGTGTATGATTATTGTGAGAGTATTAAAACGCAGATGAAGAGCCATAAATCAGATGAACAAGTTCGTCTGCATTTGAGGGGAATCATCTGGCAGATGAAGAATCAGATGGGGGGAATTAGAACTGCAGAAGACGACAAAAGTCGTAGGATGATTGTTTCTCCCTTTCTGTTTAACTAAATTTTGAATAAGTGCATCCCATACTTTTATCAGAATAGGATGTCGGCTGTGTGGAGATTGGCCTTAAGCTGATGTACCCTGGTTGTCTTTTTTAAAGATGCGTTTGAAATAATTTTTTTAGGTTAAAATATATGTTGTCCTCTTTGTTTTTTTTTGCTGATGTCTTCAAAAAACATTTTTTATGTTAAAATAAAACAGAACAGAAATAAAAAAACTCAAAATTCAAATTCAAATTACGATCTGTCACATTTACCGTCTTAAAAATTCTTGTGTGTGGTAATGACGGCTGATGTTTTACGCCTGTAAATAAATGCTGGTAACGGTAGTAGTAATTTAAACGAGGTATTAATGTCAAAAAAGCCGGTGTCGAAAAATGTAAATTGTTTGCGAGTGAACGATCGTATTCGTAGTCAATTAGTGTCATTTTGAAATTGTACTTGGACAAAATGCGCATATATTGGTTAATTAATGTACTCTATTAAAATTACTTTCATGAAATCCATTTATTTTTAATATTTAATTTAGTAATAAATATTTATATAAAAAACATATATTTATAGTGTCACTTTTTTTTAATAAATTTAATATTTTAAATTTTTTTCGAATATAATTCAACGAATTGAATATAAACTTATTACTAAAACTATAATTTTTCTATAAATTTGCCAAATAATAAAAAAAAAAATACTGAATTCATAAAAATTTGTTCTGTATTCAAAATCTAACTGACGAAATAGAAATGACAATAATAGACTACACCCCAGGACATTGGTCGAAAAAAGTTACTCAAATCGACACCTATGTAAACCAGTGAACGATAGAGTGTCGGTGTAATGACGTCATCGTAATCAAAAAAAGTTGACCAGTGAACGCAAAAGTGTAACTTTTAGTCGCTTTTAGTAACTGTTAGTTGGTGAGTGAACGCAGCTTAGTTATTCAGATATAATTTAAAAACTAGTTTACCAATTTGAATAAAATTTCCGTTATTAGGCCACATGATATCTCTAAATTAGAACTTAATTTGCAGAGGAGGAAAAAATTATGGAGAAACGAAATTTACTTATAGCAACACTAATTCACAAAACTTTTATAAAAACATTTGTGTATGCAAAATCGGTCGTAAAATACCGTTGAAAGCTAGGTGTTCGTTCAACTTATCTAAAGCCGATTGAATTTTTTGTCTGAATTTGATTGTAAGTGGACCGAATTCGACGAAATTCATATAGTTCAGAAATATTTAGATTTAATGCAGATCTGCTTAAATTTCTACCGAATTCTGTAAGAGGCATGACGGAAGCGGGGTGATAGGGATGGATATTCAATTATCCGTAAAGTTTCATAGCGGTCAGGCATACCGTAAATTGTAAATTCACTGCTATGGTGTGTTTTATTATTTTTTTTTGTCAATCTATCTATAGTTTTGTTAATTATTCTCTAGTCCCATTTCTATCATAGGGTATCAAAAACTAGCTATCAACCAATCTAAAGTTTCCATTTGTTTAGATCAAAAGAAACTCAGAGCTGTTAGCTTTAAGCTAAGATCACACACTGCAACTTTTGTTGCAATGCAGCATAAAAAGATGCGAAACTAGAGTGCTGCATAGTGTGAACAGCATTGCAACACAAAAAGTTGCGATTCTTTTTTGCTACATGACTAGATTTTTTTATTGCGTGCAACCTGGAAAGTTTCAACGTGTGAATAGCAAAAAACAAAGTTGCATATGCAACAAAAAATATTAAAATGGTTGAAACTTTTGCTGCATGCTGCAAGCAAGCTTTTTGAAAGTTCAGTGTTATTGTTTCTGATAAGTTTTTAAAATGTAATGAACTTCACATGAAAATATCCTTTTTTTTATTATGGGTCTCAATTTTTCCAAAAGATAATCAAAATTAGATGCTGATAATTACAAAAAATGTTTAAAAAATAACACATAATTCATGTAATAAATTATGAACAAATCCGTACTGTTCACGTTCTTTTATCCATTTTCTTTTAATTTTTACGCCGTCATCTTTCTCTTCTCAATAAAATAAGTGTTAAACATGCAACAGGTTGTTCTTCCTCGCAATAAAACACATTTTATTACATTAATTGAATGTTAAAATTAAAACAAGATTTAAAATTTTTAGCACATTCATACACGAAAAAACTGCGAGGAAGTTGCAAGGAGTAAAAGCTGCACGCTATGTGTGAACACCTCTGCAACTTTTTTTTTTAAGGCTGCAGCATTTTGGGTTGCAGCAGCATAAAAACTTCAGATTGCGCGCCACTTTTACATACATGTGTGAACAAGACTCGCAACTTTTGCAGCTGTAATTAAAAAAATCCTGATGTATGTGATCTTAGCTTAACGATACATTTTATAAGTTTTCGACTTTTTTTATTATGATAGGATTGTTTACTTAAAACCCCTACAAATCGCATACTGAATTTCGTACTGTACGTGGCATTCGCTTATTAATATCCCTGAAAATTTTAAAAATTATTATATTTAAAATAATTTCGGATTCAAGAATGCATTTTTTTGTTACAGTTACTAAGATTAAACTATAATCTATAACATATATTACCCGATTTAAAATTTTTTGTTCGATTAAAGCCTTAGTTATTTTTAGGAAACTGAGACGAGACGGCCACTTGAACAGGATGCGATGCAGTTATATTGACAAAAGCGTCGCTTTAATTTTTGACAAATTCGTTGCGTTTGATTGTAAATACGAGTGTATAAAGGCAGATTTACATTTAACAATATTTTAAATTTTATTGGAATTGTGAGGGGGATAGTGCGATTTGAATTATAATGCTGAAAAAGAGACAACGAAAAAGCCTCACACGTATATATCCCACCATTTTTTATAGTAAAGTGACAATTAAATCAAGAAAAAAAATTGAAAACAAAACAACCTCTTTCAATAAAGTTTCAAAGTGAAAATGACTTGAAAAAAATTCGAAAATATGGAAATTACTCGTAATATATTATTATTATTTAATAATATAATATATAATATAATAATATAGTAGTGAGGATGAATCACAAGAATCAACACGCACCAGGAAGAAAAGAAGGATGTGGGTACGAAAATTTTATGCAGATTCTGGTGCATTTGCGAATGTAGTTAATCCTTTGGCAATTTCAGACCCAAATCTTTTCAAAAATTATATGCAAATGATGCCTGCACAATTTAAAGAGCTTTTACAAATTGTCGGTCCTCATATTACCATCCATTTTAATAATCCCACTTTGAATGTTAAATTCAAACTGACATTTCCATAAAAAATAAACATGATTATCATAGGATTCTTTATAGGACCGGCTTTGGCGCGAAAAATAAATATTCAAAATTCTTCATAGTGAGAAAAATTGTTGATATAATATTGCTATAAAAGTTCTAGTTGATAGAACTTTTTTACAATTTTATAGCAATATTTCTCACACCATCACAGATTTTTCGACAATATTTTGTAACAATCAAAGCTAGCCACTTGTTTCACTCTCGCTAAATTTCTCATAGAGATTTGTTGTCTCCCCCACAATTCCAATAAAATTTAAAATATTGTTAAATGTAAATCAGCTTTAAGAAAACAATGGATATTCTTTAATTTTTTCGATTAGCATTTTGCTATCAATTTCAAAATTTCCTCCATCCATTTTTATAACATTTTCGAATTGTCTGACGTAGAAAGTTCGTTCACAATATGAAAAAAAGGAGCACAATCGTTACGAACAAAAACAAAAGCCAAAAAACAGAACGGACTCAAATTGAATTGAATCAAATTTTACGAACATTCCGTCTACATAACAGCGCCCATACAATTGCGTGAATTTGTTTTTTCGTTCCGTCGCCGTCCCCTCTCCGTTTCGTTAACATAACTAAGGCTTTAAATAGAATTTTGAAATTATTTGTTTATCTATTTCAGTTTAATTATATGAAAAAGGATTATTATCCATATAAAGGGTGATCCAACTTCAGTTTCCGAACTTTAAAACAAACTGAAACACACCAATTTAACGAAATAACGGGTGTCTCCATAATAGCATCAAATTTAAACTTCTCACTATTTTCGTTTTATTAAGTTGACAGTACTGAAATCTTGACATCTGTCATCTGTCATTGTTGCGATTAATATTCATGGAACTCTGCACGAAGGAACGATATTATTATTGACAGTTGGTCAAGTTTCGAGCGCCTACTCTGGTCAAAATGACAGTTCCACAAAATTCAAATCATGCGTTTCTTTCGGAGCATTCTTTATTTAATTATTTACTAAATTCGCCGTCGAATGAGATATGGATCATATCTGTAGGACCCAGAATACCTGCGATATACGTATATCTTCGTAGTAGAGAATTTTTGTATTTCCTGTCCTAAACTGGAATATTTTTGAAAACGGTGAATATCATTTAATTCCTTATTAAATTGATCGTCGAATGAGGTATGAGTCGTATCTATAGGATGCAGAATAGCCGAGATATACATATACTTTAAGTTATGCAAATGAAATCTTGCACTTTTATTGGGACACCCTTTATATGTATTTTTATTTCGTTAATCACGAATTTTATGTATTTCATTAATTATGAAAAATAATATCAATTAAATGGCCGCCTCTGCAACATGCGATCCTTTCGAGGTAATTTTCGATGACTTTCGGGCGGTATCTCGGTAATAATTTGGCGGATGTTGTTTTTTAGGTGCTCCAACGTTTCGAGTTTGTTGGCGTAGACGCGGCTTTTAACGTAATCCCCCGAGAAAAGAAATTCAACGACGTTAAGTCGCATAATTTTGGCGGCCAGTTGACGCCAACAAAACATGAAATAATGCTACCTGGGAACTTTTCATTCAAACATCCAACGCTGCGCTCGCTGTGTGGCAAGTTGCGCCGTCTTGTTGGAACCATATGTCTTCAACATCAATATCTTCCATTTCGTGTCAGAAATATTCATATATCATGCGCCCTTATATCGCTCACCATTGCCTGTTACAGTTTGACCCTGATCGTTTTCAAAAAATTAAGACCCAATGACGCCGCCTGACTACAATGCGCATCAAAAAGTCGCTTTTTGGCTATGTTATGGTATCTCGTGTGAATCTCATGAGCATTTTCATCTCCCCATATGCGGCAATTTTGCTTATTAACGCATCCAGAGAGGTGGAAATGTGTCTTATCAGAAAAGAGGATTTTCTTTGAAAAATCAGAATTGTTTTTTCTGTAGAACAATTGAACAATTTTAATGCGTTGAGTGGTGGTTAATCGATTCATTTTGTAAATGTGTTGTTGCAAACTGCAAGCCAGTACTTATCTACAATAGCTTTATTTACAGTGTTGCGAACATAGGAAACTCAAATTGGATCACCCTATACAAATTGTAAAAGTAATACTATAGGCTACGTTTGCATCGACAAATTTTTAGGTCATCTAATAGTAGAGGCAGACATAGGGTATTCATACCTTAGTATCGATACTACAGTATAGCCTTGTACTATGGTATAAAAAGGGGTTGGCACACATCAAACATAGCATTTGTCTGACATTTGAAATTCTGCCATTTCGGCGAGAATATGGGAATTTTTTTTCGCCCCTCTCAAATTCTCTATATGATTCCTCCAAATATCTATAAATTTTGAGGTTTCATCCACCGATAAAATTTTGGGTTTTTTCATTACTTTTTCCATTTTTTTAAAATAAAATTTTCAAAAAAAAAAAGTGTAAACATGTGTCAATTGCATAGCTTACCTACAAAATTCCATTCGCTATTTTCCGCTTCAGTAAAAAGGCGCGACAATCACTAAAGAATAGATTACAGTGGCCGAAAAAATTAAGTGAAAAAGGGAATACCACGTACTTTTTCGAATTTAAATACCAGATTTATGCTACGTAGTTGAAATGGTATTCGGCTAGTATTCGACGACACACATATGGTATACGACATGGTATCCTTAAACTATGGTATGAATACCCTATGTGTGCCTCTAGTATAACTAAAACCTAAGTTACTTTGGACGTGTTTACACCGTCCAATTTAGGTCGATCTAAGCACTTAGGTCTCTTTTTAAGTCTCGGTGTAAACGTAGCCATAGACACACATATGTTATAGATACCAAGAATAAAGCATAAATATTATTCTGAAATGGTTTGAGCTATATCGATACTATGATACCATAGTATGAATATTATATGTATGTGTGTCTTTAATATAATATAAAGTTAAAGGTACAACAGTGTCATGTAAAGCAAATTCAATATAAAAGCCATTAAAAATTAATAAATAAAAATATGAGAGAAAAATAAAAAAAGAGTAGAAAGCAAAAAAAAAAAACATTTTTAAATTTTAAATTATGAATAGAGCTTCGGGTTTTATCTATCAAAACAACAAAAGAAAAACCTTATGCCATAGTTTTCTTTTGCTTTTCTTTTCTGTTCTTTTTCTCTTGTTATGTTGGAAAATGAAGTTCGTTAATTTTCTAGAGAAAGTAAATTTTGCAACCCCATCATTTCTCCCAATAGTCGCCATATATGGAAGACATTTTCGATTTTTCATGTTTCATATTGCAGTCATCGTCGAGACTTTGTGGCAACTAAAACATCCTCTTTTTTTTTTCTTTTTTTTTTTAAAAGCTCGAAGAGATCTGCATTCTAGTGAAGTGAGAAGATCTTTAATTTATTGTTATTGTTTATAAAAATCTTTATAGAAATGTTGTAGTTTTAGATTATTTAATGTTTTTGTTTCTGAAATTTTCCTGAACAGTGATTAAAATTTAATAAGAAATTCAATATACAAAAAAATGGATAATTTTATAAAAAAGCCGGTTGTAATTAAGAAAATGTTACTTGAAGCGAGGAGGTAGGTGTATAATTATAATCATAATATTAGAATGGAATTTCGATTTGATTTATAGTGTAAAATTATTGTTTTTTTGCCTAGAACTTATTTTTTAATAATGCATGTTTTGTTGTTTTTAATTGATTTGTTTTTATGCCCTATCGTAGGTACTACCAGAGGTTATATTAGTTTTGTCACTCCATTTGTAACACATCAAAATAATCGTCGTAGAAAGGTTTTAAGGTTATGGTTGTGTAGGGAATCAAAAGTTATATAGATTTATGCATGCTATACAAGATAACTGAAAAACGCGTTATCCGATTTTTCTGAAATTTATAATGTGACTTGGTTATTCCTTAACTTGGTTTGGTATTGCATTTCAGCAAAATCGATCCAGGGGGAGCAAAGTTATAAAGGAAAAACCAAGGGGACCAGAAAGTTTTGTCGTTTTTTGTTTCTGGTTTTTCGGATTTAATTGGAAAATTTGTGAATCAATTTCGTTTAAATTATTTATATAGGTTAACTACATAAATAGACGATACTATGTTAAATTTCAATCAAATCGGTCAAAGGATAGTGGAGAAAGAAATAATCCTAGGAGAAAATAACCCTCTTTTATATAGTTTTTTTTTATGTACTTTAAAATCTAATACACCGATTTGAATGCAAATTAGGCTTATGCTATCAGGGTCTGGGTTACCTGCTATAGGCCGATTTTCAGTTACTATATGTTTTTTTTTTGTTATAGCCTCTAGTAGTACCCACCATAAGGCATAACAAATTTATAACCTTATCAAGTATCTGCACACGCGAGTAAGTAAATTTAGGATTAGTTTGCTTAAATCAGTGTTAATGAAATCTTTCTGGAATATTGTTATGTTTCCCCGTTCTTATACTTGGTTACGTTCACTCGTCAACATCGGTATAAATAAAAGTCACTGTAAATTAGGGCATGGTTGATTAATTGGTTTCCAAGGTAAACGATTTTGTTGTTTGAATTGTTGGTTTTAAAATGATTAATTGGTTTGTATTATAATGGCCAAGCGTCAACATTTTTCCTGTAAAAATAACAATTAAGAAAGAGAAGTACATTTTTATATAAAAAAAGAAAAAGAGAAAGCGTAATAAAAACAAAAGAGGAAATATTCTCTTAAAAATACTATATACCAGATCTATGCATATGAAATAAGCCTTTTTTATACGAAAATAAATCGTTTTTTAAATATGAAAATAAAAATATTTTATTCAAAGTATTGTCTATCGCTTTCTACACATTTTGACCACCTTTCAGGCAATTTGTGGATACCACTCCAAAAAAATTTTTCTTTTTTTGATGAAAACCATTCAGAGACGCAATTTTCCAGTTCTTCAGATGTTTTGAAATGCTGCTCTTTAAATGCGTGTCCCATCGATGAAAATAAATGTTAATCAGAAAGAGCCGAGTCTGATCAGTACAGCGGGTGGGGCAAATGGGTCAAGTGATTTCGCCGTATCCTGAACCGGTTTTGCTTTGTGTGACGGGGCGTTGTCATGCAAAATTACCTTACCGTGTCTTCTGACCCATTCCGGTCATTTTTCGATCTAAGCACGATTTAAATTGATCATTTGTTGTCGGTACCGTGCATTCTCTTTTTTCCGAAGCGATTCGGTTTTGAAGTTGATGGTTTACTTGGATCAACTGAAGATTTTTCACGTTTTGGATTCTCAAAATAAATCCATTTTTTATCACCAGTAACAATGCGGTGCAAAAAAGACTTTCGTTCGTTCCGTTGAAGCAAAATTTCACAATATTCGACATTTTTAACACGAAAAAATTTTATGTTGTTGTATTACAAATCAAATTTTTAACACTGAACGTTGTTGACAGATATAAAAGCAATAAAAAAAAAGAGTCATGGCTCGTTCACAATAAACATTGCCTTTAGCTACAGCCACCTATCGGCAAAGGCTCATTTCATATAGACCTGGTATATGTATGCATGAATGAACGAATATAAGATTATTTTTATACTTTTATGACATTGTACGCGAGCTCCTTTCATTCATATATGTAGTGATTTTTCACACAAACAATGTGTTTCGGGTCTTGAATGATGTAGGTGCGCAGAAAAAACCAATTTGAATTATAGGTTGGCGTAATCTTTTATTCTTTCATTCATGATATTTATGTATATATTAATATTCCACATTTAATTTAGAAGTTATTCAAAATTTATTCATACTATTGTAGGGTTTCTCTCTAAATTTATTTTGTTTTGTTTCTCTTAAATGAAACAATTAATCAGTTTTCGGTTGAATAATCAAAATATTGAACAAATTTTGACTACTCAATTAATCAGATCATGTCGAAAAAAGTAAATTTGTTGCGAGTGAACGATCGTAGTCGGAGTCGTAGTTAATTACTGTCATTTATAAATGATACTTGAAGAAAACAGTTTTTTTTCATTAAATATATTTATTTTTATTATTTTGATATAAAGACGATATTATATGTTTTCTCTTTTTTTTATACATTTAACTATTTAAATTTTTTTCTAATATTGTATATTTTAACGAATTGAATATAAACTTATTACTAAAACTATAATTTTTGTATAAATTTGCCAAGTAATAGAAAAAATAATAATGAATTTAAAGAAATCTGTTTCGAATTTGTAGGCCAAGAAAAATAAATTATAAAGAACCGAGACCTGGATTTCATGAACCAGAGTGTCATCAATTCCTAGAAACAAGGTCTAAACCAACTTGATCATTTCACACTGTACTTATTAAATCTGTTCAATTTGCCTTTTCTAAACGTTATTCAACGATTATGCGAAATATAACAATTATTCTATAACCTTTCAAGTTTTTAGGCCAATTATTTGTATTAACTATTTTATTAAACTAATTCTGCTACAAATTCAAAATTGAACTGACGAAATTATGGACTACGGTCAATGACATTAGTCGAAAAAAGTTATTCAAATCGACACCGACAACAAACAGTGAACGATAGAGTCGCGGTGTCGCTTTTACTTACATTTAGGTAATGAGTAAACGCAACGCTTGTTTTGTGTACAGATTTGTAAATTGATTTCATGGTTTTGTTGTTTTCTCCTGACCCTGTGGCATTGTTGCCTTCTCCTGATTTTGTATCTCGTTGGTTTTTGTTTATCAACCAATAAATACAAATAACAGTAGCAAATTTTCATTGTTCTGGTTATTACTTCATATGAATCGTTAAAAGGTTGTTGTAATGGACACTTTATTGCATCATTGCGAATGAAGACGTGTGTGGATTTTTTAAATTTAGAGGAAAAAAATAGTTTTTGATCCATGTCTCCATTGGTGGCACTAGTTTCAAGTCTTCCATGAATTCGCGAAATTGTTGAATATGTTGCTGGATTACTTGTTTGATATGTTTCTATATTAAAGAAATCGCCAGGCATTTTAAGTGTAGTTATATATGTATATATACATATGTAGGAATGAGGATAAGGGTAAAGTAAAACACTTTATTTCAATGAACCATACTTATTTCTAACTTCTATATTGGTAACAGCTGTTTTTTCCTCATGAGAACCATTCTATCAGAAGTTGGGTTTGATCGGACTAAAACTTCGGGTAGCCGCCGAACAAAAGTTCGGTTTTTTGTGTTTTTACATTACAGGCTATTGTAATGTTATTTATGGACCGATTTCGATGAAATTTAGCAAGAGACACTTTTTCAATGAAGGAACAATTGTGTCCAAAAATCAATTGAATCCGATTACAACTTCGGGTAGCTGCCGAACAAAATTCGGATTTTTTTGTATGAAATTTGGAGCATAACTTTGGGTGCTCGGACAAAACTTCGAAATTTTTGTACAAAATAAATCATAAATTGTTGTATGAAATAAATTGATCGATATGTATAGAAGTTCCTATAGTGGTTTGCGCTTGTTTATTTCTAGTTTCTCTGACCACGGTCTTTCTATTCTTTTTTCGTATACCAATATCCAGAGCCGTATTTCCTATTAGGCAACTTAAGCTGCAGCTTAGGGGCCCGCACCACGGAAAAAAAACTGTTTAAAAATTTTAATTTTGAATAGACTAAAATAACATTCACCACAAAATGATCGCAAGCAACAAATTTCTAAATTGTCAATTAATTATAACCATTAGCATACCAATTTATAAAATAATGTAACAAAAAAAATCGGCATTTAATGATTGATGGAAAGGACATCTTCAAGTATTTATCGATATTTTTCATGTAAAATATATTCTATTATAAAAATGACCAGAATGTTCGCCAGATAGTAGAACATGTGACATTCGTTTCCTTGCGGTAGGACTCGCACAACAAGTTCAGCGTAGGGGTCTACAGATCCTAAATACGGCCCTGTCGATATCATGAAGGGATCTTATCTGCATAACGATTGTGTGCCATAATGCTAGTTTAAATATGTTGATCGTCATGTAAGCGTACCAGTTTTGCTAATATTGTTTTTGTGTCCTCATATAGTAATATTAAAAGTCCAAGTAATATTACAGGGAGTTTCTGAGCGTTCTATTATCTCATTAATCTGCGGATAATATGGGAATGGTCAGTTTTTTGATACCATGTAGCTTTGATAATTCTTTGAAAAGGAACGATTCGAACTGGCGTCCTTGGTGTACATATTAAAAATCCATAATTGGGGTTTTAGCATGCCGTTTTATCTTGTTCCTTTTTTGAAAATTGATACACGTTTTTGTCCAGTTGCAGCTGTTTTTTTCTGATGTGCCAGATGAAATTCTTAATGACTAGATGCGTTGTTATTTTAACTGCTGGGTGGTATGTATGGTCTATTTTACCAGAACAGGAATTGAACTTTCAATTAATTATTTAGTATGAAATACTTTACTAATGAATCATCATTAACCCAAAATTGTATTAAAGAAAAAACATGCAAGAACTAAAAAAACCAAATCTAAATCCCGCCCATTCTTATCGTTTTGTTAAAATTGTTTCTTGTTCTGGGAATTATTAATACGAAAAATTGAAATTATTTTCTTTTCTTTATGTATTACTAGCTGGTACCCCCGGCTTTGCTCGCGTTATTCCTATAATACGAAAATAAAATCAATTTCAATTTGATCGAATTATCCAGAAGTTACATTTCAAGTTTCATGAAAATTTGGCTATTATTTACCGAATTAGGAAAGTTTTTATATTTCCTACTTTCTTGGAACCCCCATCGATACCAAATTTTATTAAAATCGGTTCAGTAGTTTTCGAGTCTATAGGGGAAAAAAACAAACATAGTTACAGATTTATTATATTATTTACTAGTATAGTATTACAAAAACGTTATCGGAGAAGATTTATTTGTGTAATAGAAAGATAATTATTATATTTTTCCTTTGTTTTGTGCATATAGGGCTATCGATCGTCAAAATTTCGAATACGAAGAAATGGAACTTTCTCATAGTTTAACACTTAATGAAGAGGCTCTAAACCAAATACCAGAACAAAAAAGATCAGTTTTTGTATTCGAATGGCTTCGATTTCTGGATAAAGTTCTTGTTGCTGCTCAAAAGTCTGATATAAAAGGTTGCCAAAAGAAACTTGTCCAACAATTAACAGCACATATACAAGGATCCCCAGGGCCACCAACACGAAAATTGATAGCAAATTGCTTGGCTACCCTTTTCTCTGTTGGTGATACATTTTTATTATTCGATACCGTAAATACTTGCAATGATATTCTTAAAAATAAAGATGATTCTCCAAGTTTTCTTCCAACGAAATTGTAAGTTTCAATTAGATGAAATGAATAAATTAATTATTGAGCTGTATTTGTAAGGGCTGCGATTTGTGTAGTTGGATGTATGTATAAAAAACTTGGCCGAATGATGGGGCGATCGTATGAAGAAACCGTTCAAATTTTATTGAGATCATTACGGAGTGCAGAATCACAAACAAGAATTGAAATAATGATAACATTGGAAAAGGTATTATTTTTTAAAAAAAATTAATAATCAGTTTATTAATGAAATTTTTTTAGGTTTGTGCTGGCATGGGAACCGCAATAGCAAATGTCCATAAAGATATATATAAGGCCACTCGACACTGTTTAACAGATCGCGTCATGGCTGTAAGAGTTGCTGCCGCTCGATGTCTTTTAGAAATGATCAATCATGCTCCATTTCTCTATACTACCGAATTGGAAAGTTTGGCGACATTATGCTTTCGAGCTTTTGATGGAAGCAATTATGAAGTCCGATGTGCTGTCGCTAAATTGTTAGGAACACTTCTTGCTTTTACTCAACAAACTCCAGACAAAAAACAAAAAAATCAGAAACTACAGCAACGGGTCATGTCACTTGAGGAAACTTTCGGTATATTAATGTCTGGTTTTCTTCGAGGTGGTGTATCATTTCTTAAAGGTACTGGAGAAATCATTAAAGGGAGCTCCGGTGTTAATCGCGAAGTTCGCGTTGGCGTTACGCATGCGTATGTCGTTTTCGTCCAATATATGGGAAGTGTTTGGTTGGAAAGAAACTTACAAACATTTCTTGTACATGTCTTAGATTTAGTAGCTAATCCAAAAGCTGCATCTTCTCATGTTGATGCAGTTTATTCAAGAAAATGTATTAATTTTATATTGCGTTCAATAATTGGAAAAATGTTGGGTGAGAAAGCTCAATCTTCAGCTTGTAAAGAGTTAATTCATATTATTGCAAAACAAATGAATTCTATTGATTTTAATCCTGAAAATGCTAAAGATTCTAATCAAGAAACTTTATTTAGCCAGCATTTGTTAGTCTGTGCTCTTCAAGAACTTGGAAGTTTAGTTCTTGGTTTAGGCACGACTGCACAAAATTTATTATCAGATCATTCATTGAATTTTATTGATGCCACTTGTGCAGTTTTAGTTCATCCATGTGCGGCAGCTAGATTAGCAGCAGCTTGGTGTTTGAGGTATGATTTCATTTTGTGTAATTTTATTTCAAATTTAAAATAAAATTTATTTTCTAGATGTATTTGTGTGGCTGTGCCGAGTCAAATAACACCTTTAATTGATAGATTTGTTGATACCATTGAACAAATGCGATCATCACCGGAGGCTATTGCTGGCTATAGTAACGCTTTAGCTGCTGTCCTGGGTAGTGTTCGGGTATCACCTTTGGGAATTCCACATACAAAGGGGAAAGTTGTTTTTAATACGGCAGAAGAGCTTTTAAGATCTGCTAGTCAAAATAGTAGGTTATCATTGAGCCGCACCCAAGCTGGTTGGCTGTTAATTGGAGCTATTATGACGTTGGGATCTCCCGTTGTCAAAGGATTATTACCACGTATGTTATTATTGTGGAGAAATTCATTTCCGCGTTCAGCAAAAGAATTAGAATCAGAAAAGGCAAGAGGTGATTCTTTTACGTGGCAAGTTACATTAGAAGGTCGAGCTGGAGCACTATCTGTTATGCACAGCTTTTTATTGAATTGCTCCGAGTTGGTAACTGATGATATTAATAGAAGATTATTAACTCCAATTGAAAGTGCATTGGCAATGCTTGTGAAGTAAAATATTCGAAAATATATTATTGTATTGTAAAGAAATATATTTTTAGTATTTCTTCTGTTTTGAAAACTTACGGTCAACATTTGAAAGCACCTGCTGCAATGGTTCGCCTGAGATTATATGAGACTTTAACATTGCTACCTCCTAATTCGTTGGAATCATCTTACACTCATTTATTAAGAATGCTTGTATCTGAATTCACACTTTCGGAGAATCCGGCAAATACTACAAATTCACTTTTACGTACAATTTGTCATGCCGAGGATTCAATCATTTTGGGTACATGGCTACAAGAGACTGACCATATAACAATTGAGGATCAGGTACATTTTTAAACTCTATTAATTAAATGTTTTATAGTGAAGAATCTTGTTCACATACATATTGTAATTATGTGTGTATACTTTTTTTCCCTAACAGATGGAACCCAATAGAAAGTCCGATGGGGAACATGTAAGTTGGAGTGCTTAAGATATTTGAACACGCCAACATTTTAATTTTCTTTAGTTTTCTTCCATTTTTCGTTTGATTGCAAACATCTTTTTAGTTAAAAAAAAAGTTTTTGATAATGATTTTATTTTTGTTTTAATTTTCAAACATCCCCATCTAAATATGAAATCATGTTCTATTAATTTATGTGTGAATTTATTACAATGTTTATTCTTTAAACAAAAAATGTAGAATAGAAAGTATTGAAATGAAAGAATGCCGTGTGTACGAATTATTAATTTTAAATGATTTCTTATGTTGTTTTTTTGGAGAACAGTTTTAACTTCAAAGTACACGCAACAAGACGCGAATTACCAATTATTAAAACCTTTATGTTGTTGGACTTGGTAGGTTGTTTACCTTTTCAACAATTTCATATTAAACTACTCTCTTTTAGCAATCAGATGAAATTAGAATGTATTTAATCTGCCGTAAAAAAGGATCTAAAAACACAGAATGACGACTAAAAATGTTCAATTCAACTCAAATTCATTTTTGCCTCTAATTTTACACATTTATATACAGGTGATATCCAACTTTAGTTTCCGACGCGTTAACGCCACCAAAACGTGAAATAATGCGACCCACTAACTTCTCACGCAAAACATCGGACGTTGCGCTCGCTGTGTGGCAAGTTGCGCAAACTGACATTTGACAGCAGCTTGATTCACAACGTAGGAAACTCAAATTGGATCACCCTATATTACTAGAAAAAGACATGGACAATTATTTTATCCTTATCACTTTAAAATAATTTAATTGAACTTTACAGTGGTAGCTGTTATAAGACAAAGTTAAGGGTTAAATAAGAACATATCTTTAAAAGGACGAAATAGCAAATTATCATACAGTAATTTAAATGACAGAAAGCGTTCTTCCAGTGCTTTTTTAAATAATAATTCGTACATACGTAAATTTTCTTTTTCATTTGAATGCTTAGTTTTCTCATTGATATTATTGAACTGACATTCTGAAAACTGTAATTATTAATATCATTATTATTTCGTGTACATGACTTACTTGATGTAAACTTCCATTCAAAAATCATGTATGTAAACGTGGGTCGAATATAATTGGACTTAAGTCCATCTGATAGTTTCGCTTCCCCTTCTTTGCTCTAATTCATAGGTAGCCTGGGGCCTAATAGTATAAACATATTCTGGAAATTTTATTCAAATCAGTTTATTACTTTTTAAAATACATGGAAAAAGCTTAATAAACTGCAACTAATTTTTATTAAATATCTATCCTTGGGCCGATTTTATTGAAATTTAACATAGTATCATCTACTTATGTAGTCAATCCATATAAATAATTTAAATAAATTTGGCAATTAAATCCCAAAACGATAAAAAAAAAACGACTAAACTTTCTGTTCACCCTAATATTTGCTTTATAACTTCGTTTCCCTCAGCCCATTTTGCTGAAATGCAATACCAAATCAAGTTAAGAAAAATTCAATCCACATTAGAAATTTCACCAAAATCGGATAAGGCGTTTTTGAGTTATCTTGTACACGGGTGGACGGACGGACATGCAGAAATGGATATAACTTTTGATTCTCGGATTGAGTTTCAAGTCGATCTTATAAGTTAATTTTCAAGTTGTCATGTAAACGAAATAAATGTAAATGATGATGCTTTTCTAAGAACATCAATTTTATTTTCCGTCGAACTTAATTGTTTAATGGATTTGTAATTGTCGAATATCGCTTTCCAGAATGTGAGACTGATTTTTTAATGCCCATAAAAGTTTTTATTTAACGAACATAAAATTTACATATTATTTTCATATTACAGTTACAACCAAATAGTGCTGCTGGATCCGGAGCATTGGAACACGATCCATGTTGTTTGTATCGTCCTATACCTAAAAATGAACAATGTCCAGGACCTTTACCGTTAGGTGTTGCCGTTATTGATATGTCTGTATCACTTTTTGGTTTAATATTCCCTCGAGTTGCCAACAAACATCGTGTTCAAATGTTGGAACATTTTGCCGAATGTATTAAACAAGCTAAAAGTTCCAGACAAGAAGCAGTACAAATGAATATTTTCACTGCTTTATTAAGTGGACTTAAGGGACTGACAGAAACTAAAAGTGGAATTGGACAAGATGAAGTTAAGAAAAGTGCTACTAATTTAATTGTGAATGCTTTGGTCAGTCCTAATTCTACATTAAGATGTGCAGCAGCAGAGGCACTTGGTCGTATAGCGCAAGTTGTAGGAGATTCGAGATTTACAGCTGAACTTGCACAAAACAGTTTTGATAAATTAAAATCGGCACGTGATGTTGTTACTCGAACTGGAAATTCTCTTGCATTGGGATGTTTACATCGTTACGTGGGGGGAATGGGATCGTCACAACATTTAAATACGAGTGTATCGATATTATTGGCTTTAGCTCAAGATGCAAGTTCACCGGTTGTTCAAGTTTGGTCACTATATGCATTATCATTGATTGCTGATTCAGGAGGGCCAATGTTTAGAGGATATGTTGAACCTACACTTTCATTGTCGTTAAAGTTATTGCTCTCAGTTCCGCAATCTAATGTTGATGTTCATCAATGTATTGGGCGTGTTTTAAATGCTTTGATTACAACAATGGGACCAGAATTACAAGGAAATACTACATCAATATGTGCTATGAGATCATCATTTATGTGTGCAGCAGCTGTAATGCAAGCACATTCTGATCCTTTAGTTCAAGCAGAAGCCACTGGTTGTTTACAACAACTTCATCTTTTCGCACCACGTCATGTGAATTTATCATCGTTTGTTCCTACTCTTGTTAAAACTCTGTCCAGTAATTACCTAATGTTGCGCAAAGCTGCAGTTTCTTGCTTAAGACAACTAGCACAACGTGAAGCAAAAGAAGTCTGTGAACATGCTGTCTCTTTAACAGCAGACGATTGTCCAGGGTTGATTATAACCGATTCAGGTCTTCCAGGTGTTCTTTTTGGAATGTTAGATACAGAATCGGATAATGAAATGATAAAGAACATTCACGATACACTCACTTCTATGCTACAGATGTTAGCATCCGATAATCTTACACAATGGTTGAGTTTATGCAAGAATGTTCTGACTATTGCGATAGAAAATTCTACTGATGAAGCTCAGAAAAAGGATTTAGTAGATAATGATGAAAATGATCCTGATGATGATGTGACTGAGTATCATGCTGAGGAGAATACCGCAACTCATCCAGCTGTTCAACCTAGATGGCCAACAAGAGTTTTTGCAGCAGAATGCGTTCGAAAAATAATTTCAACCTGTGAATCAACGAATTCTATACATTTTGATCTTGTACAAGCTAAAGAAATGCAAATGACTAAATCGAGTGGTGATTACCTAATTTTGCATTTATCAGATCTTATAAGGATGTCATTTATAGCTGCGACAAGTGATTCGGATCAATTGAGACTTGAAGGTTTGCGAACGTTACAAGAAATTATTGATAAATTTGCAGGTGTTCCTGAACCAGAATTTCCGGGTCACTTATTATTAGAACAATTTCAAGCACAAGTAAGAAATTCTTTATTTTTGTACAATATTTCGTTTGAAAATATTTTTTTATTCAATTAGGTTGGGGCTGCGTTACGACCAGCTTTTTCTCCGGAGACACCTTCTCATGTAACTGCGGCCGCTTGTGAAGTTTGTTCAGCTTGGATAGGTTCTGGTGTAGCACGGGATTTAAATGATTTGCGAAGAGTTCACCAATTATTAGTTTCAAGTCTTTCTAAACTTCACTCCAAAACTAACAGTACCCAATTGTATAATGAGAGCATGACAACCTTAGAGAAATTAAGCATTTTAAAAGCGTGGGCTGAAGTATATATTGTTGCAATGGTAGGAAATGGTTCAGCACCAGCAAGTCTTATTCAAAAGAAACTTTCCGCCAACTCAAATAGCATAGCTGGTGCAGGAAATATGTATTATAGTAATACCAATAATGATAATGATATCGATGGGGCATTCGGTGATTTCGAAAGTCGAGGTGAAAGTTTATTGTCATTGGTTAAACCTGAACTTGGAAATTTATCAACACATTGGTTAGCTGCTCTTAAAGATCATGCTTTACTATTATTGCCCTCAGAATTTCAAAGTCAATTACCGCATGATGGCGGAGCATTTTATACGACTGATACAATTAATTCTTCCAAACCACATTATCTCAGTTCATGGCCACCTATTTTATATGCAGCTTCCCTTTGGTTAAATAATGGTGGATTTGATACAACAACCCCAAGTGAAACTGAAGAATCGAAGTCTAATTTAGAGAATAACAATGATACAACACTTGATAAAACAGAAAATTATGAAAATAATAATCCAATAACACATGGAAGTTTAAGTGCTGATCGATTCCACTTGATTTTTGGCATCTGCATGGAAGCTCTTTGTAGCACAAGAACAAGTGAAAAATTACAATATGTGGTTAGTTGTTTGCAATCTTTGTATACAATTTTTGATTCAAAATGGGCTCGAAAAATGCTTATTAAAGATATATCTTTAACAATTGAACTTTGTAATGTTTTACATCGGCAGATTTTAACACGCGACAGTTTAGTTATACAACTTTTATGTATGGAAATCTTAAAGCAAACAATTACTGCAGCGAAAGAGTCTCTTGATACGGAAAAAACGAAACGCATTAATGAACAAGAAAATAATAATGAATTGAAAATTGATTTAACAAAGGAATTAGATAATTTAGGAGAAGGTGGAGAGAATGGTGAAATAATTCCAGGAAAATCACATGTATATGCAGTTTTAGAAGTTTGCTTATGTGTTTTTGTCCGTCAAATTCCAACGATGAATCCGAGTACAAGTACAAAACTTACTACAGAACATTTACGAAAAGAGATTTCTTTCAAAAATGCTAATGGTACTATAGTATTGGGAGAAGATAGTGGAATGCTAGTTGGCAGCGGTTTACAATGTGCCGAAGGACTAACAAAATTATGTTCGCCCATGGGTATGCTGTATATTTTTTTTTGTTTAAATTATTTTTTTTAATAACTATAATATTAAATTTATTTCAGGTGCGGTATCAATCCTTCCAACTATATTATATCTTACAACAAGTATTATAAAAGATATTGCAACAAAGTCAATTCATGATCAAACAGTAATTGCTAATTTTGGCCCGATACAATTTGCATTACATTGTTTTAAATCTGTTTGCACTGATAAGTATGCATACGATGAAAGATCATCAGATGAATGGAAAAAATTACTACAAAGTGCTTTGGCAAGTATAATTGATTTAACAAAAACCGGTTGTGAAGAAACGAAAGTTGATGAAGTTACAATGATGTTAGCCATTGCTATATTCATTTTGCATACTGGATCTAATGTTACGTCAATTCCATCACTTCAATATCCATGTATTAATCTATTCAGGCAATGTTTACAAAGTGAAAATCAAATAGTAAAATTGAAATGTATACAAACTGTTCGTTCGATATTCTCAAATGCTGATCTTAAAGTTGCAACTCCTTATATTCATGCTTTAGCTCCAAGAATTATTGAAGGATTATATTCTGATAATTCAAAAACTCCGAAAACCGATACCGAACTAAATTTGGTGTTGGAAAGCATAATGACGGTTGAAACTTTGATCGAATTAGCTGAACCTAAAAATCGTAAGTTTATTTTTTTTTCTATTAGAATATACAGTTGGTTCTACAAGAGCGTAATAAATTCCATTTTATTTTAAAAAAAAGCAATAGGTTATTTTAGTTAAACTTTGGATTCATGATAATGATTTCCATGGTGCTTTTCTATTCACCTGCAGCACGAAGCTGTGAATATATTTACTCTATATACACAGTGTCGAAATCGGGTCGATAACTGACTGAGCTGAAATATGTTTTCATGGCTGAGTCGAATCCAAACAGTCAAAAATATAATACACAGAAAGAAAAACGACAATTGTTTTGAAATTTGTTTTAATTGAAACTGAAAAATTATTCCTTTTTAATCTCATATGTAGTAACTAACATTTGGAGAGATGTTGAGGCGAAAAGAATATAAAGGGTGTCTCCATAATAGCGCCAGATTTAAATGTCGTGCTATTTTCGTTTCATTAAGTTTACAGTACTGAAATCTTCACATCTGTCATCTACCATTGTTGCTATTAATAGTCATGGAACTTTGCGGGAAGGAACGACATTATTATTGACAGTTTGTCAAGTTTCGAGCGCTGTTGTCAAAAAGACAATTCCACAAAATTCAAATTGTGCGTTTCTTTCGGAGCATTCTTTATTTAATTAATTATTAAATTCCCTATCGAATGAGGTATAATTCATACCTGTAGGACTCAGAATACCTGACATATACGTATACCTTCATACAAGAGAATTCTTTGTGTTTCATGTCCTAAAAAGGAATATTTTTGAAAACGGTGAATGGCATTTAATTCCTTATTAAATTGATCGTCGAATGAGGTATGGGTCGTCTTTATTTTATAAGATGCAGAATACCCGAGATATACACAAACTTCAGTTACGCAAATCAAATCTTGCACTTTTATTTGGGTCACCCTATAGTGTTCTATTTTCAGAGCGACCATAAATCCAAAAAGCATATTTCATGTTTCTTTTTTTAAAATGACATATTACAAAAAGGAACAGATAAAAATCTCTGCTCTTTTTAAAGAGCAATCACAATCTGTTCTTTGAAAATCCAAATGAAGACTCATGCCTATTTTCAACAACTGTATTCAACTGATGCTTCTTGTGTACTAATAATCCTACACATTATAGGTTATTCTCTTTCTTTCTCATTAAATCTCTTTTAATGTATTTGTTAGCGATAAAACAATTTATTTGAGATAAAATGAAAGAGGCACTATTTGTTAATAAGACACTTGTGTCACGTTTATTGTACAAGAAAACAAATGAACAGAAACAATTTACAGGAGAATTGTATCAGCCACCAATTATTTAGAATTTGCAAGTTGAGATGTTTCCTCCACGATGGTTTAAATTTGACTGTACTGAGAGAAGTGTATGAGATCATCACGTCGCCTTTTGTTTATTGTATACCATTTGCTTGTTGTACATTATAGATGTGGTTCTCGAATCAATATCGTTACCAATATGTTCAGTGGTTCTGAACAGTATTCTTCCTCAATTCTACCTATAACAACAATACTGAACATCACGTCATATATATGGCATGCACATCTAGGCATATATGGTGATTTTTTAGGCGTTTGGTTTTTAATTAAAAAAGTAACACAGAAAAATGTAAAAAGTATATAAAATTTTTATTTAAATCGATAAATCAATTCTTGCCATTTACTTTTTAAAGATTATTTCATGTAAATAAACCCAAAATGAGCCTCGAAACTGAACACAATTTTGCGATAAAATAACGGGACCGATTTTCAAAGCATATTTGGATAATTCTTGATCCGTTCCTCAACCGTAAGTTTATTCATGTGAAATGGCAAACCAAACTGAGTATAAATTATCTATCAGCTGTCAAATTGGCTACCGCTGGAAAAAGTTTGGCCAATTCGAAAAACAAACCTCTAAAAAAATCACCCTTTATACCAGTAGTATCTCTATGACTTTACTGTATACCATATATAGAGATTCTGAATACGGGTGTCTGATACTGTCTAAAATATAAGCAATTTTATCACGTTCTTGTGGAACATATTATAAATATTACATTTATTTATATATTTATATAAAGAATTAATTGCTATTTAAAAATGTTCATGTGCATTCCTTAAGGAAATTTAATGCAAGGTAAAAGATAATTAGCAATAAAAATAAAAATTATTTTCGATTTTGTATTAAAATTTCTTTTAAATAATATAATATTATTACATTTCAGGAATTCAAATGTTAATATTGCTTGTTCCTGTTTTAATAAATTTTTTGGCTGATCCAATTAAAATTCGATTACTTTCGAAACAATCACGTCAATTACATGAACATTCATTGCAATGGTTAATACGAATCGGTCCGAAATATCCACAAGAATTCAAAACCCTAATGAGTCAATCAACAGATTTACGGCAAAAGCTTGAGACCGCTATTCGAAATAATCAGCAATCAACAAATAATAATAATAATAAAAATCTGAATGATGCTCAAAACGGTAACAAAACAGCTGGGGTATCACAAATACCAACAATTAAGTTGAAAACTGATTTTAGTAATTTTTCATAATTTATTTTACAGTATTTGTATAATCGGATTGGAAATAACTCTGTTATTGATTTGTAAAGATTTTAAAATATTACTAAAAAAAAAACGAAAAAAAATTAGAGTTACTCAATTTAACAAAATTAATATATTTGAATGTGATTTTTAGGTGAAATATAACGGATTTTTAGAGTCAAATAAAAAAAAAAAAAAATATATGAAATTTCACAATAAAAAAAAAACGAAAAGTGTAGAAGAATTTACATTAAATTCCTTTTTAACAAATATCATTTTGGAAATAATAACCAAAATAATTTATATTTATTTTCGTGAAAAAAAAAACAATAGAAGGTAAATAACCCATTATTTAAATATGTGGTGCACTAAATATATATTTACTCATTTAAAATTTATATACTATATATTTTTCTTTTCATTTTTAATTATTCACAAATCTCAATATTCTATTACATTTTCAAAAATAGATACATTTATTATCATTAGAAGGGAAATTGTTAACTTTTAAAATTATAATCATTCTAAAAGAATATAAAGTAGTGTTTTTATTATTATTCAAATGAAAAAGCCTATAGGCTCAATTAGTGTGTGAAGAGCTCATAAATGAAAGAATATAAGATTACACCAATCCATATTTCAAATTCGTTTTTTCTGCGCATCTACGTCATTCAAGACCCGAAATGTATTGTTTGTATGAAAAATCATTATGATATATTAACGATACATATACACCCATACCTCGCTTTACGGCCTAGATACGTTCCACGAAACTTGGCCGCAAAGCGAAAAGCCGTATAAGGAATCAATTATTCTAATACAAATTCATACAAATTCAATGGGATCGGTTCCAAATTTATTAAATATGTAACATTGTTTATCATTCAAAATGCAAATCTGAAGACGATGAAGAAATGGTAACCTGCAGATCACTGTCGTCATCATTTTTCGCTGGTAAGGATGGGCCTGGCTTAAAAAAATTGTCCAACGTTGTTTGTCTTGCCTTCTTGTCTATTTCGTTCTTCAGTGATTTATAACAGCTAATGGCTGAGTTAATTCCTCGAGAAACTTTAGCGCTACGTTCGACGTCAGGATCGTTTTCAAGGAGGATGTTTATTCCTTGTTCGAAATAGGAAAAAGCTTTCGACAAATGTTTTGATGTTAGCTGTTTGGATACAACAGACTTTGTCTCTTCATCAAATGCCGGTTCTGCTTGCAACTGAATGAGTTCCTCATATGAAAGGGGTTCCCTATCAGCTTCAAGTAGATCAAGCACATCACGTTCGTTCAAACCTTCAAAGCCGAGATCATGTGCTAGATCTAAAATGTTTTGCCTAATTTCAGGAAGGAAATAAACTTCTGCATCAGTACTTTTTACACATTCTGGCCATATTTTTTTCCAAACATGGTTCATTGTTGTTAATTTTAATTCCTTTCATGATTCACTGATGCTGTCAACAGCATCCTTGATGTTAAAGTTTTTCCAAAATGTTTTAATTGAAGATTTACCATCGGTTTCCCTTATAAGTTGTCGGAAAGTTCGGCGTAGGTAATATGCCTTAAAAGTGGCTATTGCACCCTGATCCATTGGTTGGATCAGAGCTGTTGTATTTTTCGGAAGGTACTCAATCATGACATCTTCAGATAGTTCGGATAAATTAGTAGGATGCCCTGGTGCATTATCCAAAATTAGCAAAGCCTTGTTGCTTAAGTTATTGTCTCGCAAATATTTTTTCACTTCTGTACAAAAGTGATTTTTGAACCAATCCTCAAAAGTAGCTTTAGTCATCCAAGCTTTTTTGTTGGATCTCCATATGACGGGTAATTGATTTTTATTTAGTCCTTTGAGAGGCCTTGGATTTTCGGACAAATATATTAAAAGCGGTTTTAGCTTAAAATCATCAAACAAGAGGAAATAGAAGAGTGTGTTGGCAACATGTACATATATCGACATCGAAAAAAAGTTTTTTTTGCCGTTATAGCGAAACATTTTAGGCCGCAAATCGAAAACGTGCCTTAATTGAAGAGGGCCGTTATAGCGAAATGCCGTATAAAGAGCGGCCGTATAGCGAGGTATGGGTGTATATATATGTAGGGGTAAAAGAAGTAGTACACATAAGTTGTACAAAAGTAGTGGAGAATCTGAATTAGTTGTAGAAGTGGAATCGTTGGCTTAGTGAGAAAGTCAATTTAGTAGTAAACCCAAGGGTGCTGGGTTCGAACCCATGCGGTGGCGATTTCACTTTTTCAGTTTTCCACATATATGATGTCATAAACGTATGAAAAATAAATATTTCAAATGATCGACATGGCGCATGGCGTAATTTTATATTCTTATATAATAAAAGGCATCAGATGTTGTTTCGGTCTGCTAAATCTATTCACTTTTTGGCGAGATCTGGTGTCCCTCAGGGTAGTCATTTATAGGACCCTTTCTGTTTATATTAGCTATCAATGATTTAGTTTCTGTAATCAAGTTCTCGAAGATTTCCAACTTACGCGGATGATATGAAATTGTACGTAGAGGTGACTCAGTCGTTCGATTCTCTCTAGGAAGGCTTTACTAATTTTATTATGAAGTGTCGTAAAAATAACCTGACACTCAACACGGACAAGTGAAGGATTATCACTTTTTCTCGTAAACGTGATAACTCTTACCGCAATTATTTTATTGACAACGCTCCTGTACATAAAGTTAGTTGTATTACTGACTTGAGAGTTTCATACTTGCGATAGTGAGTTTCTAACTTCAGATTCCTTGGTTTATAAAGCCAATTCGACTATGGGGCTATATTAAGCGGTGGTCCAAGGAGTTTTCTGACCCATATCTCACTAAATCACTTCATATCGCTTATAATGCCATAAAAGTATGAAAATAAAAATTCAGGCCGACGTGCGCAATGCGCAATCTTTATATTCTTTCATTCATGGATTTGTATTGTTTAAACGTTACGAAACATAACAAAATTGAAATCAAATTTAACAAAAGTTCGGCTATGCCAATATAATCGCCGTATACGATTCATGAAGATTAGTACATTTCCGTAAATTCGGCTATGCTTGGCTCTTGCCATTATAATTGGGGCTTTACCCTTTTCCACAGCACAAGTGGAATATGACACCAATTAAACCAAACTAGTGACTGTATGCAAGGTAAGGTATAAATAAAAAGATAAATTTAACTACATATTTTTAGTAAACCTCCACTAATCCACTGAATTAAGTTATTACGAAACCGGTGATATGAACATTTTAGTGCCAATAAAGAACCAAAACTGGGCGGTGGATATAAAAAAAATTGACTACCCTTGTCTTAAAGGATGGTGAATAGTTTCTGTCAATGCAGAAATCTCTAAAAGATATCTTAAAAAATTATGTAGTTTTTACTGGACACAAAACAGGCCTGCAGTTTTTGCTTTAAATGTGCCTAAATGCCAGTGGAACGTCCAAGGATCTACTTTCACAAGCAGTCGATAAAAATATTTCCAACTTGGTTTTCCCTACGGAATAGTAAATCTGCTCTGTTTAATAAATTTCATTCATTTTAATTTCTTATCCAATAAACTATACATAAAAAAATATTCGCGAACTTACATCAAATTAGAATTCCTTAATTATTTTCATTCATCTAAAGTTCCTTATACGTTATTCATGATAGAGAAGTCTGAGTTCCGATTTTAATGGTTTCAATGACCTAGCAATAGCCGTAGCTAAAGAAAAGACACTTGAATCTGGTATACATTCCCGGACCCAACAACAACTATCAACATTTGTTATTTATTTAGAAATGTTTTTTTATTTTATTAAGAGTTTTTACTCAATGATTTCAAATATATGACATTAATTTTGTTGTTTGGACCGGGAATGTACACCAGATTCAAGTGTCTTTTCTTGTTTGACTTTAAAAATTATTCCACCATAAAAACTTCGCTAATTAAAAACTGTGCCATAAGGACTTTCAATTAAAATTATAATTCATCAAGTTTTTCATCAATGTAGGCTTCAACTTCTTTTATTGCTTTTATTGTGTGATCAGTTCTAGAATAGAATTCATGAAGCATATACCCTTGAAGAGTTCTCGCCTTAATTTGATTCAATTTGTAATCGGCAAGCAAAATGTGAAGATTGTTTTTCAGATACGGTCCCAATTTTATTTCTGCAGAAATTTTTAATAGTCCACATTTTTTATTTTTCACTTCATTCAATTTCAAACTTAATTTTTGTCGCTTTTCTTCTAAGGCTAAAAATTCAGTCTCACGTAATGTTGAATTGAAAATACCGGGGCAATCATGTTTTATATTTTCCATATAATTGATAATTGGTTTACAAATCTTTGGGATTTCTTCTATAACATGTTGTCGTATTGTTTTCCCCTCTGTGTATGTTAATTGAACATTTTTGGAATTATCTAAGCCTAAATATAATAGTTAATTAGTTTCTAAATGGAATTTAGTGAAATGGAAATTTACCAAGTAAACATTCAGCGCCTTCAAGTTTTAAATAATTTTGAATAGAAAAAACCGTTATGTTCTTTTTCAATTGGTCTCTATTGCAGCCATTTAATTTATTCACGTTAACTGATTTAATAATTGATAGTAATAACTTCAATTTATGTATTTTTATTAGTTCGTCAGCTAATAATTTCTGTTTTTGTTCTAAATTATCGCTGTCTGACATTTTAATTTTGACAGATCTTATAAAGCCTCCAGACATATTTCAAATTGGCGTCGTGGCGGCGTTAAAACTTTGATTATAGAGAACCGGATAAGCTGAAGCCCATTTTCATGATATTTGTGTACGAAGCATTTTTTTGAAAACGAAGTGTCAATTTTTCAGCGAGAAAAACTGCATTTTTTTAAATTCTAATTTTTAGTGCGTTTTGAATTCTAAACAAAGTTCTTTTGAATTTAATAATTAAACTTAAAAAATTTGCAATATAAAGTGTTTAGTTTCTGGGTGTAACAGCAAACAACATCGAAAACTTCGTGGAATTTCCTTTCACACATAAGTTTCATACATTTTTTTATTAAAATGGCTTAATTTTTATTAATACGATGTAAAAAAAGTGTACATCATGGTTATTTAATTATAATTAATTGAACACAAATAATGTTAAGTAACATTTTTTAAAAAATATGTTTTTTGAATCTAAGTTGAAGGGTGAAACATCTCTTCTTTTTTATTTAATTTAAAAGGAAAACTATCAGTGACAGTCTTTTTTGGTGAAAATATGGGCGGTTCTTAAAATTCGTCGAAGATTTTGTGAAATTCAGGATTTTCAGGTTTATATGCCTTTTTTGGTTTTAAGGTTTCTAAAAGCTGAGTCTCTTCATATAAAAGGTCTTTCGACAATTGGTTTACGCAATTTAATGCCAATTTGCTCGTCAAATTTCAATGCAGAGGATCTAGAGCGAATAAAAGGAAAAACTCTGCTTGTATGCGATGCAAAAAAATTAGATTTTTAAAACAAATAACCCAAATATTTTTTTAAAAGTCAAATGTTTCACAAGACAGGAGCATTCACTCCATTTACAGTTTTGTCACTACGAATTCGTATTTTTAACGCTGTCACTACACCACAATCCATAATCAATAGATATTGATATTGTTTTTATTGAGACTTAACGAGTATATAGAAATTTTACAAACGTAATATTTTTATTAATACTAAGCTTTAAAATAAATAAAGTTATGCTGGCTTATAAAGGCCAATCTCCACACAGCCGACATCCTATTCTGACGAGAAAAATCAGAAAACTAGAAAGAGATGGACTTTTGAAATTTTCGCTAGGATCGATCGAATAAAAACATCTGAGTCTCCCCGCAAAATTTAGAAAAATTGGTAGTGTGTGACGGTATCGTGTTAGATTATTGTGAGAGTATGCAAACGTAGAGGGGAAGCATCTGCAGATCGTAAATCAGATGGGGAAATCAGAAATGCAGAAGCCGACAAAATTAGTAGGATGATTGTTTCTCCCTTTCTATTTAACTAAACTTTGCATAAGTGTATCCCATACTTTTATCAGAATAGGATGTCGGCTGTGTGGAGATTGGCCTTAATTTGCCTAGCTTAGAACTAAACAGAATTCAATAAGTTGTACATAAATAAAAAATTCAGTCTTGAATTATTAAATATTTTTAAAGTAACCCCACGACTCCATTGGACTTATTTCAAGACATAATTTCAGCCGGACTGACAAAAAAGTCCAAATTTTCGAGTCATAGGGATAGTGCGATTTGAATTATAATGCTGAAAGAGAGACAACGAAAAAGCCTCACACGTATATATCCCACCATTTTTTATAGTAAAGTGACAATTAAATCAAGAAAAAAAATTTAAAACAAAACATAACCTCTTTCAATAAAGTTTCAAAGTGAAAATGACTTGAAAAAAATTCGAAAATATGGAAATTACTCGTAATATATTATTATTATTTAATAATATAATATATAATATAATAATATAGTAGTGAGGATGAATCACAAGAATCAACACGCACCAGGAAGAAAAGAAAGATGTGGGTACGAAAATTTTATGCAGATAGAAGCGCTTCTGGTGCATTTGCAAATGTAGTTAGTCCTTTGGCAATTTCAGACCCAACTCTTTTCAAAAATTATATGCGAATGATCCCTGCACAATTTAAAGAGCTTTTACAAATTGTCGGTCCTCATATTACCATCCATTTTAATAATCCCACTTTGAATGTTAAATTCAAACTGACATTTCCATAAAAAATAAACATATGATTATCATAGGATTCTTTATAGGACCGGCTTTGGCGCGAAAAATAAATATTCAAAATTCTTCATAGTGAGAAAAATTGTTGATATAATATTGCTATAAAAGTTCTAGTTGATAGAACTTTTTTACAATTTTATAGCAATATTTCTCACACCATTACAGATTTTTCGACAATATTTTGTAACAGTCAAAGCTAGCTACTTGTTTCACTCTCGCTAAATTTCTCATAGAGATTTGTTGTCTCCCTCACAATTCCAATAAAATTTAAAATATTGTTAAATGTAAATCTGCCTTAATAGAGTTCAAACTTTTTGTTTTCTCTTTATACTAAATATCACAATAGTTGCTTATTTGTACTATTATAAATTATTTAATAAGGCACATAATATGAAGTATGCTCCAATTTATTTCATGAATTTTCGGAATGCAAGCATTATCAATGTGCAAGATTACACGCTATGTTTTTTGGGTAGAATTCTACCGCAGACATAGGTTAGGGTTGGATGGGGGTGAGGCAGAAGATCTACCTCTCGAAATGCTGGCGCAACGGAGTTTTTTACGCACACAAACAAGAGTCACTGTTTGTGTCGGTTTCGAAAAAAATTGAAAATTCAAGCGCGCCATTCGCTTACTGACCATCAACATGTAATCATAATCTAAAAGTACATAGGAAATAATAAAATAGTAGATCCTAACAGTTTGACGGTTTAAATCGAGTGATGCTGTGCTCACACATACTAATACACTCCTTGTGGTATAAACATTCCACGTCTAATCGGTTTGTTAGTTTTCTACGCAAAACTTGACGGTAGAATTCTACTGCGTGTAATCTTGCACAATAGAAATAGAAGTGTATTTCAAAATTACTTCAGTTTCCCCTACTAGTGTCTTATCCTGTCTCTTCTATCATTTGACAGGTCACGGTTTTAGGAGTTTAATTTGAGTTGTCAATTTTTTTTTATTATATTGTAAACATTGGTGTTTCCAATAAATTGTAAGGCAAATAAATTATTTTTCATTACCTAAATATTCACTAGATTTTAATTTTATTTAAATGAAAATTCTTCTCTCTTTACTGGAAATGCAAGTTTTCTTTATTTTGGAAATTCTTTCGTCTTTTCACAAACTAAAATGTTTATATTAGTTATTTTTAAATTTTCGCTTTCTCCTCTTTACTGTTAACTTTTTTTTTTTTAGGATTTGTAAAACAAAATAACATTTTAAAAAAAATAATATTTAACTTCAAAAACTTATAAATTAAAAAAAAATCGAAACAAGATATGTCCAGTTTTAACGATTCATACGCAACATTGAACAATAACACGAATGACCAACAATTGGTAGATAATAATCAACCAATGGCATCACCGACACAAAGTAGTCCGGGAGTTCTACCTCAAACCACCCAAATATCAACAACTGCCACAAAATTAAATAATACAGATACTCAAACTCCGGTAACTATTTCACTAAGTCTATTTTTGCCAAAAATCATATCTTGTCCAATTTTTAGATATTGACAAAACCCCGACTTCAAGAATTAGTTCGGGAAGTTGATCCTACAGAACAATTAGATGAAGAAGTCGAAGAATTACTTCTGCAGATTGCAGACGATTTCGTCGAGGATACAGTAAAAGCTGCATGTGCATTTGCAAAGCATCGGAAAGTACCAAAAATTGAAGTACGTGATGTTCAATTGCATTTGGAGAGGAAATGGAACATGTGGATACCAGGTTTTGGAACAGACGAACTTCGACCATACAAACGGGCTACAGTTACAGAAGCTCACAAACAAAGACTGGCACTTATACGAAAAACCATTAAAAAATATTAAGTTATTACTTTAAATAAATGCATTTTGTGGCATTAATAAAATTATTGTAAAAGATTGCCACAAAAATTATTTATTCTACCAAATTCTGGGTGATTTTTTAGGCGTTTGGTTTTTAATTTAAAAAAAAAAAAAACAGAAAATTGTAAAAAGTATACGGAATTTTTATTTAAATCGATAAATCAATTCTTTCCATTTACTTTTTAAAGATTATTCATGTAAATATTGACCACGACTACGTTTTGGTCCATTCAAAAAGTCCAATTTTGAAGCACTTTTTCGAGCATTTCGGCTGGTATTTCGCTAATAACACGACTAATGTTTTCTTCCAAGGCTTCAATTGAATTTGGTTTATCGCCATAGATGAGTGACTTCACGTAACCCCACAAAAAAAAATCTAAGGGCGTTAAATCGCACGATCTAGGCGGCCAACTTACCGAACCGAAACGTGAGATGAATTGCTCATCGAACTCATCTTTCAATAGGTCTATTGTTTCTCGTGTTGTGTGGCATGTAGCGCCGTCCTGCTAAAACCACATGTTGACCAGATTCAGTTCATGCATTTTTGCCAAGAAAAAGCTCGTAATCATCGAACGATAGCGGGCACTGGCGGCGTGCAAAGCACATAAGCCGCCCCAAAATTTTAAATCACAAAAAGGCTTGAAAATTCATTGATTTAATGGAAATTTCCTTTTGCTGCATTTTCACTTTCAATTTTTATACAAACATGAAACATAAATAATTTTAGTTCACAACATAAAAAATTGAGCGATTTCAATACTCACTTCTATTTATTGTATCAAAATCAGTTGTTACAACGGAAACACGTAAAATAAGCAGGAAATATGAGTTTAGCATATTAATAGTTTAAAAACTGAATTAAATTTTAACTTTGAAATAAGATCAATAATCCGGCTCACTGTTTTAATTTATTACAAATTTAACTATGACTTGTTTAGTGTCAACTGTTAATTAAAAAAAAAACCTGTCGCGCTTTGGCATTTGCGAACTTTTCGGTAATTATCTCTTTTGGAATTGATTCCAGTAGCTCGGATTCAATTGAAAGTATAGCCAAATTGTTCAAACGTTCTTGGCCCATGGTTGTGCGTTCGAAATTTTGCCGCCCCCCAAACGTGTCGCCCGAAGCAACTGCTTCATTTGCGTCATGTTTTGCACGCCACCGGCGGGCACCATTGACGGCGACGCTGCTGCCTTCATTATTTTTGAAGAAATATGGAGTAGAATTACGGGATAAAAGCGAATTAAATCGTCCATTTTATTTCGAATGAATTTTATTTGGGAAGTAAAAAATACATTTTCCTTTCAGTGAATAAAATGTTAAAGTTCCGTTCTTCTTTCGATTTTCATTAATTCAACATCGAAGGCTATTGTTGAATCTGGAGGTATTCTTCCCCCCGATCCGCTCGACCCATAAGCTAGCTCAGGTGGAATTACAAGACGTCTCTTTTCACCTTCACACATGCCCAGAAGTCCTTGGTCCCATCCTTTGATTACCTGATTACTACCAAGTGTAAATGTGAAAGGATGGCCTCGTGGATAACTGCTATCAAATTCTTCCCCGTTAAGGAAAGTACCCTGAAAATTTTTTTCCAAATTAAAGAATTTCCTCAACACTTTAAAGTCTTTTTGTAAAAACTACATCCAACCTTGTAATGTACATGAATTAAATCACCTTTCCGAGTTTTTATACTGCAATCATCTACCCGCTTTTTTATACCAATTTTTACTCTAGGCTCAGTTTCTGATATTACGAGTGAAACTGCTGTCAAAATTAAAGTACTTGTTAAATAGTATTTGAAAATTTCCATCTTGCGAAGCTTTTGAAAATATATAATGCAAAGCGAAGCCACACAGCTTCGGTCAAAACTTTAAATAAGGATAGGCCAAAAATAGTTTTTATACTACTTGTGTACAAAGCATTTTTTTGTGGTATTTCGATATCGTTTAAGGCAGGGGTTCCCAAGCTTTTTTTTTTCTCGTGGACCACTTGCCATGTTTTTCGGTTTTGGGTAGACCTACCCACTTTTAGGCCTTTGAAAGATTTAAATTTCTAACTGCAGTGAAGTTTAGTGTGAAAATCTTAAAAAAACAAGTTTTATAAGTTTTATACATTTATTATTTAATTTCAAATTAAAGCGAACCAAATTAAAATTTAGTATCTGTTACCTAAAATAACCCATTTTCATTTCATGGACCCTCAAATTTTTATTCGGTGACATGGACCCCTGGCAGGTCGTCGTCGACCATGAATGAAAGAATATAAGATTGCGCCACGTCGGCTATTTTGAATTTTTATTTTCATACTTTTATAACGTCGCACGCGCTGTCAAAAACTAAATAAATAAATATTTAACGTTTAAAAAAGTTTGTGAATTAAAAAAAAGTTTAAATAAAAAAATGAGGTGTGTTTTGTTTCATTGCAATAATAACAATAACAAAAAAAGAAAGAAATGTTGGTTTCATTGTTTCCCAAAAGAACAAGTGACTGTTTTAATACCAAAACGTCGACATAAAATAAAAAAAACTGTTTTTTCGGGGAAGGATGTATTTTCGTATTAAGAAACTAAATCTAAATCGAGAAATTATTAAAAATTTAAAATTAAAAAAAAAAAATTTAGAAAAATTGTAACCTAATTTTTTAATAATAAATGAAAATAAACATTAAATTTACACTAATTTTGGTTCATTTATTTATTTTATTGAAAAAAATATAATTAGAAGTAAAAACTTCCTTAAGAACCACTTTTTAGTAAACAATTGTCATTTTTTATACAAAAAGTTTTTCATATAAACACCCGTGCGTGTGACGTATATGCGCAGAAAAAACCAATTTGAAATATGGGAAGGCGTAATCTGTATATTCTTTCATTTATGATCGACGACCCTTGGGGGTCGATATACACCACTTTGGGAATCACTGGTTTAAGGGGAAAAAAGGAGAATTATAGTAAAAATTCAGACCTTTTCGCATTCATAAAAAATGGGAAAATGTCATGAAAAATGCAAAAACTCTATATTTTTTTGAGAAACAAAAACGCCATTATTATTGTTTGATTCTGATTTTTAGTGTAATAATAAAAATTGCAGTTTTAAATTAAACAGTTAAATTTAAATAATTTTTAAAGGGAAGTGTTTAGTTTCTGGTTGTAAAAGTACACAAAACCGAGAAATTCCACGAATTTCATTTTATAATACGTGACCTTTTAGCCGATTTTCAAATTTGTCCCTCTCAATTATTATTTTTACCGGCATTTTTAAAACTTTGAATGACGAGACAGCGAGGTTTTTTTAAAGAGTGAAAATTTAATTAGAGCACCATAATAGCAGCAGTTTTCGGCGAACTCATGAATCCTTTGAAGTTGGATGGATTTTAAAATATTGGCGGGAAAACTTTTGATAATGGTAAGATACTTGTTTTGGGTTAAGTATACGCTGTGTATTTAAAATTTTGATTGATTTTTTATGATGATCCCTATATACAAAATATTACACTTTCAAAGAATGGGTATCTGTATCATGTAATAGAGAAATTGAATCAGCGCACTGTAAATATACTGCAGGGTTGTATGAAATCTGTAGTCATGTTGGCCCACTGCTTTTTGCTTTAGAAAGCGTATATAGGTGAATTTCAAAAGAAAAGGTATTTGAAATATATACATAATTTTGTCAACGTCAAGTATAACATAATACAAAATATATTTTTCTGTAAAAAAAATAAACTACATTAGGTCTTGTGGAAAGAAGTTAAAGCTCCTAAAAGTTCCTTCCATAAGATCTAATGTAGTTTACTCATGTTAAATGAAAGCTGTTTAGAATTTTACATATCTTTATACTCATTTATATCTTTGGTACTATTATTGGATTTCCCTCCAAATATTTTCTGTTTTGTTTCTCTTAACTGAAACAATTAATCAGTTTTTGGTTGAATAATCCTAATATTGAACCAAGTTTGATTACTTAATTAATCAATTAATCAAACCATGCCCTATTAGATACGTTCCTCAGAAATTCGTGTAAAGAAAAAACGTGTAAAAAAGAGGAGTTTCCTATAGTAAGATGAAATAAAGAACAATACTTAGTTTAAAAACCGTGTAAAAAATGCTGAAAACCGTAAATTTGAAGATAAAAATACCTTTTTTCACTTCTTAAGGTGAGAAATGTCCAAATATAATAGCATTAAATATGATTAATAACACGAACAATTGATTAAATATTTCTGCGTGCTACCCCTCTGGTTCGAATGTTATTGAATGATAACATTTTTTATTTATGTGAATTTAGTGTTTCAACATTATTTCTGCGTTAACAATTAGTCTTAAAAATATTTGTCTATCAATTATTAATTCACAATGGAAAACACTATTAATCACTTATTAATTTACTTTTTTATCAAATCACTTTAATATTCTCTTTGTAAACCAACCACAAATAATCACGTTTCAAATCTCTTATGATTCAATCACTTTCGAAGTTTGACTTTGACTGTCTCGAAGTTTGATTTCAACTGTACCGATTCCTACGATGTCTCCACGTTATATACTCATCGTTGAAACTCCGGAATGTTCTTCTATATGCATGGAAACGTACTTCCGGAAATTTCAAGAAAGTTTATTTCTAAAATTCGCAGGAAACGTCAAAACAACAGTGATCATTTGTGTGTGATTTCGTAATTTTTCATGATCTTTCTCTTTAGAAAAATCATGAAACATTACAATTTCTTTTTTTTTTATTAACTTAATGTGTAGTGTTTTGTGTTTTTAAGGAAGGTTCACGACTTTTAATTTAATGATGCAATATGTTTTTCAAATGTCGTACGAAATGGTTAAGTAAAAGTTATTGAATAAGGGTATTGCGTACATAATTATATGATATTGACTTTGGAATTGTGTTAGATGAAATATTTTTCAAAAAAGGAAGACTTTTTGAACCGTGTAACTTCAAATTAAGTTTTAAGAGCATAATTGCCACTCTGTTGCCACTTAGAAAATTGCTTAAACATTCTTTGAAAGGGACAGCCCAGTTCTGATTCTCACCTAAAATTTCTCAGTTTTAAACAAAAAAAAACCTATTTCTATCTTTATATTTATAAAACGGTGGCCCCATAGAGATACGTTAACTGGAGATTTCATTTCCCTTGTTTTCATACAAAATTATGGAGGAGCAATGGTCACTACTTTATCTTCTCGCTCGCTTATTCCAAACGATAGAAGCCCAAGTTGTCCAAGCTTCGGAGATAACGACTCGCTGCTGGACCAATACGATATAATAATTTAACTTGGTTTCAATTTTAAATTATTGAAAAATTCTTTCAAATTTTCCATGAAACAAATATTTATTTGTTATAATACAGTGGGACTCAATAACATCTATAAAAAAAAGGGAGCAGGAAAAATAAAATCATTACCCAAAAATTTTCATTAGGAAAAAATTCATAGATCTTAGTCTGATTTTGATTTGAATATAATGATAAATGGTTTATCCTTCTAGTGTATGCTTAAAATAGTTAAAATGATTCCGTTCCTGAACAAACAAATATTATGAGTTCAGCTGATGAGTCCCTAAGTACATTTGATGCGGCGAAAACAATCATTTTAAAAATAACTTTCAAGCAATACACTTCTCTGTATCCTTTTTCACGAGAAAGTAGTCAATATATATAAAAATTAATAAAAAAAAAAAAACTTGTTAGTTTATATACATACTAGTTGTGCCCGACCACGCGTTGCTGTGGCTCAGTCTGGTTAAATGGAAAAGAAAAGAAAAAGCGCACGTTTCTCGTATATTTAATTTCACAATGCTTGTGGTTATACAACATTTCTTGTTGTTCCATTTTCTGTGCAGATATAGAGATTTTCTGGTTTGCCGACTCTAGAACACGCAACATATAATAGTCCATGTGAGAAGCAATCCGTGTCTAGATCTAAACCGCAAAATTTTAAAGATTGGCCCTGAGCCTTGTCGATGGTGATTGCAAACGCCAATCGAATCGGGAATTGCAATCTCTTAAATTGAAATGGCATACCCGTTGGAATCATAGGAATACGAGGAATGAGCACATCTTCACCTTTAAAAGGTCCTGTCAAGATTGTTGCTTCTACGATGTCGCTCATTAATTTTTTTATTGCAAGCCGCGTGCCGTTGCAACGCTTTGGCTGGTTGATATTTCGCAACATGATAATTGGCACACCGACTTTCAATTGCAGTACGTGCGGTGGCATCCCCGGCAGATCGAGTGAATTCAAAAATTCATCCACGTGGGGCAGAAAATTAATATCTCTAGTTAATATAATTCTATGGGTGGCCCAAAGCGATTTATGGCCCACATGTCACTGGACTCCTTTGTTTCACTTGTGTTAGACCCGTATTGAAATATGCCAGTCAGGTTTGGTCACCATACCATAAAGTTCATGTCGACGGGCTGGAATCTGCTCAACGTAGATTTTTACTTTTTGCGTTGCGCAATTTTCCCCGGGATGAACCTCAGAGGGATTTCATCAAAGCCAGCAACATGGAATTAAATACAAAAAATGAAATTTATAAAAACAGCTGTGATACTCACATCCAAAATCAAAGTGTGTCACAAACAAACAACAATGACAATTTTTGTGTTGAAATTATGAATATAAACGTTTAGATGATGACTTACAATTAAATATAAATGATAATTTGGACGGCGGTATTAAAGCCAAAGCTTTTGATATCCTTACAAAATTAAAAAATAAATTAGACAAATCTGTTTCACCTGCAAATAAGTTGGAAATGAAAAAAAGATTGACAAAGCATGAACCTTTTTATTGTGCACCTAGAAGGTTGGCATATAATCAAAAACTAGAACTACAAAGAATTATAAGTGACCTCTTAAAACATAATATTATCCGCAAAAGTGATTCACCTTATGCGTCACCAATAGTTCTAGTCCAGGAGAAAAATAAGGAGACTAGACTTTGTATAGATTTTAGAGAATTAAATCGTATAACGGTTAGAGACAATTTCCTGCTACCTCTCATCGAGGACTTACTTGGACAGACTAAGTGACAAAATATATTTTACACTGTTGGACTTTAAGTTTGGTTTTCATCACGTAAAAATGTCTACAGAATCTATTCCTTTCACATCGTTTGTAACACCACTAGGACAGTACGAATTTTTAAAAATGCTCTTTGGGTTAAAAAATGTGACAGAGCATTTTTTCCAAAGATTCGTTAACGGTCTGTTTAAACGATTAGTTATATAGGGCAAACTTTGTATCTATATGGACGACATTTTGATAGCAACAGAAACTATAAATGAACATTTATAAATATTAAGAGAAGTTATGTCTATTGTAACTGAAAATTCTTTGTAACTTAGGTTTGATAAATGCAAATTTTTATATGAAGAAATTGTTTATCTGGGATACCTGGTAAACATGTACGGCATTCGACCAAATCCAAATAACCTGTTGGCTGTTTCCAACTTTACAATACCTAAAAATATAAAGGAAGTTCATAGTTTTGTCGGTCTGTGCTCTTATTTCAGAAAGTTTATACAAAATTTTTCAATCATAGCGAAACCGCTATACGAACTTATAAAAGAAGACGTAAAATTAGAATTTGGCAAAGACCAATTAAACGCTTTTGAAAGGTTGAAATCAAAATTATCCAAAAAAGGAAACCGAGTTGCATTCCGATGCAAGTAACATTGGGTATGGTTCCATATTAATGCAGCGTAAAGAAGACTGCAAATTCCATCCAATCTTTTATTTTTCGAAAAGAACCACCGATGTTGAAGCTAAATATCATAGCTACGAGTTAGAAACTATCTATTATTTATGGCTTGCTAAGATTTAAAATATATTTGCTTGGGATTGAATTCAAAATGGTCACTGACTGCGAAGCGTTAACGCTTACTTTAAACAAAAAAATATTAAATCCTCGTATTTCACGCTGGGCATTAGAGTTGCAAAGTTTCAGTTACAAAATCGAACTTCGGTCAGGTACAAAAATGTCGCATGCTGACGTGTTATGTAGATGCAGCAACATTTTTGAAGTAGACAATGATATATTCGAAAATGCTTTGGCAGTAGCCCAACGTCACGATGAAAATATAGTAAAAATTTTCTCAGATTTACAAAAAAGCGAAAGGAAACTTTATACGTTGCTAAATGGACCAGTCTATCGGAAAATAGGTGACGAAATATTGTTTTATGTTCCAGAATTAATGGAACAACGGGTAATTCAAACACACCACGAATCTATGTGTGATTTGGGTATATATAAATGTTATAATTTTTTTAAAAAAACTTATTGGTTTCCAAATATGAAACTAAAAATAAAAAGTTACATTACCAACTGCTTAAAATGCATTTATTTCTCTCCAGTATCTGGTAAAATTGAAGGCTCATTAAATAACATTCCCAAAGGGAAACTGTCATTTAATACCATACATATTGACCACTATGGTCCTCGGCCAAACTGCAAGACAAAACATAAATATATATTTTTAGTTGTGGATGCCTTTACAAAGTTTGTCAAAGTATACGCTGTAAAAAGCACACAAACGTCTGAAGCAATCAATTGTTTAGAATCGTATTTTGGCAATTATAGCAGACCAGTCAGAGTTATCTCCGATCGCGGAACATGTTTCACCTCCAAAGACTTTGCAGAGTTTTTGGATAAACACAATATCACACACATAAAGATAGCTACGGGCTCACCCCAGTCCAATGGACAAGCGGAAAGAGTAAATCGCATAGCCACACCAATGTTATCGAAAAGCGATCCCGCTTGGCATAGCCAGTTAACTAAAATAGAATTCGCACTTAATAATACACTAAACAGAAGTACTGTATTTAGTCCTAGTGATAAATCAAAAAGGTGAAATTTGCGATAAAATAATGGAACATTTAAGTGAAAATGTTTGCCAAGATAAAGACAGAAATTTGTTAATAATTCGAAATGAAGCCAGTGATGCAATAGAACAA